>OZ023209.1:25693532-25718027 GCA_963995525.1 Escarpia spicata | reverse complement strand
CTGCTAGACACCAACTTCGGTAATGTCTAGGGAGGGGATATTCATGCAATAATTATATGCCTAACTGGATAACATCTCAGGATATCAGTTAGGTTGGAAGTACATTATTATTTAAACAGACACTAAGGATTTCGACATACACAACTTTTTAAACGGTGTACACAATGTTGGTGGTCGGCAGTTACAATGGTAAAATATAGCCTAAACGAATTAGAATCTACATCCACACATGTCATAAATAGTTACAATTGAACCTCAGTTATCGGTCACATCATTACAATAGCCACATTGCAATTTAGGTCACCCGAGGACAGTCCCAAATTAGTTCCATATATAGTATAAAATATAGGAAATTAGTCCCACTAATATGGTCACCTCGCTATTAATGTTATTTTACCCAGTCCCAATGGTGACCTTAATAGTGAAGTTCCATATATATATATATATATATATATATATACATATCAATATATATGTATAAATATAATTATATATATATATATATACGGGGGACCGTTTATGCATATTTCACGGCGTACATGAGACCGCTGTTTTAAGGAGACAGCAGCCGGTCTCCTTAAAGTTTTTATATGTTATAGCGCAACTAATGCGTTTTATGTTACGATTATCCTTGTTAGTGTAAACAGTTTAGGCATAAAGGAAATAACTTCGGCCATTATTAAGAATTTTATATTTTTGTTGATTTTGAGCATGTTTATTCTAGAGCTTTACATATATTTAAGTACAGAAAAACATAAAAACTATCCACAAACTGTAAACGAGCTACCATATCTGCACAGTCAGTTTAACGAACGCATATGGGAAAATATTAAAAGGAAAAATCAGAGATACCATCACTGAATATATGAAAGAAAATGACCTACTGAGCGATAAGCAATTTGGATTAATCAAGGGCCATTCTACAGTATTTCAACTATTCTAAATTACTCGATTGATGGAGAGAAGCACTGGATACTGGAGGATGCATAGACATAGTATATTGTGATTTTTTGAAAGATTTCGACAAGGTTCAATATATTCGACTCATTGAGAAATAAATGTAGACAATAGTTTGTTTTAAAGCAGACCTTTCTCTCAATAATGAGCATGTTAATGTCTATTGATTGATGTTGTTGTACCTTCACTACTATATACTCACATTTAGTTATTTTGTAACATTCCGACTTCGTTTGAACTCTTCGAAAAAGTTAATGCAGGTTGAGCACGATACAACTGTTGAGTGTCTTATTAATTTACCTTTCATATGTTATAGTTGATTCTACAAAGTATCACAACCTAAAAGTATTCATACAACTGTTGAGTGTCTTATTAACTTACCTTTCATATGTTATAGTTGATTCTGCAAAGTATCACAACCTAAAAGTATTCATACAACTGTTGAGTGTCTTATTAACTTACCTTTCATGTGTTATAGTTGATTCTGCAAATTATCACAACCTAAAAGTATTCATACAACTGTTGAGTGTCTTATTAACTTACCTTTCATGTGTTATAGTTGATTCTACAAAGTATCACAACCTAAAAGTATTCATACAATTGTTGAGTGTCTTATTAACTTACCTTTCATGTGTTATAGTTGATTCTGCAAAGTATCACAACCTAAAAGTATTCATACAATTGTTGAGTGTCTTATTAACTTACCTTTCATATGTTATAGTTCATTCTGCAAAGTATCACAACCTAAAAGTAAGATTCTGCAAAGTATCACAACCTAAAAGTATTCATACAACTGGTGAGTGTCTTATTAACTTACCTTTCATATGTTATAGTTGATTCTGCAAAAGGTTTCCAAGTATCACAACCTGAAATGTCGGCCTCCTGAAAGATCCACAGACAAGAGAGGAATACAAGCTGAACCTTGCTAACAAATTCCAAGTGCTACAAGAGCTGCATGATGAAGAATCTGACCTGAACAGCCAGTGGCAGAACACCAAAAAGACACTGACATTAACTTACCAAGAAGTTGTTGGCCTGAAGAAACAGCAACAGAAAGATTGGATCACAGCAGAAACCTTGCGCAGGATCCAAGTGCGGAAGGAGAAGAAATCAGCAGTAAACAACAGTCGAACAAGAGCAGCAAAGGCAAAGGCACAGGAAGGGCATACAGAAGCCAACAGAGAAGTAAAGAAGAGTGTAAAAACTGACAAGCGCAACTACATTGACAGCCTGGCAGAAGAGGCAGAACAAGCTGCAGGCACCGGAAATATGAGACAGCTGTACGACACCACCAGGAAATTATCAGGCAAGCAGAGCAAACCAGAACGACCAGTTAAAGACAAGGAAGGAAAGATCATCACAGGAACTGAGAAACAGCTCAACAGATGGGCTGAACATTTTGAAGAACTTTTTAACAGACCTGCCCCACCTGACCCCCCCAGACATACAGCCAGCAGAAGCGGACCTACCCATCAAGTGTGACAAACCTACCAAGGAGGAAATCAGGAGGGCCATAAAGCAGCTAAAGAATAACAAAGCAGCAGGACCGGACGAGATTCCTGCAGAAGCACTCAAGGCAGATACAGACATCTCTGTGGAACTACTGTACCCTCTCTTTGGAAAGATCTGGAAAAAAGAAGAGGTGCCATCAGACTGGAGAGAGGGATACCTCATAAAACTCCCCCAAAAAGGAGACCTCAGCAACTGTTTCAACTACAGAGGAATCACACTTCTGTCAGTGCCAGGGAAAGTGTTCAACAGAATTATCTTGGAGAGAATGAAAGATGCAGTCGACCCACTGCTGAGAGATCAGCAAGCTGGATTTCGCCCGAACAGATCATGCGTAGATCAGATCGCAACACTGCGCATCATAGTAGAGAAATCCTTGGAGTGGAACTCCTCGCTCTACATCAACTTCGTTGACTACGAAAAGGCGTTTGACAGCGTAGACAGGGAGACTCTGTGGAAACTGCTACGACATTATGGCATACCAACCAAACTGGTCAACCTGATTAAGAACAGTTATGAAGGAACAGGCTGCAGAGTAATCCATGGAGGACAGCAAACGAACCGTTTCGAAGTGAAGACTGGAGTTAGACAAGGCTGCCTGCTATCCCCGTTCCTCTTTCTCCTGACCATCGATTGGATACTGAAGACATGCACAACCCAGAGAAGAAATGGAATCCAGTGGACACTGTGGACGCAACTGGAGGACCTGGACTTTGCCGACGATCTGGCACTGTTGTCCCACAGCCACCAGCAGATGCAGGAGAAGACCACTGAACTGGCAGCCATCTCCTCACAAGTGGGCCTCAATATACATAAAGGAAAGACAAAGGTCCTCAAGGTTAATACAGCCAGCACTGAGCCAGTCACACTGGAAGGGAGTGCACTTGAAGAGGTAGAGGCCTTCACATACCTGGGTAGCATCATCGACAAGCATGGTGGCACAGACGTGGATGTTAGAGCAAGGATTGGCAAGGCGAGAGGAGCATTTATACAGCTCAAGAACATCTGGAGTTCCAAAGTGTTGTCATTACACACGAAGATCCGACTGTTTAACTCCAACGTGAAGTCAGTCCTACTGTATGGAGCAGAGCCATGGAGGACAACTAACACCACCACCAAGAAAGTACAGACCTTCATCAACAACTGTCTAAGAAGAATCCTCCAGATCCGCTGGCCAGACACCATCAGCAACATTGACTTGTGGAGGAGGACACACTAACTGTCTGCCGAAGATGAAATAAGAAGAAGACGATGGGGATTGATTGGTCGCACGCTCCGGAAACCAGCATCAACTATCACCAGACAGGCTCTGACATGGAACCCACAAGGCAGGAAAAAAAGAGGTCGTCCAAAGAACACGTGGCGAAGGGACCTCCAGGCGGACACCAAAAAGACAGGAGAAACTTGGAGACAGCTTGAAACAAGAGCCCAGGACAGAGGACTCTGGAGAGCTGTTGTCGACGGCCTATGTCCCAGGAGGGACGATGGGCACAAGTAAGTAAATACAACCTGAAAATATATTACCTTTTTTTCAAAATCGTATTTACGCCCCTGAAGTGAATGAGTATGAACACGACTCAGTCAAGTCATCGAAGCCAGCTGAACAAAACGTGTTTAATCTACATTGTAGACATTAATGATTGCTTCAGTCACCCGTGTGACGTAATCGACACTTCAGGATGTGAGGACAAAGTGAGTGGCTACATGTTACATGTCATCGCTGCAACTGTTCCTCTGTACCTTCAACTCGTGACTGCACGTTGGGTGGGTGTTGTTCCTTAGATCTTTCACAGTCTGTACCAACAGTAGCGTTATATGATGTGTAGGTAATGTACACATCTATGGTAATGGCCAGTTTCGCAGACGGCGCGCAGGTCTTATTTAAATGTATCGTGATGCAGTGGACTCGCATCAAGAAAGCGACACAGTTAATCAAGTCCCGTATCCCCAATTGCATCGCTTTCTTCTCACAATACTTACATTACAGTGGTTGTTGTGTCATGGAGAAATGAATGTTCGCAGAAGTGAAACAACTCCACCCAGTGCAACCAACATGTCTTCGTTGTCCGACCAGGTGGTCAACAATAGTCCACACTGCAGACACAACAGGTCTTTCTTGTACGGTGACAGTACAACATGTGGCAGTCTCTCAACTCATTTTCGTTGTCACTCTGGTCTCTGAAGGAGAGTTTGTAGCCATTTTAACAAGATTTAACAAGATTGCCACTCAGAGAATTAACTCTAGGTGGCAGGTGGACAATGAAGCCCTTTGGCTTGTCGAGAGTCCAACCCTTTTATCTCTGTGTATCCCGCCCTTCTGAGGTATGTGTCGATTTTATTTTTAAACATATTCACGCTACTAGCACCCACACAATCAGCAGATAATCTGTTCCATTCATTTACAGTCCTTTGTGAAAATGAGAACTTTCGGATGTCTAATCCACACTGCTCCTTTGCTAATGTAACTTCATGTCCTCTAGGCCTTCTATCTTTCTTAACTGAGAAAACAATATTTCTATCAATATTTTTCATAACCATTTATTATATGACCTACTCTCAATCTCCTGGTCTCTAGTGTTGTTAAACCACATTCTTTTAGGCGAATTTCATAACTAAGATCCCTCAGTTTTGGTATCGTTTTAGTCGCTCTCCTCTATACTCTTTCTAGCATATGTATGTCCATCTTGCGATATGACCTCCACGCTTGTATACAATATTCTAAATGAGGCCTCGCTATTGTTTTGTACAGCGTTATTGTTAGTTCTTTTTTCTTATACGCTATATTTCGCCTAATTAATCCAAGGATTTGATTTCCCTCTGAAGCTGCAATTACGCACTGTTCTGAAACCTTCATATAGCACTTATGGTTAACCCTAAGTCCTTTTCTTTTACAGTAGTATTTAGTACAGTACCCCCATTGTATATTCTACCTCTTCGTTCCCTGTGTGGAGGTATTTACATTTCCTAAAATTGAACAGCATTTGCCACTTTTCAGACCATTTGATCAACCTGTTAAGATCATTTTGTAAATGCTGTCTATCTCCACCACTTTTAATCCTTCTAAACACTTTTGTATCATCCGCAAATTTTAACACCTTGCTTGTTATTTCATCATCCAAATCGTTGATATACATTAAGAATAATATAGGTCCTAGCACTGATCCCTGTGGTACCTCACTTGTTTGCATATACGAAACAGATTTGTCATGATCATCATGTCTATTTCCTTTCAGATATAACAAGTGTGTGCAGTGAGACAACAGAGGCACACACAGTCGATGACGGCGCCTTCTACTTGTCACACCCGTACAAGTGCAACATGTACATCCGGTGCACCAACACGCAAGATTACGAATGGACATGTTCCCCAACGTTACTGTTCAACCCGGGGTATACAACTACAGCTGATCTCTGCCAAGGCAGTGTTACCAAGTGTATAGAGAAATAAATCTGTTTCCGACTGTGCAGACCATTGATTGGTTTCCTCGTGGCCTGTACAGATTCCACTTCTGATTCTACTGCAAAACCTTGCATGTTGACATCTAGTTTCCTGACTATGAAGGAAACAACTGTCTATGGCAGTGAAACCAATAGATTCAGCTAATATAGTTCTTAGGTTAAACCAGCTGTGTAGTTGTATATTAGAGAACCAAACATACATTGAGTTTTACTAACACCAATGTCCGTCTTCCGGCCGATGCCTCAATGACCGCCAGTCCTCAAAACAATCTGAGAAAATATGACTAACGTTATGGACAATTGATATTCATCAGTATAATGTCCGGTACGAACCCTACAACCGGTAAGACCACATAACCAACGGTGAATTTGGAATAAACAAAGGTGTTACTTATCTCTAGTAGCAGCATAGATTAATCCATGAAAGTGTGGCTCCTGAGATGCAAACCGTTTAGGAGGAAAATGGTAAAATACCTACACCCATGAACAAATACGCACGCACGCACACACATGCACACATGCATGCATACATACATGTATGTATATGCTATGATTAACATTGTTGACAAACTGTATGTATTCAGATTTAGTTTAAAATGTGACAAGTTGGAGATGATTTAATTTTCAAGCATACTCTGCTTTTTGCACCTTGTGTGACTGCCCACACTAAATTGTACAATGTGTGTAAATGTATGTTCATATGTGTGCTTTTGTCCACGTGTGCTCACTCGTGCACTGATTATTTTATGGTAATGTAACAATATATATGTACACACTGTATGTGTATATTGTGGTCTATATTTATGTCAGATTTTTTAAATAATCATGCCTCACTTGGTAGAGGGGAATGCACATCTTTTGTTCAATTTCACAACACGTTCCAGGGACGAATCTAGGATTTGGTCAATGGGGGAACAGCGACCGATCATCCACTCCGAGGTTCAACAAAACTTCCAATGCACCCCCTGAGGCAAAAAGAGCGGGTGTGCCCCCTACACACAATGGATACACGAAATACATCCAACTGAACCCTTTTTATGTTCATTCAAACAACACGAGAGGGTACACGCCCTCGTGCCGTTGGATCCATGACTGGATTCTGTGGGAATCTCAACACATCCATTATATTTGAGAGTAGTTAGTAGATAGTTGCCTAATCCACATTATTTGTACCTAGGAGTAATGCAGTATACTAAGAATATAAATCGAAATTACATGTCAGTTAATCCTAACGAGGTGGAACATCGTAATAGTATCCACTACTTGACGTACGCAGTTAATCCTAACGAGGTGGAACATCGTAATAGTATCCACTACTTGACGTACACAGTTAATCCTAACGAGGTGGAACATCGCAATAGTAACCACTACTTGACGTACACAGTTAATCCTAACGAGGTGGAACATCGCAATAGTATCCACTACTTGACGTACACAGTTAATCCTAACGAGGTGGAACATTGCAATAGTATCCACTACTTGACGTACACAGTTAATCCTAACGAGGTGGAACATCGCAATAGTATCCACTACTTGACGTACACAGTTAATCCTAACGAGGTGGAACATTGCAATAGTATCCACTACTTGACGTACACAGTTAATCCTAACGAGGTGGAACATCGCAATAGTATCCACTACTTGACGTACACAGTTAATCCTAACGAGGTGGAACATCGCAATAGTATCCACTACTTGACGTACACAGTTAATCCTAACGAGGTGGAACATCGCAATAGTATCCACTACTTGACGTACACAGAAGCATCTGTTTTACTTGCTTATGGACCACATGTTGTGTGTTAGCAATACTACTGGGGCCGGCATACTCGCTATGTATTGGTGTATTGATGTTGTCGTTTACATGATTTATGTAAATGAATAAAGATAAATGTCATTAAGTTGGCCTATTTCAATCTACACTTGTCTTGCACTGTTGTTTTGCATAGAAGGGTGTATGTGTCAGGGGCGCATACAAGTTGTTTATCATCCCTCTGGATACTGAAGTAATTTTACGTGTATGTGTGTGCGTGTGTGTTCTATCGCAACAAACACACACACGTATACATATATATATGTATATATATACATATATATATATATTGATGTCCACAGGCTAAACTACACACAACATTATGCAGAATTGGAACAGTTTTGTACTTTATTTGGCACGAATCTCTAAGGTTACAACTTAATCATTATTATTGAACGTCAGTCATCTTGCTCTGCGTCTTTGTTGTCTTTCTTGCGACTGTCTCGTGAGAATGGCCTCGCACTTGTCGGTCAACTCTTCGATCTCACTGTTGCCGAGTGTCAAACCATAGTGTCTTAACATCCATAAAGCAGCATGTGTGTCACTGAGCGTCGGGGTGTTGTACGGTTTAAATTGTCTGCTCATTACTTAGAGTTGTCGGACTTTCTGCTGTCTCGTCCACACCAACATAATCATCCATTGTACATACAGTTTCTCCATACACCTCGCAGAGATTGTCCCATACGTTTCTGAACGAAGCAGATGCTTCGTTGTCGCCATCGTCTTGACGTTCAACACCCTAGACAAATCCCATTTAGAACTGTTTCCGGTGTCACTATGTTCCACGCTGATTTCAGGGCAATGACGGCTTCCAAAATAGTCCAACGTCTCTAGAAAATGTTGCGACTCCTTCTGGTGTCTTTTATCTCCTGGTGGCCAGGATGTACCGGTAATGGCGTCCATTGGCTGGGTGATGCTAGTTGTATTAGATGAGTAAAGACATGACGACTACATACGTTGTTGTGGTTGTATGGTCATTTACTTGGAATAACCGTTTCACGTTTTACTTCATCTGGTACATGTCCTCCAAGCAGTGAAGTGATTTTGTTGAATACTGCAATCCGACCTAAGCGAGGAAAAACACATTATCTCGAATAAAACGGACCGACTCAGTCCAAGATAGGCGAAGATCCGACTTACACAATCCCTCTTAGAAGAAGATTTGCAAGGGAAATACATTACAAATCAACCGTTCCTCGTAATTCTTTCCGAGTTGAGCGAAGATCCGACCTAGGCGAGGTTTACTGTATGTGGCTTTTTGAAACAAGGACCGGCAATTTTGTAATGGAAGACCAAATAAGTGATTTAGGTTAAGCTGGCGGACCTCACAATTATTATTATTGAATATTTGTGATCGATAGCCTATGCCTTTTGAGAATTAATGCGTTATTTTACGTTTTGTATAGTCATTGCAGTTCCAGTCTGTTGAAGTTTAACTTACAAATTATTGTTACGAGTACGATTTATATTTATCAAATGCAAACGTCTAATTGTGAACAACGACAGATTTGCGCTATTATAGAGAAGACATTACATGTGGTATGAGTTCTTGGCACACAAGTGGCATCATTTTGACCAATGTTTCACCTCGTGCTGTTGCTACGCCACCAAGTAGCTTATATCTGGCTGCAGACTTGTTTCTGCGTGACTCAGTTCATCACACTGGGACCTATTCAAGCAAAAGCGCTTTTTATTAAACCTAGCCAAGGGTCTAGGAGAGAGTGCACCGAGTACTGACGAAGTATGGGGTAGCAACAGCCATGCGTCCCCACACCGCCCTCAGGCGCCTGTTGGAACACCCACAGGACACAGTGGAACCAGAAGAACAGGGCGAACTGGTGTATCAAATACTCAATTGGGGAAACGGGAAGATTGTTCAAAACGAGATTTGAGGAACAGCGAACAGATTTTGATAACACAAAGAAAGAAAATACACGAGGAACGAGAAAAAGATCAATATCGACTATCAACAAATCCGCCCTCACGGACCACGCAACAACACCAAATCACATCATACACTGGGACGAAAATAGTGGATAAGGAAGCCAAGAGAAGAACACGACATATGGAATAAGCCATATGGATCAGAAAGGCCAGAACACCAATCAATGGAGACGATGGAATTACGAACTATCTCACACGTACGATGACGTCATAAGTTACATGTACTGAAGAAGGGTGCTACGCTGACGAAAGACTCTACAACTGCAATGTACAACCACGTATTGGATCTCGTTTGCATAGAAATGAACAATCCCGAAGAATGTACAACACAGAGGATAGCAGACTTATTCAAAGCAACCGCGAAGATGTTCTAAACCAACTCTTCTTCAGAACATTCACAAAAGAATACACCAGTAACGTACTGCATATCACACAAAAGAACCGGACCACAGAAGAACATTCGAAGTCACCGAAGAACTAGTTAAGAAGTGCCTTCTCCAACAGAAGATTAAAAAATCACCAAGCAATAATGGCGTCAGTCCATGATTCCTGAAAGATCGCATAATAACTATGCGTACCTCTCGGCATAATCTTCAGTTCAAACAATGAAAGATGCTGTCATTTGTCCTATCGACAAGAAATCTGAGAAACTATATCCAGCCCACTAAAGATCTAGGTCTCTGGCGTCAATCACCTGAAAGACTCTAAAAAGAGTGATTGTTGAGAACCAGTCAATTACATTTGCGTGCGTGTGCATGCGGATGCGTATACGAGTGTACGCGTGCGCATACGGGCGTGCGTGCATGCGTACCTGTGTGCTTGCGCGTGTGTGTGTGTTTTATATACTACAACCAAGATCAAACGTGATCTAGTGGGTTTAATATATATAATTCCCAACGCATAGCCCTGTAAAATCAGCACGACACATTAAAGAAATATACCAACATTTCCACAGAAGTCAGCAGCCAAATGTTTGTACTCTGGTGGCTGCTTGTTGCCGTAAGATTCCTTGTACACTATGCCATCCGACTTCACTTTTGCCTGGACTTCCTCTGCAGAGTTAACGTACAAAAACATAGGAACTGGCAGCGAATTACGTACGCATAACATTGTGGAAAAATAACCCGCTCTTCCGCTATCAGGGTTACGGGCACCGTATGTATTAATTCTGACACGCACCCCCCCTGAACCCAGTAGGCATGCAGTCTGACCCTTCCCCCTGTAAACAGTAGTAGGCATCATGTCTGACCCCTCCCCCTGTAAACAGTAGTAGGCATCATGTCTTACCCCTCCCCCTGTATACAGTAGGCATGAAGTCTGACCCCTCCCCCTGTATACAGTAGGCATGAAGTCTGACCCCTCCCCCTGTATACAGTAGGCATCAGGTCTGACTCCTCCCCCTGTATACAGTAGGCATCAGGTCTGACTCCTCCCCCTGTATACAGTAGGCATCAGGTCTGACTCCTTCCCCTGTTTACAGTAGGTATCAGGTATGATCCCCTCCCCCTGTATACAGTAGGAATCATGTCTGACACCTCCCCTGTATACAGTAGGCATCAGGTATGATCCCCTCCCCCTGTATACAGTAGGCATCTTGTCTGATACCTCCCCTGTATACAGTAGGCATCAGATATGATCCCCCTCCCCCTGTACTCGGTACGTAGCAGGTCTGACCCCCTACACCAATACGCAGTAGGCAAAAGGTCTGACACCTTCCCCCTGTACGCTGTAGGCACAAGGTCTGACCCCTTCCCCCTGTATGCTGTAGGCACAAGGTCTGACCCCTTCCCCCGTACGCTGTAGGCAAAAGGTCTGACCCCTCCTCCTGTTCGCTGTAGGCACAAGGTCTGACCTCTTCCCTTTGTACGCTATAGGCACAAGGTCTGATCCCTTCCTCCTGTACGCAGTAGGCATCAACAGAGACCCCTCCCCCTGTACGCAGTAGGCATCAATAGAGACCCCTCCACCTGTACGCAGTAGACATCAATAGAGACCCCTCCCCCTGTACGCAGTAGTGTAACGATGTATAAACAATGTACAGTTAATAACACAATTAATACGTGAAAACCATAAATGTTATTAGTAATACAAATATTTATAACGCCTACGTGTTTCCACAAGGAACAGTTTTGGTTTTCTTCTTCTTGCTCAGCCACATGGCGAGGTAGACTAGTGTACCGTAGCGAGAACTTGTACAACTAACGCGCCTCGTTGACGCAAACATGCGGATCCTCCCTTGAATGTTATACGCCGGTGAAAAGCGGTCAGTTGACAACGAGAGGATTATAACCTCACTCACCTACTCACTCACTCACTCACTCACTCACTCACTCACTCACTCACTCACTCACTCACTCACTCACTCACTCACTCACTCACTCACTCACTCACTCACTCACTCACTCACTCACTCACTCACTCACTCACTCACTCACTCACTCACTCACGAGGTCACTCACACACTCATGACGTCACTCACACACTCACGAGTTCACTCACTCACTCACTCACTCACTCACTCAATCACCCACTCACCCACCCACCCACCCACTCACTCACTCACTCACTCGTTCATTCACTCACTCATTCGAGTAAAATGTTACCACAATGATGTGCCATTTATTTAATTGCCAACTTGTAATATTGCTGGATTATTTCGTTTGCGTAGATATTTGTATGTAACGGTACCATCGGCATGGCGTAGATGAATGCGGTATCTATATCGTCAAAGTGTATTACTAGTTAGTGATTTGCAACTATCAACAATCCAGTCGATTACTGTTAAAGCAATTCCCAGACAATTTTACCGACAAGTGTAGTTCATTTTATTACACTGCTTTCTTGTTAATGCGACTTGAATATAATGTATTAGTTTTAATGGTTTCTTTAAAATAAATATGTACCATTACAACGTTTTGTTTGCTAGACGCGGTGTGTGCACTTCGCTGTTTTGCTAAAATTATATTGGGGTTGTTTGGGTGGTTTCTGGGCCCCACATTTATTCCGCTTAGATAGTTAATTATTGGCATTCCCATCGACAGATATGTACGACTCATCTACGTTTGTAAGGGGAATTGCCTTTTGCTATCTAGGTTGACGGCAATGCCCATTGTCTGTCTTTACCATTTACATTACTATTGACTACATGTAATTAAAGGGCATTGCCATTTTCCACCCTTATTCTGTAAAACCATTACCATGTCGAAGTCCCGCCATGAATGCGACCATCAGTATGAAAGCTGTTGTTACCCGTAGGTCCATCTTATGGTGACAAGTTTCCTGGCAATTTTCAGGTAGTTTAAAATGTGTTAAAAAATAAATTAAATAAATAAATTATGCCGCTGTACGACTTTCCAGATACTCCGACATAAATAGTGAAGGTTTAAAAACTACAAAAAATAAAAACAATATGGTGTAGATTTTAAAATGTTGAAAAATAAAATGTACTTACAATAAAATGTTCAATGCTGTTATAGGATTTCACAAAAGAAACCAGTTGCAAGCCAAGTTTCTCCCTCTCTCTTTTATTAATTAACCTACGTTATATTATGATCAATGCAATTGAAAGATTTCGCACAGGTATCAGGTTAAACGATCTATTTAAATGTCAAGTGCAGACAAGACGTCTTTATTATATAGTGCAGCTAACAAGGGATTTTTACCCAGGGCGACTCCGGATTTTAAAAGACGTCCTGTGCGAAAAGCCTGTTAGTATAAAGGTATATTGGTGCTCCTATTAGACTTGGCAATCAATTAGTTAGCAGCCTGACCTGCGCGTTTCAATATGGATGGAGCTATACGTACTATAGCCTTTGTTTACACGAACTTGACGAAGTGTACAGTTGAGGCAGGAAATACACGCTCAGCGAGACTTAAGAATACTAAATGCGGTAGAAATAAGGCTCTAGTTGCGAGTAGTTTAGTTTATTCTGAATGCAGCCTGAGTAAATAAAATTATTTTGAAAACCAGCACTATTGTTTCAGTTGACTTTGGGGGGTTTGTGTTACGCGCCCTTTCCAACTCAGTGTTTACAATTTACGCCATCTTGTTATGCCAATCAATGTCGTGACTTGTTGCTAAGGAAGCCAGTGTACTAAAACCGTATTTAGAAACTTTCGAACACAAATATCACCATGCGGCTACATCTAGATATTGTTGTAGATGTATATAATCAAGTTAAAACAAATCAAAATATGTTGATCTCGAGATTAATGCAATAGCTGTCGGAACGAACGAAAAGAAACGACCACACCTGACGCATGCGCAGATCCAGCTCTTACTGACGTCGACCACATATTTCGACATCGTGAACTACCTCGTCTTTTCACCGAGTCCATATACAATGGAGGATTTGCGGGCGTACAAAGGATTGGATGCATACAATCAGTTTGTGTGCGGATGGGTCCGGGAGAAACAGGTTTGCCTGAAAGAAGACTTCTGTGTCGTGACAGCCAAAGTGAGTGTTCACTTGTTTGAACCTTAACGGTTAACCGTGTATAATTAATAATAACATAATATTTTTGTTTGAATCATTTAAATGAAATAAAATCAGTCTCAGTCGTGTACCTCACTACTCAGTCTGACAGTTTTGTATATTCACTGACTGGAGACATCTGGACTGTTCAAACAATCACCCAGACCTGACTGGAAGTGTCCACCGATATCACTTGGCTAGTTGTGTATTGAAGAATAGTTGTACCCCCTGCAGGTTCCACTCACAGCTGCAGGCTTCCATGTTACTAGAGCAGTTTAAACAACAGTTCATACTCACACCCAGTCTTGTACAAACATCACAATCAATTACACTGACTTCATTCAGTTTTTTCAGTAAGATTAAGTATACACACATAATGTTAAAAAAATTAGATATAATTAAATATGCAAAGTCAGATTGTTAATTACTTTACTATGTTATATATTATCATTGATTGATTTAAGTACCACTATTCCATTGTTATATATTAATATATTGCTACTTTTGGCCTGGATGATAATTTATGTTGTAAAGACTAATGTGTCTTATTTGTTTACCTAAAGGTTATGCATTCTCAAAGACTCCGAGCCAAACCGCTCAGTCCTTGGATCATTTCTGAGAAAGAAGGACGCATCTTGGCTGCACACTGCGACTGTATGGCAAGTCTGGGTGAAGCCTGTACACACGTGGCTGCGCTGTTGTTTGCTGTCGAAGCAACAGTGAAGATCCGAGACGCCAAAACAGTGACCGAGGAAAAGGCCTACTGGTTGTTGCCAGGTGGAATCAAAGGGGTTACTTACAGTGAAGTTAGTGACATTGACTTTACGTCTGCAAAGACAAAGAAGAAGCTGTTGGACGCATCCCTTTCTTCCCCCCAGACACCAACAGTCAGGCCACAGAGTGTGAAGGCAGTCAATGTTCCTGTGGCATTGCCGCAGGACATGCTTGCTTTTTGTGAAAATTTGCATGGTACTGGTAAGAGGGCAGGAATATTGACTTGTTTGTCTCCTTTTTCAGACGACTATGTACCAGCATCTCTCAATGATAACTTCCCTTCCCTGTTAACGCAACTAGTTGATGAGAACTGTTTCGAGATGAATTATGCAGAGCTACTAAATCACTGTCAGGGCCTGATCATCTCGGTAAGTGAGGAGCAGGCCGAAGCAGTGGAAACTGCCACCAGGGATCAGGCCAACTCAAAGTTGTGGCATAGTTTTAGGGCTGGCAGGATAACAGCATCAAACATTAAATCTGTTTGCCACACTGATCCTGCACAACCAGCCCTTGGTCTAATTAGACAAATCTGTAATCCGGAGGGTGTGCAGTTTACCACAGTGGCTACACAGTGGGGCTGTGAGCACGAGAAAGTGGCCCGAGAGAAATTTGTAACAGAAATGACAAAGTTTCATGAAAATTTTGAGGTGTATGACAGTGGTTTCCACATAAACCCAGATGTACCCTATTTAGGGGCTTCCCCCGATGGCTTGGTGAGTTGTGACTGTTGTGGAGAGGGTTGTCTGGAAATAAAGTGCCCTTTGTGCAAAAAGGACCAGGCTTTATCAGACTGCACTGATACAAAGTTCTATTTGCAAAAAGATGATGACAAGTTAGCACTAAGCCATAAGCATGCGTATTACTACCAAGTGCAGACCCAACTTGGTGTTTGCAGAAAGGAATTCTGTTATTTTGTAGTATGGACAAAATGTGACATCCACATTGAAATCATCACTCTGGACAATGACTTTTGGGAAGAGATTTGTACAAAATCATCACACATTTTTCAAACAGCCATTCTACCCGAGCTGGTTGCCAGATTTTTTTCTAAACTGCCAAACAACGACTTGTCATCATCTCTCTGCAGCACTTTGAAACCTGCCAAACTACCACCACTTCTGGTGACAACAATGCACTCTTCTGTTATTGTGAACAGGTTGAATCAGGTGACATGGTGGGGTGTGACAATGACAGTTGTGATATCAAGTGGTTTCACTTTGAGTGTGTCAAGATAAGCAGAGCCCCCAAGAGCAAAAAGTGGTATTGTCCAGATTGTAGGAGGCTTCCACAGTTCAAGCGTGGAAAGAAAACAACTGCAAAGTGATCAATCATGCAGCTGTAGACAACATTGCAAGCATTTATTTACATGACAGTAAAATTAACAATGGATGTATTGATGTAATGTAATACAGGTTAAAATGTCATGTTTTACAACTTCACAAACAATTGACTGTTTATTTGTAAACATGAAACATTGAAGTTATCATGAAGTTCATGATATTTATAGTCATGAACATTTATTTAATAACTACATACGTATAATAGCCGGCCTCTCCACTCAAAACAATACTAACAGTTTTAATGTGTGATAACTGTAAAACATATCGGTGCAAGCGTGCCCTTTTCATTAGAAAAAACATTGTGCACTCAGGTGATTCTCAGTCAAATGAGACTATTGGTTCACAGCAGTTTGTAAGAGAACAGCAAACATGGCACATTTTATCTACCATTGTCATGTCAGTTTCATCTTTTGTGATTAAGTAGTCAATTGGTAAGGTGCTACCCAGTATGGTATATTTCTGTCGAACACATCCTATAACTCGCTCAACATGGATGCGGCAGTTTGCAATTTTGCGTGTTATTTCTATTTCAAGAGGGGATAATTGATCTTTCCCCCTAGTGAATGCTGGAATTTTTACTTCTGCACATTGGCTACCGACACTATCTTGAATATCAAATCCTCTGTCTGCCAAAATGACATCACCTGGAAGAACATAATTTAAGAAACCACAGTGCTCTGTGATGTGTTTATCTGTCGCTCGACCACCCCAACCCTTTGAAATAAATGAAATTGTACCCTGTGGTGTTATGCCCATCAAAAACTTCACTGTGTTGTGATGCTTGTATGAAGACCACGTTTGTGCACTGGCCATGAGGTTTGAGGGTCGTTCAATAAAAATTTCGAAGCAGTCTATAATTACAGCAACTTTTTTCCCAAAATATCTCTGAGGCGAGAAGCAGTGAATAAAATTATATTTTTTTAAATGCATTATATCAAGTTGTCACAACTCGTTACTTATATACTAATGATTTATTTTATGCAGTAAAAACGGGACGTTATATTGATTGGGCTTTTATTTTGACAAGCAGTTAAATGAGACACAAACAGTATATTAAATTTCGGACGTAACTATCGCCCCATTGTGTTAGTATATCATTTGATCACCAGATGGCGCTACGTGTAATTCAGTTTACGTTAGGTTATTCTGAAACTGGAGCTTGCCAACTTGAATGCCTATTTAAAATAGTGTTTTATCACCAAAGAGCTTGAAAAGCTTGAACGTGCAGATGTCATTGAGAAGGTCACAGGACCTACTGAGTGGGTGTCGCGAATCGTCACGCCACCAAAGCAAAAAAGTCCAGACGAAATACGTATCTGCGTCGACATGAGAGAGGCCAACAAAGCCATCTTATGCACGCGTCATGTGACGCCTACAATCGATGAACTGATTACAGGCCTGCAAAGGGCCACAGTATTCAGCAAAATAGATCTTCGGTCTGGGTACCATCAGCTAGTCCTGGACCCTGCATGCCGTTATATAACAACCTTTTCAACACATATGGGGTTGTATCCGTACAAACGCCTGAGTTTTGGCATAAACTCGGCGTATTTCAGCACACAATTTAGACGGTGTTGAACGGCATGAATGGCGCCATTAACATAAATGATGACATCATTGTGTTCGGTGCAAGCCAAGAAGATCACGACAGGGCACTGTCAAAGTGTCTCAGCAGACTGCACAAGTCCGGGTTAACAGTTAACTTGCCAAAGTGTGAGTTTAACAAAGCGAAGATTGGCTTCTTTGGACATGTGTTTTCGAAGGAAGGAATTTCACCTGACCCGCAAAAGGTGAAAGATCTACAAGAAGCTGCACAACCGCTGAACCAGTCAGAAGTACGCTCATTTCTCGGCTTGGCACAGTACAGCGCGAGATTTATTGCAAGATTTGCAAGTCTCGGAGCCTCTTCGAGTCCTCAAACGGCAGGACCAGCCATGGGTTTGGGAGAAGTCACAGTCGGACGCATTGTCCGAGACGGCAACAAATGCCTACTACGATTCTCACAAACCAACCGAGATACTCGTAGATGCCAGCCCAGTTGGCGTTGCAGCGATACTTACACACGAATGCAAACCAGTCGCATACGCAAGCCGTGCGCTGTCGGACGTGGAGAGACGCTACTCACAAACAGAGCGTGAGGCATTAGCCGTTGTGTGGGGTTGCGAACACTTCAACATGTACACGGATGGCGCTGCATGCACGATAATCACGGACCATAGGCCCCTGCTGGGCATATGGCAGAAGCCAAACCCGCCGCTACGAGTTGCGAGGTGGGCACTGCGCTTACAACATTACAACATTCGTCTAGAATACAGATGTGGTCGTGACAACCCAGCAAACTACCTGTCTAGACATCCAGCAACAAAAGTCAGCCAAGCGCAGCGTATGGCTGAGGACTTCATCAATCACATTGCTGACAGCTCTACGCCAAATGCCATCACCCTTGACGAAATTAAGGTGCACACAAGACAAGACGCGACCTTAAACAAGGTCATCGAGGTCATCCGCACAGGTCGTTGTCATGACACAGCTAACAACGAGTCAGCTGACATTGCTGCATTCCGGAATGTGAGGGATGAACTGACAGTGGGAGAAAATGGAGACTTTCTGCTACGAGATTCTCGTATTGTCATCCCGACAGCACTTCGCAGTCGTGTCATACAGTTGGCACATGAGGGTCGTCAAGGCATCTGCAAGACCAAAGCTCTGATCAGAAGCAAAGTGTGGTTTCCAGGCATAGACAAAGAAACGGAAGCAGTCGTCATGGGTTGCTTTCCGTGTGTTGCAAACTCCAACCGCCACCAGATGGAGCCATTAAACATGACTACTCTACCGCGAGGCCCTTGGATCAATTTGAACATTGATTTCTGCGGCCCAATACCGGCAGGCGAATATTTACTCTGCGTCACAGATGAATATTCAAGATATCCAGTCGTTCACGTGACCAGAAGCACCAATGCAGAGACAGTTATACCGATCATGGAGTCCATTTTTGCCATGTTCGGATATCCAGAAACGATAAAGTCGGACAATGGCTCACCATTCCAGAGTAATGCGTGGTCACAGTTTTTGCAGTCGTGTGGCGTCCGTCACCGCAAAATCACACCGCTATGGCCGATGGCGAATGCACAAATGGAGAACTTCAACAAGCCGATGATGAAGGCAGTACGTTCAGCCATCATTCAACATCGTAACTGGCGTCTCGAACTGCAGCAGTTTCTTCGAAACTATCGATCTACTCCGCATAGTTCTACGCTGTTCACACCTCACCGACTATTGTTTGGTCGAGAACCGAGAACTAAGCTATCTGAGCTGCCAACGCTTCAGAGCGTGCACCCAGAAGATGAAGTCGTTCGCAGACAAGACGCTCATGCAAATGAAAGAATACTCAGACGGGCGTGCACATGCACGCTTCACATGTGAACCTACAAATGGGAGAGGTTGTGCTTGTACAGCATCCTAGAGTGAACAAACTATCTACTCCGTTCGCACCGACACCGCTCATCGTCAGTGCAATGAAAGGACCAATGGTCACCGCCGTGCGTGGTGATGGGTCCACGGTGACGCGAAATGTGTCTAAGTTCCGTCGGGTGCGAGGCTTGTCGCTCGATAAAATCGCACGGCATCATCCCGAGGACACAACTGCGGACGACGACCAGCCAACAGATGGTGAGTCGTCTGAGACCCGTCACGATGGCGAAGAGGTGCTTAAGCCGCCTGCTCTGCAAGCTGTCCGTCCACAACGAGCTCAAAAAAAGCGACAGCGCTTAATCGAGCAAATCATGAAATTGGGTGTAGGCGGATCGCTGCCCGTTCTAGATATAGTTAGTTACACGATATAAGGGTGTAGGCGGATCGCTGCCCTTCATATCCGTTATCTAGTTAAGTGTTCAGTTAAATAATATGGCATGTTTTTGCGTTCATCTGTTTTCACAACGAACACTTATTAGGAATCCGTGTCACAAACTTTATTGCAGTTCAATGTTCCTTTAATTAACAAATGTGACTAAGTAATCAAGGTAGAGAGGGATGAAATATAGCCGCTCCATGCATGTTATATACGTACGTAGCCTATGTATTACGGACGGATCCCGCTGACTTCGGATTTCTCCGGTATTGTTCGGATTAGATAATAAACGACGGCCATGTTTCGTTCAGTCTGATAAATGATGTGTTTCATTTAAAAGCAGCAATCATACAGCTGCTATCTTGGATCGTCTGATGTTAGTAGTACAACCCGTTACTCAATGTGCTATCAACAGGGCATCACTAATCATGCCGCTGCCTGTGGCTAATAACCCGGTTGAGTCACCTATACGGATACAAATATTGTTCTTTTAATGACAATGCCTGGTTGCAACCGAATTCACTGCCGTGGTGCTAGAAAATGCAGTTTCATGATTTTGCCCAAGGCGAGTTTGATGGCTACACAAACTAGCAACAACAATTACACTGATGTATTTAAAACTTACGGTAAAGCAATATATTCTATCGTCCATTTATTCCCCATTGGAGACGACCGCTAGGAACCTCATCTCAGAATCACGATAACGCCCTGTCCATTGCGTCCTCCTCCACAACTTCTGTCACCTCCATGTCTCTCCTCGCCACGACGCCCTATCCACTGAATACTCCTTCATGACCACTGTCACCTCCATGTCTCTCCTCATCACGTCCCTCGGTCATATCCTTTGTCATCCCTTAGTGTGTTTGCCCTCCACCGACAGCCTCCACGCCTTCTTGGTCACATTATCTCCCATCTTCATATCACGAGTCCAAACTGCCGTGGCCTAATCTTTCCCAGTTCAGCTGTTACACAAACAACACGCCCATCTACTCCCTTATACACTGTATCTTCATTCTAACTTATGTCAAAACTATCGTTTTTACTGCAGCTTAATACAAGTGTATATGTCTTGCTTGTATGTATTCTCTTATACTTCTAGATAATCCAAAATTTTTGGAAAGAAATGCACAACGAGTGGTTCGGCATTACTATACCTGACCCATACCCCTGTACAGCAGGGAACAAGGAGGATACACAGAGAGTGGTTCAGCTTTACTGTACCTGACCCTCACCCCTGTACAGCAGGGAACAAGGAGGAGACACAGAGAGTGGTCCAGCTTTACTGTACCTAACCCTCACCCATGTACAACAGGGAACAAGGAGGAGACACAGAGAGTGGTTCAGCCTTACTGTACCTGACCCTCACCCCTGTACAGCAGGGAACAAGGAGGAGACACAGAGAGTGGTTCAGCTTTACTGTACCTGACCCTCACCCCTGTACAGCAGGGAACAAGGAGGAGACACAGAGAGTGGTTCAGCTTTACTGTACCTGACCCTCACCCCTGTATAGCAGGGAACAACGAGACGACATAGAGAGTGGTTTAGCCTTACTGTACCTGACCCTCACCCTGTACATCAGGGAACAAGGAGGAGACACAGAGAGTGGTTCAACCTTACTGTACCTGACCCTCACCTCTGTACAACAGGGAACAAGGAGGAGACACAGAGAGTGGTTCAGCCTTACTGTACCTGACCCTCACCCCTGTACATCAGGGAACAAGGAGGAGACACAGAGAATGGTTCAGCCTTACTGTACCTGACCCTCACCCCTGTACATCAGGGAACAAGGAGGAGACACAGAGAGTGGTTCAGCCTTACTGTACCTGACCCTCACCCCTGTACAGCAGGGAACAAGGAGGAGACAAAGAGTGGTTCAGCCTTACTGTACCTGACCCTCACCTCTGTACAGCAGGGAACAAAGAGGAGATACAGAGAATGGTTCAGCCTTACTGTACCTGACCCTCACTCCTGTACATCAGGGAACAAGGAGGAGACACAGAGAGTGGTTCAGCCTTACTGTACCTGACCCTCACCCCTGTACAGCAGGGAACAAGGAGGAGACACAGAGAGTGGTTCAGCCTTACTGTACCTGACCCTCACCCCTGTACATCAGGGAACAAGGAGGAGACACAGAGAGTGGTTCAGCCTTACTGTACCTGACCCTCACCCCTGTACAGCAGGGAACAAGGAGGAGACACAGAGAGTGGTTCAGCCTTACTGTACCTGACCCTCACCTCTGTACAGCAGGGAACAAAGAGGAGATACAGAGAATGGTTCAGCCTTACTGTACCTGACCCTCACTCCTGTACATCAGGGAACAAGGAGGAGACACAAAGAGTGGTTCAGCCTTACTGTACCTGACCCTCACCCCTGTACAGCAGGGAACAAGGAGGAGACACAGAGAGTGGTTCAGCCTTACTGTACCCGACCCTCACCCCTGTACAGCAGGGAACAAGGAGGAGACACAGAGAGTGGTTCAGCCTTACTGTACCCGACCCTCACCCCTGTACAGCAGGGAACAAGGAGGAGACACAGAGAGTGGTTCAGCCTTACTGTACCCGACCCTCACCCCTGTACAGCAGGGAACAAAGAGGAGAGCAATAATTTCTAAACGGACTGCGATTTTTACTACTTAATTATTACATGTTATTATTGGTTTTCTTCTTCTTGCTCAGCCACATGGCGAGGTAGACTTGTACCGTAGCGAGAACTTGTACAACTAACGCGCCTTGTTGACGCAAACATGCGGATCCTCCCTAGAATGTTATACGCCGTTGAAAGTCGGTCAGTCGACAACGAAAGGATTATAACCCCACTCGCCTACTCACTCACTCACTCACTCACTCACTTACTCACTCAGGAGGTCACTCACACACTCACGACGTCACTCACATACTCACTCACTCACTCGCTCATTCACTCACTGAGGAGGTCACTCTTACACTCACTCACTCACTCACTCACTCACTCACTCACTCACTCACTCACTCACTCACTCACTCACTCACTCACTCACTCACTAACTAACTAACTAACTCACTCGCTCGCTCATTCACTCACTGAGGAGGTCACTCACACTCTCACGAGTTCACTCACTCACTCACTCGCTGATTCACTCACTCACTCACTCACTCATCTCATCTCTGATATTCTTCCCACGCTGGACATGTCTCCCTTTGTTATCATGCAGCGCAACATGCATTGCCAACTTCAATATTAGTTACTTTTTCAAAAATACTGGAAAGACTAATGCATAACAGGTTGTCAAATTGTATTAATAAGCATAATATTTTGTATAAATATCAGTTTGGGTTTCGAAAAAAATCACTCTACTAACATGGCACTTATAACCATTGTAGTCAAAATATCAGTAGCCTTACAAAACAAACAGTTTGTGCTAGGGGTGTTCTTAGATTTATCTAAAGCATTCGATACAGTTGACCCTGACATACTGTGTCAGAAACTCCAATGTTATGGTATCCGTGGCTGAGCCAATGATTGGATTAAAAGTTATTTATTTAATAGAAGTCAATATGTATACTACAATAACATTAGCTCCACGAAACAAACTATTACTTGTGGTGTACTGCAAGGTTCCATTCTGGGGCCATTGCTTTTTCTATTATATATCAATGATATTGCTAATGTCTCAGAAATTCTTTTTTCCATATTATTTGCTGATGACACTAGTCTGTTTAAAAATGGTGATCATTTGGATGATATAACTAACAAAATGAACTTTGAATTAAACAAAATTATAATTTAGCTAAATGCCAACAAACTATCCTTAAATTAAATTGATAAGACCCAATACATTATATTTAGAACACCAAAGAGAAAACATACCAAACTGACAACACTTAAAATTATTAATAATGCTATTAAACAAGTATCTACTACGACATTTCTTGGTGTGACTATTGATAGCAAACTCAACTGGGCTGAACACATTAACAAAGTTAAATGTAAAATTTCTAAAGGTGTTGGCATTCTCAACAAAGCCAAACTATTTATTAGATCATGTTTGGTCACCTTATATTACAAATTTTTATTCCCGCACTTAACCTATTGTATTGAAGTATGGGGAGGTGCATTTGACTCATATTGTTCAAGTATTATTAAGATTCAAAAGAAAGTAGTGAGAATGCTTGTCTCGGTTAATAGATTAGCTCATACAAAACCTATCTTTAAATTACTAAATATCTAAATTTTCAGACAATTGTATGTATATTCAATACAAATATTTGTGTATAAATACAAGATGGGTCTTTCACCAACAATCTTTGAAGATATGTTTACACTTAATCAAGGTGTTCATAGTTATAACACAAGACAATCTGCACAAATTCATATACCCAAGGCTATTTTAGAAATAAG
>OZ023209.1:25318532-25688532 GCA_963995525.1 Escarpia spicata | reverse complement strand
TAGCCAATGTCTTCGAGACGGTATCTTCTCCTGCTTTATTTCAATGTTTACATGGTCGTTGCCTGATGTCTTCCCATTCTTTATATATCTTAGCGCTGCTTCCACCTCCCATGGTGTTATCTCTGGTACCTCTTTCGTGTCGGTGTGAATTATGGTGCTCTGTTCACTGTCGTATAGTTCGGTGTAGAATTCCTCTATTCGTTCCATGATCATGTCTTGGTCTTGTATTTCTCTACCCTGCATGTCTAGAAGTATAATCAGTCTGTCTCGGCCTAGTGTCTGTGTTCTTCTGGCTTTCTCCAGGCTCTTTGATGCCATAATCGTTTCTCGCATGATCTCTTGTTTGTACTTCCTGATATCTTCATTCGCTTTCGTTTTGATTGTCTTGTATATTTCTGCATACTCTATTTGTTTTTAAAGTCGCTGTTATCCTCCATTTCTCGTCGTTTCTTCGTCAGTGCTCGTGTCGGTGATGATATTCTCTTGTTTATCAACTTCAGTCTTGATGTCCAGTTTCAAGTTGCTCATTACCATTTTGTGATCACTTCCGATGTTGACTTGGTTGATGACTGTTACGTCAGTGGCCATGTCTGGCATGTTTGTGGACTGCAAGGAAATAAATTAGTACTTTATTTACAGGTGCTTCCCAAATCCACTGTACATGACACTGGTAGAGAAAGTCGTTTTAATATAAATTCTGGACAAGCTGTTCCATAAGATAAGCATTCTGAATCTCTAATACATATTTAATCAAAGTTTCTACAAATAAATTGATAGAAAAGTTGCTAAATGTGAAGTACTTAGTTAACATTTTGAAACAACGAAACTCTCTACCGGCTACCTCGAATACCATGAAGAACAAAGTATACGAGGTGCAGAGGCAGATTATGGAATACCAAGGCGCACACTAAAGCGCCATTGCTCTGGTGTTGCACAGCTCCCTGGCGTTGTTGCTACGGGCAGCAAGCGTTGCGTATTCTCAAGTGCCTTTGAAGCACAATTGATAGATTATGCAAAGGAGATGGCCAAGAGAATGTACGGATTGACAACTATTGATGTCAGGCGTTTGGCTTACGCTGTTGCCGCAAAATTGGGCATACAACACAATTTTGATGACGAGCGTGGGCTAGCTGGAAAGGACTGGTTGTCAAATTTCATGAAGCGTCACCCAGAGTTGTCGATTCGTGCGCCAATTTCCACTAGCCTGGCCCGTGTCGAAGGTTTCAACCGCGAAGCAGTTATGGCGTGTTTTGCTTTGTACAATGAGGTCCTGCAAGGAGGGCATCACAGAGCTACTGCCATTTGGAACTGCGATGAAACTGGCTTCACGGCGGTAGCGAAGGCGGGGAAGGTCGTATGCGAAACTGGAACAAGGCAGGTGCGAAAGGTTTCGAGCGGTGAGCGTAGAAAGAATATTATACCGCGCTGTGCTGTATAAGCGCTGCCGGTTCTTACATTCCTCCGCTGTTTGTGTTCCCTCGCAAGTGAATGGTGGAGGCCCTCGTGAACGGTGCCCCTACTGGTTCGATTGGTGCAGTGAATGATCACGGTTCAGGCTATATCGACTCAGCTCTGTTCATGAAGTGACTCAAACACTTCGCCGCGATTGCCGGCTGCACCAAAGACCATCCACGCGTACTTCTGTTGGATGGACACGAAAGCCATATAACGCTTGAGGCAATCGACTTCGCCCGGGAACATGGGGTCATATTGCTGACATTTCCACGACGCTGCACACATTGGCTCCAACCACTCGACATGTTTTAAGTAATTGAAGTATGCGTTCAGCCGTTCATGTGAATACTGACTTACATCCAACAAGGGACGTGCCATCACCCAGTATGATGTGATGCTTTTCTACAGCTACAGTGCAGTCTGCCGTCAATAGTTTTGCAACGTGCGGCTTATGGCCATTCAACGACAGCAAGATCGACGCAGAATTAAATGTACTTGCATTGCCGTACATTCAGCCTGTCGATACTCCTCAAGTCATAACCCTGGATGTGGTCGTCACTGAGGTTGTCGGCACCCGAGTCACACGTTGCCCCCACTGAAGCAGCCAACGCTCCAGATGTCGCCACTGGTGTATCTGCACCGGCAGTTTCTGCCGAACATCCTGAAGGTGACATTCGCGCTATTACTGTGAGCTGCCAACAAGAAGCGTAAACATGTAGCGATCGAACAACCAGTGTCGTGCTGACTTCTTCGCCATACAAGTTAATTGCTGAGAAGAAACGCGACATGAAGAAACCAACACGTTCGCTGGTAGTAAAGAAAATCAGCGAGATCGAGCTGTCCAAGTCAGCACAAGAGCCTACTGCTGGTCCATCTGTTGTGTCAAACCAAGAAAAGAACACCGACGAAGACATACATTGCGTCGTTTGCTGCGAGCCTTACGCCAACAGCAAGTCCAGAGAGGTGCGGCTTCAGTGTCTGAGCTGCAAGAAATGGGCAAACGCCGCGTGCACTGCAGGCGACCCATACTACATTTGCCACAACTGTGAATCAGACTCAGACTAATTTGGATGAACAAATTCAACAGCACGTCGTTATAGCCCATGTCGCTACACTGAAGCCACCAGCGAACTGCATTCAGTTTCCCTGGTGCGATATCGTTCTTCGTTCGTGTTTCATTTGGTTTGTAGGTTGAATTATGTATGTGCATTAAATAAAGTTTTGTATTCTTGTTATTAGATAATCATTTTGTAGCCTACTGATAACAAATACATGCAATTCCACATGGGGCTTAGCGCCCATCCCATGTGCGCTTTGGCCCACCTACGAGGCAAAGCGCCCAAATCGGGTGCATGCACATAATTAATCACACTACACAAACATATTATTCCAATCATGTCAGATTTGCAGACATATACTCAATATAGGTACCGACATATTGTAGATATGTGTAGATATATTGCATTAAACGATATTTGTTACCCTGGGCGCTATAGCATATATGCTCCACCATACTCTATACTGGTGGCACAAATCATGGGTCCAGTCGTTGTTTTGCCATTTTAATCAACATTATTGATCACATTCTTCCGTAACATATCTAGTATATATATGTGTGTGTGTGTGTGTGTGTGTGTGTGTGTGTGTGTGTGTGTGTGTGTGTGTGTGTGTGTGTGTGTGTGTGTGTGTGTGTGTGTGTGTGTGTGTGTGTGTGTGTGTGTGTGTGTGTGTGTGTGTGTGTGTGTGTGTGTGTGTGTGTGTGTGTGTGTGTGTGTGTGTGTGTGTGTGTGTGTGTGTGTGTGTGTGTGTGTGTGTGTGTGTGTGTGTGTGTGTGTGTGTGTGTGTGTGTGTGTGTGTGTGTGTGTGGGTATTTGTCTAGAAAAGTGTCAAATTGGCCGGAATCCGGTGTTTTTTCCTACGACTACATAAATAACATAACTATGCATGCCATGTCAGATTAGGCACGTAGTGCATTACTTTATTTGCATCATGAGTGCTTACCTACCCCAAAAGGCAAAATTAGCCAAAATCGCTTGTCGCATCGAGTCCCGTCATCATTCATGTATGCTTTTTCTTATCTCTGATAAGGAGTACGTATAATATTAATACTATTTTATAACAAATACATATTTCTACAGGTCAGGGTACACTATTATTGTGATTGTTTTGTTAACAAATTACCTAGAGCACCACAATGTCTCCGAATGTTACTTTATCAATACGACTCTGCGTTTCGCTGTGCTGGTGCTGCCACCAGTTTAAATAAAAACAAGCTAATGAAATTATTGTATGACAATGCCGTTAGGCGACGCTTTATTCAGCGCACCAGGCAAGGAATTGTTTGTAAGTTGTTCAGTTATAGCTCGCAGAGTATGCTATATAACATCATATTCCAGGCGTATGAAATCGGAATACGACTCCGTTTTGTAGCACATGTACTTCAGGCCGTCGCATGTTGTGTAAAGTACATATTTAATGGGTGTATCGATACTACAAGACGTGAATTCTGTGCACAATAAAAGTCAATATGCATTAACTATTTTTTCATTTCAGTTCATCCTCGCGCGCAAGAGGTCGCTGTTGCTGATTACGTCAGCAAACGCAAACGTCAAATGTATGTAATCTCTCGTTATAGCTGAAATTATAATAATATTAGCAGTCAAAAGTGTAACAAGCATTTGAATACTTGCGTCCTTGGTAGCAACATAACCACAATGTCAATGTTGTGTTTCGTGCATCACTGTCCGGAATCGGTAGAATAGAAAAGAGTACCTTTGTGTCAGGTAAAGCAATGTATGTGCAGCTATGTATATAAACAACTATAAAATATTAATAATAATAATAAATATTTATTTTAGTATTGTCACTGCCAGTATAGATTTAAGAAGACCTCCCAATATTCATTAGTAAACAGTGCTTGCAATGGAGATGCTATTCCACCACCCTCAGCTGAGACTGAGATGCCAAGACTTGTCCAGATGGCATAGATACAATCTTGATTACCAAGGCTTTGTAATGTTAAGACACAGCAAGAGCCTATGGCCAGTTTTGCAATTCTGACTGTGACGGAAATGGTTAGTTAGTTACATGACTAAACACTATTTTAACCTTTTAATTTCATAAAAAATATGTACTGTGCTTGCACTGGTGATGTTATTCCATTACTCTCCATTCAGACTGAGGTGCTGAGACTGTTCCAGATGGCAAAAATATACAGTAACCTTGATTACCAAGGCTCTGTAATGTGAAGACACTATTTGCTGCCAGAGCCTCTGGACACTTGCAATTCTCACTGTGAGGGAAATGATTGGTTACCCTGAATCAGAGTAACCAGTGAACTTTAACTCTCATACTAAGTCACCAAATAAGGACATATATTTATTCAGTTTAAATGAAGCATTCAAACCAGTCTTTAATGTCAAATTTATTACTGACACAAGTCACACAAATATAAAACTGGATTGCAAACTTTTCAGAACACTTATTTTTTGTGTATCTTTTATTTGTTGTAATACAATTAGAAACTTTAAAATATAAAATCTGAATTGCAAACTTTTCATAACATATTTATTTTGTGTGTACCTTTTATTTTTTGTAATACAATTAGACACTTAATTGCATTAATTCAGATTATGTAAAACTCTTATAATATCACATTAAATATATTTTAATTGTTCACAGAAATACAGGCTTGCCATCTGATGGTAATAGTCATATGGGTATCTGTCACCAGGCGCTATCTCTGCGAAAGCGAGTGAGAGTCAGTTAAGTGAGACAAGGTGGCCTCATCAAAGTTCCAGCAATGTCCTGCAGACCTCGCAATGATGATTTGATAATTTTTTTAATTGAAGATGAAAGAGTCACATGCCAAAATATATCTTTATCATAAAGATAAAATAACAGTGAAGTGTACCAACAGTAACTGATAATGAGTGGAGTGGTATGTTTGTACTAACAGTAACTGATAATGAGTGGAGTGGTATGTTTGTACTAACAGTAACTGATAATGAGTGGAGCGGTATGTTTGTACCAACAGTAACTGATAATGAGTGGAGTGGTATGTTTGTACCAACAGTAACTGATAATGAGTGGAGTGGTATGTTTGTACCAACAGTAACTGATAATGAGTGGAGTGGTATGTTTGTACCAACAGTAACTGATAATGAGTGGAGCGGTATGTTTGTACCAACAGTAACTGATAATGAGTGGAGTGGTATGTTTGTACCGACAGTAACTGATAATGAGTGGAGTGGTATGTTTGTACTAACAGTAACTGATAATGAGTGGAGCGGTATGTTTGTACTAACAGTAACTGATAATGAGTGGAGCGGTATGTTTGTACTAACAGTAACTGATAATGAGTGGAGCGGTATGTTTGTACCAACAGTAACTGATAATGAGTGGAGCGGTATGTTTGTACCAACAGTAACTGATAATGGGTGGAGTGGTATGTTTGTACCAACAGTAACTGATAATGAGTGGAACGGTATGTTTGTACTAACAGTAACTGATAATGAGTGGAGCGGTATGTTTGTACTAACAGTAACTGATAATGAGTGGAGCGGTATGTTTGTACCCACAGTAACTGATAATGAGTGGAGCGGTATGTTTGTACTAACAGTAACTGATAATGAGTGGAGCGGTATGTTTGTACCAACAGTAACTGATAATGAGTGGAGCGGTATGTTTGTACCAACAGTAACTGATAATGAGTGGAGTGGTATGTTTGTACTAACAGTAATTGATAATGAGTGGAGCGGTATGTTTGTACTAACAGTAACTGATAATGAGTGGAGCGGTATGTTTGTACTAACATTAACTGATAATGAGTGGAGCGGTATGTTTGTACTAACAGTAACTGATAATGAGTGGAGTGGTATGTTTGTACTAACAGTAACTGATAATGAGTGGAGTGGTCTGTTTGTACCAACAGTAACTGATAATGAGTGGAGTGGTATGTTTGTACTAACTGTAACTGATAATGAGTGGAGTGGTATGCTTGTACTAACAGTAACTGATAATGAGTGGAGTGGTATGTTTGTACTAACAGTAATTGATAATGAGTGGAGTGGTATGTTTGTACTAACAGTAACTGATAATGAGTGGAGTGGTATGTTTGTACTAACAGTAATTGATAATGAGTGGAGTGGTATGTTTGTACTAACAGTAACTGATAATGAATGGAGCGGCATGTTTGTACCAACAGTAACTGATAATGAGTGGAGTGGTATGTTTGTACCAACAGTAACTGATAATGAGTAGAGTAGTATGTTTGTACTAACATTAACTGATAATGAGTGGAGTGGTATGTTTGTACTAACATTAACTGATAATGAGTGGAGTGGTATGTTTGTACCAACAGTAATTGATGATGAGTGGAGTGGTATGTTTGTACTAACAGTAACTGATAATGAGTGGAGTGGTATGTTTGTACTAACAGTAACTGATAATGAGTGGAGCGGTATGTTTGTACCAACAGTAACTGATAATGAGTGTGTGGTATGTTTGTATAAACAGTAACTGATAATGAGTGGAGCAGTATGTTTGTACAAACAGTAACTGATAATGAGTGGAGCGGTTTATTTGTAGGAATTTGGATACATGGAAATATAATTGACATTCCTTTCTGGTACAATGCGGCAATACCATGATTTTCTCATGGTGACAATATTGACCAGGTAAGCAGCATTTATCTTCCTAATTAACTGTTATATCAAAATAAGTGAATTATATAAGTCTTCTCTCTAATTGTGAAGTCTCACAAATAAAACACTAACTAGTTATGAAGGTTATGTGTTGAGGCTGCCGGGTGATTACATGGAGTGGCAAGAGTGGCATGATTGGCAAGAGTGCAGGGTATTTTATAAGTCCACTGTTGGAGTCACAATCAAGTTGACTGGGGTTTAATTCTCATGTGCCAAGGAACCAAAATAAATCACCACTTACAAAGGCTGTTAGATGTATCTTTTTTTGAAAAAGGTTTTCCTTTTTGTTTAATCGATATTGCTATAAACTCGGCCTTGCTGAAAATAATAATATTTTTAGAAATTATGCCTCCAGCTATCGGGTGCTCTAGTGAATTTGCAAAGCCAAAACACATATCTAATGTTTACTACTTGGTATTGGTTTGAACCACCACACACCCACTTGATATGTGTAGGGGACCTTAGATATTGAACCACCACACACCCACTTGATATGTGTGGGGGACCTTAGATATTGAACCACCACACACCCACTTGATATGTGTGGGGGACCTTAGATATTGAACCACCACACACCCACTTGATATGTGTGGGGGACCTTAGATATTGAACCACCACACACCCACTTGATATGTGTGGGGAACCTTAGATATTGAACCACCACACACCCACTTGATATGTGTGGGGGACCTTAGATATTGAACCACCACACACCCACTTGATATGTGGGGGACCTTAGATATTAAACCGCCACACACCCACTTGATATGTGTGGGGGACCTTAGATATTGAACCGCCAAACACCCACTTGATATGTGTGGGGGACCTTAGATATTGAATCACCACACACCCACTTGATATGTGTGGGGGACCTTAGATATTAAACCACCACACACCCACTTGATATGTGTGGGGGACCTTAGATATTGAACCACCACACACCCACTTGATATGTGTGGGGGACCTTCTGATGTCCACATTATTGTCAATGTATATTTGTAACAGTTTCAGTCATTAGATGGCACCACTGGAGTGGAACATTGACGGCCAACTGACCAACCACCAGTGCATAATGTTGTACCTTTATGGGGACTTTGCAAACTCTGGCAGCCACCCCTCACGTGGTATCTAGTTTGTGAGAAGATTCTTCATGACAAACAGACAGACAGACAGACAGTATTTATTTTGACCATCATAAGTACATAAACTACAATATAATATTCATTGTAAGGTCAGGGAGGCTCCCATTAGGATAATTATATGCCGCTATCATGGGAACCACCCTACTGATGTAACATAATTATATGATTATTACGTGATTAACTATATATGCGTACATGTATGTGTATACATAGTATATACAATATGATGACATTGGTGTTACCCTTTCTTTCCCACCCTCTCTAACTCCCCAATTGTGACTCGACATGAATGATAGATTGAATTATTCTTAGCTGCAGTGCACTTGTGTTCCGCATGAATGATCTTTAGTAATTTCACAGATCTTATCATTCCAAAGGCCCATGAATGCTTTAGAATTCACTGCAATACTTTTGCAACCTGCAGAAAATATTGCAGTGATTCTTGTAAATTGTTCTTGAACCATTCAAATGGTGATTTGCAGAAGCATTTCTTAAACCTATATGTGCACGGCAAAAGTTTTACACTTTTCACACAAAAGATATGACAACAAAGGAGCATTCAGTGTACCAGTATGAACTACTAGCAACAAGGAAGTTCATGCGTTTAATTTAGTCACATGATTGATGATAAACTTGTTATTGAACCGCTCTGTTGAGGAATTGGGCAGTAGCTGAAAAGTGAACTAGTGGAGCGAAGTTTTAGTTGTGTCACACTTACCGGTACTTTAATCTGATAGTTTGTACAAGACCACTGATGGCAAATACATCACGAGTACAACAGTTCAGTACCCATGAACTGAATGAGATGAACTATGAACAGCTGCAGGTATGTTATTAAGCTTACACCCAACTGTGCTGCAAAACAAACCAAATGCACCAGTTATCACTGGTCATATTACAGTACTTTGATCATAAACTCGTTCACAGTCACGCCATCTGGAGAGTTGCCTGCTGCTCAGTTTGCCCAGATTTGGGGTTAAACAATAATATAACTTGCCTTATGCCAGCATTTTATACAAGGCGTTGGTTTCTTTGCTCATGTGTTCTATGACTGCTACAGGCCATGGTCCACAAACTGGTATCCTGTTGACACTGTCATGCTTACAGTATAGGATTCATAAATATATGAAAGCATCCCAACGTAGGTGTTAGAGTGTCAATTTAGTTCACTCTACATTGCTTACAGTATAGGTTTCATAAATATATGAATGCATCCATTGAGGCATGGCAACGTAGGTGTTAGAGCCTCAATTTAGTTCACTCTCCATTGCTTACAGTATAGGTTTCATAAATATATGAAAGCATCCCATGAGGCATGGCAACGTAGGTGTTAGAGCCTCAATTTAGTTCACTCCCCATTGCTTACAGTATAAGATTCATAAATATATGAAAGCATCCCATGAGGCAAGGCAACGTAGGTGTTAGAGCCTCAATTTAGTTCACTCCCCATTGCTTACAGTATAGGATTCATAAATATATGAATGCATCCCATGAGGCATGGCAACGTAGGTGTTAGAGCCTCAATTTAGTGCACAGTTGCTTAGAGTATAGGTTTCATAAATATATGAATGCATCCCATGAGGCATGGCAACGTAGGTGTTAGAGCCTCAATTTAGTTCACTTTCCATTGCTTACAGTATAGGTTTCATAAATATATGAAAGCATCCCATGAGGCATGGCAACGTAGGTGTTAGAGCCTCAATTTAGTTCACTTTCCATTGCTTACAGTATAGGTTTCATAAATATATGAAAGCATCCCATGAGGCATGGCAACGTAGGTGTTAGAGCCTCAATTTAGTTCACTCCCCATTGCTTACAGTATAGGTTTCATAAATATATGAAAGCATCCCATGAGGCATGGCAACGTAGGTGTTAGAGCCTCAATTTAGTTCACTTTCCATTGCTTACAGTATAGGTTTCATAAATATATGAATGCATCCCATGAGGCATGGCAACGTAGATGTTAGAGCCTCAATTTAGTTCACTTCCCATTGCTTACAGTATAGGATTCATAAATATATGAAAGCATCCCATGAGGCATGGCAACGTAGGTGTTAGAGCCTCAATTTAGTTCACTTTCCATTGCTTACAGTATAGGATTGATAAATATATGAAAGCATCCCATGAGGCATGGCAACGTAGGTGTTAGAGCCTCAATTTAGTTCACTTCCCATTGCTTACAGTATAGGATTAATAAATATATGAAAGCATCCCATGAGACATGGCAACGTAGGTGTTAGAGCCTCAATTTAGTTCACTTTCCATTGCTTACAGTATAGGATTGATAAATATATGAAAGCATCCCATGAGGCATGGCAACGTAGGTGTTAGAGCCTCAATTTAGTTCACTTTCCATTGCTTACAGTATAGGTTTCATAAATATATGAATGCATCCCATGAGGCATGGCAACGTAGGTGTTAGAGCCTCAATTTTGTTCACTTTCCATTGCTTACAGTATAGGTTTCATAAATATATGAAAGCATCCCATAAAGCATGGCAACGTAGGTGTTAGAGCCTCAATTTAGTTCACTCCCCATTGCTTACAGTATAGGTTTTATAAATATATGAAAGCATCCCACGAGGCATGGCAACGTAGGTGTTAGAGCCTCAATTTAGTTCACTCCCCATTGCTTACAGTATTGGTTTCATAAATATATGAAAGCATCCCATGAGGCATGGCAACGTAGGTGTTAGAGCCTCAATTTAGTTCACTCCCCATTGCTTACAGTATAGGTTTAATAAATATATGAAAGCATCCCATGAGGCATGGCAACGTAGGTGTTAGAGCCTCAATTTAGTTCACTCCCCATTGTTAACAGTATAGGTTTCATAAATATATGAAAGCATCCCATGAGGCATGGCAACGTAGGTGTTAGAGCCTCAATTTAGTTCACTCCCCATTGCTTACAGTATAGGATTCATAAATATATGAAAGCATCCCATGAGGCATGGCAACGTAGGTGTTAGAGCCTCAATTTAGTTCACTTTCCATTGCTTACAGTATAGGTTTCATAAATATATGAAAGCATCCCATGAGGCATGGCAACATAGGTGTTAGAGCCTCAATTTAGTTCACTTTCCATTGCTTACAGTATAGGATTCATAAATATATGAAAGCATCCCATGAGGCATGGCAACGTAGATGTTAGAGCCTCAATTTAGTTCACTTTCCATTGCTTACAGTATAGGTTTCATAAATATATTAATGCATCCCATGAGGCATGGCAACGTAGGTGTTAGAGCTTCAATTTAGTTCACTCCCCATTGCTTACAGTATAGGTTTCATAAATATATGAAAGCATCCCATGAGGCATGGCAACGTAGGTGTTAGAGCCTCAATTTAGTGCACTCCCCATTGCTTACAGTATAGGATTAATAAATATATGAATGCATCCCATGAGGCATGGCAACGTAGGTGTTAGAGCCTCAATTTAGTTCACTCCCCATTGCTTACAGTATAGGTTTCATAAATATATGAAAGCATCCCATGAGGCATGGCAACGTAGGTGTTAGAGCCTCAATTTAGTTCACTCCCCATTGCTTACAGTATAGGATTCATAAATATATGAAAGCATCCCATGAGGCATGGCAACGTAGGTGTTAGAGCCTCAATTTAGTGCACTCCCCATTGCTTACAGTATAGGATTAATAAATATATGAATGCATCCCATGAGGCATGGCAACGTAGGTGTTAGAGCCTCAATTTAGTTCACTCCCCATTGCTTACAGTATAGGATTCATAAATATATGAAAGCATCCCATGAGGCATGGCAACGTAGGTGTTAGAGCCTCAATTTAGCTCACTTTCCATTGCTTACAGTATAGGTTTCATAAATATATGAATGCATCCCATGAGGCATGGCAACGTAGGTGTTAGAGCCTCAATTTAGTTCACTTTCCATTGCTTACAGTATAGGTTTCATAAATATATGAAAGCATCCCATGAGGCATGGCAACGTAGGTGTTAGAGCCTCAATTTAGTGCACTCCCCATTGCTTACAGTATAGGATTAATAAATATATGAATGCATCCCATGAGGCATGGCAACGTAGGTGTTAGAGCCTCAATTTAGTTCACTCCCCATTGCTTACAGTATAGGATTCATAAATATATGAAAGCATCCCATGAGGCATGGCAACGTAGGTGTTAGAGCCTCAATTTAGCTCACTTTCCATTGCTTACAGTATAGGTTTCATAAATATATGAATGCATCCCATGAGGCATGGCAACGTAGGTGTTAGAGCCTCAATTTAGTTCACTTTCCATTGCTTACAGTATAGGTTTCATAAATATATGAAAGCATCCCATGAGGCATGGCAACGTAGGTGTTAGAGCCTCAATTTAGTTCACTCCCCATTGCTTACAGTATAGGATTAATAAATATATGAATGCATCCCATGAGGCATGGCAACGTAGGTGTTAGAGCCTAAATTTAGTTCACTTCCCATTGCTTACAGTATAGGATTCATAAATATATGAAAGCATCCCATGAGGCATGGCAACGTAGGTGTTTGAGCCTCAATTTAGTTCACTTTCCATTGCTTACAGTATAGGATTGATAAATATATGAAAGCATCCCATGAGGCATGGCAACGTAGGTGTTAGAGCCTCAATTTAGTTCACTTTCCATTGCTTACAGTATAGGTTTCATAAATATATGAATGCATCCCATGAGGCATGGCAACGTAGGTGTTAGAGCCTCAATTTTCTTCACTTTCCATTGCTTACAGTATAGGTTTCATAAATATATGAAAGCATCCCATGAGGCATGGCAACGTAGGTGTTAGAGCCTCAATTTAGTTCACTCCCCATTGCTTACAGTATAGGTTTCATAAATATATGAAAGCATCCCATGAGGCATGGCAATGTAGGTGTTAGAGCCTCAATTTAGTTCACTCCCCATTGCTTACAGTATAGGTTTCATAAATATATGAAAGCATCCCATGAGGCATGGAAACGTAGGTGTTAGAGCCTCAATTTAGTTCACTCCACATTGCTTACAGTATAGGTTTCATAAATATATGAAAGAATCCCATGAGGCATGGCAACGTAGGTGTTAGAGCCTCAATTTAGTTCACTCTCCATTGCTTACAGTATAGGTTTTATAAATATATTAAAGCATCCCATGAGGCATGGCAACGTAGGTGTTAGAACCTCAATTTAGTTCACTCCCCATTGCTTACAGTATAGGATTCATAAATATATGAAAGCATCCCATGAGGCATGGCAACATAGGTGTTAGAGCCTCAATTTAGTTCACTTTACATTGCTTACAGTATAGGTTTCATAAATATATGAAAGCATCCCATGAGGCATGGCAACATAGGTGTTACAGCCTCAATTTAGTTCACTTTCCATTGCTTACAGTATAGGATTCATAAATATATGAAAGCATCCCATGAGGCATGGCAACGTAGATGTTAGAGCCTCAATTTAGTTCACTCCCATTGCTTACAGTATAGATTTCATAAATATATGAATGCATCCCATGAGGCATGGCAACGTAGGTGTTAGAGCCTCAATTTAGTTCACTTTCAATTGCTTACAGTTTAGGTTTCATAAATATATGAAAGCATCCCATGAGGCATGGCAACGTAGGTGTTAGAGCCTCAATTTAGTTCACTCTCCATTGCTTACAGTTTAGGTTTCATAAATATATGAAAGCATCCCATGAGGCATGGCAACGTAGGTGTTAGAGCCTCAATTTAGTTCACTCCCCATTGCTTACAGTATAGGTTTCATAAATATATGAATTCATCCCATGAGGCATGGCAATGTAGGTGTTAGAGCGTCAGTTTCTCAATCAACAAAATCTGGCTTCAAATCCCCTTGTTGGTGTTTTGATGTTTGGGCAATTTAGTTCATTCCCCATTGTCACAGTTCACTCAGCCTGATGAATGAGTACCAGAGCTGGGATCGATTACACATTCACGATTACGATTACACTGCCTTGGGAAAAGTTGATTACGATTACACATTTGGAAAAAAATCGAGTACGATTACAGTTCTCCTATTACGATTAGTTTGACTTTTTTTGGCTAAGTATATCAACTCTTCTGACAAACTGTGCAGTTGCCCAACTGTAAGCACTTCACAATTGTATTTCAAATGGTAGGCATGATTGAATAGAACCAAAAGATTTAATCCTTTGGAAGGGTTTGTATGATTCTGTGCAAACATTAGCAGTGAGAAACCAATCAAAGTAAATTGCAATTAGCCATGGTCCAGGTATGACCAGGCCAGATCTGAACCAGGCATATGAAGACTCTTCTGACAAACTGAATAAAACCAAAGGATTGAATCCTTCAGAAGGATCTGTGCAAACATTAGCAGTGACTGGCCAGTGAGCAGTGAGATACCAATAAAAAGTTAATTGCAATTAGCCATGGCCCAACTGCTGGGATTGCTGACCAGTGCACTAGAGTTTCTGTGATTATTGACTTAGAAATGGTTTCTATTCATAAATGGTTGTATGTATCTATATGTATATATATATTGGAATAAAAAGTATTATGACACTGTTTGAAAAAATATATCGGGTGTAATCATGTGTAATCGAGTCTGATTACACGATTACAGGACACAATTCCGATTATGAATACACTTCCTTAGAAAAAAATTGATCACAACTGTGAGTGTAATCTATTACCATCGATTACGATTACAATCATAATCGACCCCAGCTCTGATGAGTATCTGGCTATAGACAGTGGTTATTTATGCATGAATATAGTGTTTGTGCAGCAATTGCAATATAGCTGAATGCTTCTCAAAGAAGTCAAGATGGTGTTCAAATAAACAGATCTGTCAGTGGTGAAGTATAAAACATCCTATGGATTACATATTGCACTAAAAAGTCTTTATCCTTTTGTTAAATCCAGGCAGCACAAAGAGACAGAAGACAACCTGTTTACCAAGTCATTCCTGGCAGTGGATATGAGCAGTTTGTGCCGGTAAGTGATCAGTTTATAATACAGAATACTTCTGTCGTATTTACCTAGAGGTCTTGAGCAACATTTCACAGTTCAATGAAACTTACAATTTATTTAAAAACTAATTAGTTTTGGTGGAGGCTTTTTGGCAGCAATAATGTGTAGAGAGATTTGTTACTACACAAGAGTATTAAATTAATAACTTGATTTATCTCATTCTTTCAACAAGATAACTCTTTGCAATGCTGATTAACAACAATCAGTTAGGTTGTTTGAAATTGTCGACTGACAACTGAATACATTTACTATCATGTTAATTAGGCATTGTATGTCTTTACTACCATTTGGAACCTGCCATTCCTTCTTTGTGGCATGTTTGCTATGAACAGTTATTAATCTCTGCAGAATGGTGCATGGTTGAATACTTCCCAGATATGCCACAAAAGTGCAGTTGTGTGTAGAGGAATTAGAAGTTTGCCTGAGTATTAGGTGTAGCATTTACTAATCAATATGTTATCATTATGTGACTGTTCTACATATTTGCCTTCTATAAAGCACTACTTGACTAGTCAATCTGGGTGATCTATACATAGAGAACCTGCATAAGGCACGAATGACTAAGTTAAAGAAACCAGTAATTGCGGATGTTGTGAAATTGTCCAGGTGTGACAGCTGTTGCTGTATGAGTCCAGGTACTCGTGTCTACCTGTACACTTGATCTGTCTAGGCACCTGGGGTAAATTGAGAAGTTTGGTCTGGGTTACGTGTTGCTACTGATCTACTGCTGTGTCATGGATACGTTTTGTACACTGTAGATCTATATCTTTCTGTCTAGCTAAAATGCAGTTTCACAATTTTTCCCCTTCTAAAAAGATCCAAAAATAAAACATGACTGAGGATTCAGGAGTTGTGGTGGTGATGTCATGGTTATGATGTTAGTGGTGCGGTGGTGGTGCTATTGTTGGTTGTGGTTGTGGAGGTATTGTTTTGTTGGTTGTGATGGTTGTGGTTTTGGAGGTGTTGTTGGTTGTGGTGGTGTTATTGTTGGATGTGGTGGTGTTGTTCTTGTTGATTGTGAGTGTGGTGGATGTGGAGGTGTTGTTCTTGTTATTTTTTGTGATGGTTGTGGCTGTAGAGGTATTGTTGTTGGTTGTGGAGGTGTTGTTGTGATGGTTGTGGTTGTAGAGGTATTGTTGTTGTTGACTGTGATGGTTGTGGTGGTGCTGTTCTTGTTATTGATTGTGATGGTTCTGGTTGAGGAGGTATTGTTGTTGGTGGTTGTGATGGTTGAGGAGGTGTTGTTCTTGTTGGTGGTGGTGCTTAATTGTGGTGACTAGTGGTTATTCATCTATGTAGGGATACATTGTGTAATGTCATCTTTATTAGGTTCGTCAATAAATATAAAGTGTGACCTTAGTTGTGAGGTGACTGTATATGCATGAGTAGTTGCCTATATTGTACTGTTATTTGGGACTGTTCTTGTTGTGGATGTGGATGTGTTCTTGTTGTTGGTTGTGATGGTTGTGGAGGTGTTGTTATTGTTGTTGATTGTGATGGTTGTGGAAATGTCTTATTAATGTTGTTTGTGATGGTTGTGGAGGTGTTGTTCTTGTTATTGATTGTGATAGTTGTGGTTGTAGAGGTATTGTTGTTATTGATTGTGATGGTTGTGGTGGTGTTGTTCTTGTTGGTTGTGATGATTGTGGTTGTGGAAGTGTTGTTCTTGTTGTTGGCTGTGATGGTTGCGGAGGTGTTCTTGTTGATTGTGATGATTGTGGTTTTGGAGTTATTCTTGTTATTGATTGCGATGGTAGTGGTTGTAGAGGTGTTGTTCTTGTTATTGATTGTGATGGTTGTGGGTGTAGAGGTATTGTTGTTGGTTGTGGTCGTTGTGGAGGTGTTGTTCTTAATCATTGTGATGGTTGTGGAGGTGTTCTTGTTATTGATTGTGATGGTTGTGGTTGTAGAGGTATTGTTGTTATTGATTGTGATGGTTGTGGATGTAGTGGTATTGCTGTTGTTGGTTGTGATGGTTGTGGTTTTGGAGGTGTTGTTGTTGTTGTTGATTGTGGTGGTTGTGGAGGTGTTGTTCTTGTTATTGATTGTGATGGTTGTGGTTGTAGCAGTATTGTTGTTGTTGGTTGTGATGGTTGTGGAGTTGTTGTTCTTATTGATTGTGATGGTTGTGGTTGTGGAGGTGTTGTTTTTGTTATTGATTGTGATGGTTGTGGTTGTAGCAATATTGTTGTTGTCGGTTGTGATGGTTGTGGTTATGGAGGTGTTGTTCTTGTTGATTGTGATAGTTGTGTTTGTGGAGGTATTGTTGTTGGTGGTTGTGATGGTTGTGGAGGTGTTGTTCTTCTTGGTGGTGGTGCATAATTGTGGTGTCAAGTGGTTATTCAGCTATTGTGTTTTTGACAGTGTTGCCATCGTGTAATATCATCTTTATTAGGTGCATCTATAAATATAAACTGCAATTTAATAATAAAAATTAATTACTCCTGCATATACAGTCGCATCACAACTAAGGGCACACTAGTCACCCTAGGTCAGTCCCAAATTACAGTAAAGTATAGGCAACTACTCCTGCATATACCTTCACCTCACAACTAAGGTGACACTGGTCACACTAGGACACTCCCAAATTACAGTACAGTATAGGCAACTACTCCTGCACATACAGTCACCTCACAACTAAGGTGACACTGGTCACCCTAGGACAGTCCCAAATAACAGTAAAGTATAGGCAACTACTCCTGCACATACAGTCACCTCACAACTAAGGTCACACTGGTCACCCTAGGACAGTCCCAAATAACAGTAAAGTATAGGCAACTACTCCTGCATATACAGTCACCTCACAACTAAGGTCACACTGGTCACCCTAGGACAGTCCCAAATAATAGTAAAGTATAGGCAACTACTCCTGCACATACAGTCACCTCACAACTAAGGTCACACTGGTCACCCTAGGACAGTCCCAAATAACAGTAAAGTATAGGCAACTACTCCTGCACATACAGTCACCTCACAACTAAGGTGACACTGGTCACCCTAGGACAGTCCCAAATAATAATAAAGTATAGGCAACTACTCCTGCACATACAGTCACCTCACAACTAAGGTGACACTGGTCACCCTAGGACAGTCCCAAATAACAGTAAAGTATAGGCAACTACTCCGGCACATACAGTCACCTCACAACTAAGGTCACACTGGTCACCCTAGGACAGTCCCAAATAACAGTAAAGTATAGGCAACTACTCCTGCACATACAGTCACCTCACAACTAAGGTCACACTGGTCACCCTAGGACAGTCCCAAATAACAGTAAAGTATAGGCAACTACTCCTGCATATACAGTCACCTCACAACTAAGGTCACACTGGTCACCCTAGGACAGTCCCAAATAACAGTAAAGTATAGGCAACTACTCCTGCACATACAGTCACCTCACAACTAAGGTGAAACTGGTCACCCTAGGACAGTCCCAAATAATAGTAAAGTATAGGCAACTACTCCTGCACATACAGTCACCTCACAACTAAGGTCACACTGGTCACCCTAGGACAGTCCCAAATAACAGTAATGTATAGGCAACTACTCCTGCACATACAGTCACCTCACAACTAAGGTCACACTGGTCACCCTAGGACAGTCCCAAATAACAGTAAAGTATAGGCAACTACTCCTGCACATACAGTCACCTCACAACTAAGGTGACACTGGTCACCCTAGGACAGTCCCAAATAACAGTAAAGTATAGGCAACTACTCCTGCACATACAGTCACCTCACAACTAAGGTGACACTGGTCACCCTAGGACAGTCCCAAATAACAGTAAAGTATAGGCAACTACTCCTGCACATACAGTCACCTCACAACTAAGGTGAAACTGGTCACCCTAGGACAGTCCCAAATAATAGTAAAGTATAGGCAACTACTCCTGCACATACAGTCACCTCACAACTAAGGTGACACTGGTCACCCTAGGACAGTCCCAAATAATAGTAAAGTATAGGCAACTACTCCTGCACATACAGTCACCTCACAACTAAGGTGACACTGGTCACCCTAGGACAGTCCCAAATAACAGTAAAGTATAGGCAACTACTCCTGCACATACAGTCACCTCACAACTAAGGTCACACTGGTCACCCTAGGACAGTCCCAAATAACAGTAAAGTATAGGCAACTACTCCTGCACATACAGTCACCTCACAACTAAGGTGAAACTGGTCACCCTAGGACAGTCCCAAATAATAGTAAAGTATAGGCAACTACTCCTGCACATACAGTCACCTCACAACTAAGGTGACACTGGTCACCCTAGGACAGTCCCAAATAATAGTAAAGTATAGGCAACTACTCCTGCACATACAGTCACCTCACAACTAAGGTCACACTGGTCACCCTAGGACAGTCCCAAATAACAGTAAAGTATAGGCAACTACTCCTGATACAGTCACCTCACAACTAAGGTCACACTGGGGTTAGTATATTTGAAAGGTTACTGGCCCGCCCAAAAAACGTCACTGGCCCAGATTTGATTAAAAAATATGTTGATAACGAGGTGCCTGTTGGTTGCTTCACAATAAGTCCACAATGCAAAGTTAAATAAAGAATTTTAATCGTTGTATCACTGCAGTGTGCTTTTACTGCAAAATCTGAGACATCACTGACCTATTTTCAGCTCGAGGCTTAATACACAGCTGTATTACAAGATCCACCGATGCAGCCACGGTCTTTAGCAATGTTCTCAAATGTTTGACAGTATAACAAATTTTCTTGATGCCTTTCCATAAAGGTATATTATATGCACTTGCGTTTTATCATGAAGACGACAGTTGAGATTGTCTGCCATCCGTAGCCAATGCGTAACAAGACTGTTTATTTGGGTGAATGATTAATATAGCCAGTTGCCAATCACATGGGTGGATACAAATGAGTTTGGTAGTGCATACATGTCATTGTATGTACGCATGGCTGAGTTTTAGTTGCTGTTATTTAATTAGTTATAACAAAAATGTAACAAAACAAACATTAATTTAAATATCAAATAACAAGTTTAGCCTTGAGGGTTGTCCTATTTTTCTAGGTAAGGTCGGGTTACCGGAAACACGATGGTGATTAATCGGATTGAAACCAGTGGCCCGGTGGGCCAGTAAAATATGAAAACTGGTGGACCGAACTGGCCCGACAGCCTTAAAAAGGCAGCGGGCCAGTGTTAATGTCGAGGCCTGCCTCAGGACTGGTTGGAGACTCACTCGCTCGAGACACGGTCGAGACGTGATGAGCGAGCAAGTCTTCTTGGTTAGCGGGCCACTTTCTTGTTAGTGTGGCCTTGGAAAATAGAAGTTTTAAATCTAAAATGGTGTCAGCAATAATGTATGAGCGAAGTCACAAAAAATGAAACACTAACATAAAAATTAAGAGTGAAAAATTTGCTTGACCAATAAATTTTTCCCCATATAATGCTGTTTTGTGTACAACTAAGGTGGTAAGTAGAAGATAACTTATTGCCTGCGGTTTATTATACACTGTATGCGATGATAAAATAGATCATTCAAATTTTTGTGTCGCAAATAAATCTACAATGATCATACTTTTTTGCTCGTAAAGGTGTATTGTGTTGGTATTCACCAGACAAAAATACAAGTATTAAGTATTTTATCGAGATGATTGTTTTAAATAAAGGGGTGAGACTGGCTGTTATCCATTTCTCCCGGTCTGCAGTCTTTTCTCTCCACCTGTCATCCCTCTATGCCTTCCTCACATCCCTCTATGCCTTCCTCACATCCCTCTTAATTCAGTTTACCATCTTAATTGTGGTTTGCCACCATTTTTGTGACCTAAGTGTCCACCATTTTTGTGACCTAAGTGTCCACCATTTTTGTGACCTAAGTGTCCACCATTTTTGTGACCTAAGTATTTCACTGCCTCTGTTCTCTTTGGTAGTCACTAGTTCCACTAAACGGAACTCTTACCTCAGTAGGGTTATGCACCCTAGTCTGAGGCGATTGGGGATGTGATCAGAAGAAGCAGGCTGAGGTGGTATGGGCATGTAGAGCGAAAGGATGACGAGGACTGGGTGAAGGGCTGTACAAAGTTAGTGGTGGAGGGGACAGCTCCCATCGGCAGACCAAGGAAGACCTGGCAGAACTCCATGTCTGCAGACTTGAATCTGATGGGTATCGACCATCGGGATACACGGGACCATGTCAAGTGGAAGAGGGCAATTGGAAGAACGGCGAACCCAGCAGAGTCTGGAAACACCGCCTCTAAACGACGATGATGATGTGTATTAATGGTTCACGTGTAACAAGTTTGTGCAGGTAACAACCGAAGACACCAAACTTAACCTCGCTGTACATTGCTTGCTGTTTTTGAAAAGAGGCCAATGACATCACGACATGATGCTATCTGCCAGTCTCTGCACACTAGTTACACATTAGCTTGACATATGACACAGTGTTGCAGCAGGTGTGATGCATGGTTGCACTTATAACATATTTTTGAGGGCATGATCAATACCTAAACTCCCTTTGACATGTTTGGAACATTTCAAATGTAGTATTGTTAAATACACTGCTGATGTAATAATGTATATATGATGCCTTTTCTGTGTGATAAGTGTAAAGCAAGTGGTATCCTAAAAATATGGATATAGGTATATGGTTGAAAGTGTAACCAATGTGGACACCACATTTTACACGTGCAACCACAAGTTTGCAGCCCCCTATCAGCGCTACACATGGTATCCCATCATTGTTGTTGTTGGATCCAAGTAATACACACATTGAACCATGCCAGGATGCATCAAATAGAATGCATGTTGTTTCATTCACAGCTTGGCACTAAAACAAATTTACTCTGTTTCCATGTAACAAATTAGGTTTGCAAAATCAGCCTTCTGCGACGAGATATGTGCACTTGCAAATAAACGGTTGCTACATCAACGCTACTTTTATGTCTAATATATCTACCAAGTATAATGTATCATTTGGTGTGAAATGCTTGCCATTGTTGGTGGTTGCACGATAGAGCGCCGGACACTAAATGCCGTTGGTTCCTTCTGTTTGCTCCCAGTGGCTGGAGTTGCTTCCCGGTCGGGCGTGTGAGAGACGCCGACAGCAGACTGGCAGCATACACTGTGTCATTGGACCAACTGGATCCTATGTGAATGTACATACATTCAAGCATACCATGGATAGTAACACCACTGACTGGTGCGAATCAAGCTAATGAAGTAGCTAGTCTACATTACTATTATCTCCTTCACAATTTTAGAACCTTTAATGCTTGTTTTCGTCATGTACTATGTTTTCATAAAGACAAAGAGGAGGTATTGAAACACCAAACTCAAGGATGTAGGTCGTACAGTAAAATTAAGCAACATAGTAACTGTAGTTGCACTAATTGTAGAATGACTATAATGCATCTCTTCTTAACCAACAGAGACAAACGAACAGACAAAAGCCTGTGTATGACGTCATCCCTGGATATGAACAACTGGCACAGGTAAGACCAAATTGCTATATGTTTATCGTTTTTCTTTTAATATAGAAAAGCAAACTGAAAATCTAATGGGCGTTATTAGTAGTGTTATTAAATGAGCATAATTTGGACATTTTTGTCATAATAACGCTGCACACCCTGTATTATTTGTATTCTTTCTTTTTAGCGTACAGCATGCTTACAAAATATTTTTTAGGTTACAACAATTCTGTTTCTCAAACCAGTGTGAAAATAACAAAATGGTTGTGCCACATGGTGGAAATGATGTGTATTTTCTACTGTCTCTACTACTACGTTTGTGAAACATGGACACTCTCAGCAGATCTACAGAAGAGGATGCAAGCCATTGAAATGAGGTGCTTTCGGAAGATCTTGCGCTTATCATACAAAGACCATGTTACTATTGAAGATCAAACAAACCACCGGACCTGACAAAGACCTCCATACAACAGTCGAGCAGCGAAAACTGAAGTGGTACGGCCACGACTTACGATCATCTGGCCTTGCAAAGACCATCTTGCAAGGGACCATGAGAGGGGGAGAAGAAAAGGTAGACAAAAAAAGAGATGGGAAGACAACATGAAAGAGTGGACAGGACTGGAGTTCGCCGACTCCCAGAGGGCTGTGGAGAACAGGGTAACGTGGAGAGAGCTGGTTAAGAAGTCGTCAATGGTGCCCCAACAACAACATTTTTGTTGATCAATTTTTGTTCACAGCCAAATTGACAGCCTTCCGTTTATTTAGCTAATCTAAATATTCTTAGCTGTTAACTAGATGACAAATGAATGGTTTATGGCAGAAAACCAAACAGATTTAACAATAGTTCCTCTTCATTAGCCAGGCAATAGAATTTACCATTCACCAATATTTTATACACAGTTATTTTCTATGAATAAATGAGCCTTGATTCACCAGCTAGAATGAATTCAGATTACACTGCGAACACAGTAAACTGAAACATATTTAAATCTCTTCTTCAACAGCGAAAACAAACAGACATACAACCATCTGTTTACGAGGTTATCCCTGGATTTGAGCAGGCTGTCCAGGTAAGTGATTAATTTGGTATGGAGAATTACCAACTGCCATTACCAACTACAATCAAGAAAAAAATTATCCCAGCAATTTACTAGAATAACCTTGTTAAAGACACATAATTTAAATTGCACGGACACCGCTATTGTGATAGAAAGCATGATGTCACCAATGCCTATTGTGATAGAAAGCATAAAGTCACCAATGCCTATTGTGATATAAAGCTTGATGTCACCAATGCCTAATCTTTCCACTTCAACAGTCACCAAATGGAGAATATTACTTTAGTTTGTATTGCCAAATTTGTTTTGGCACTGTAACTACTAAAAATGTCACATTCGCGTGATGCACTGTATGACGTTATAGCACATTATGTGTGACATTATAGCAGTTGTCATAAGTGTCGGGGTCAAAGAAGCTCTAGGCTCTTATTGGTCAAGCATCGGGGGCGTGGCTCAATATGTCAGCAGTCGGGAACTGTCAGATTTAACTAGAATCTGCCACTTAGAAAAGAAATTCGGAGTAAATCACAGGCATGGTTGTAGTTGGAAATGGTTGGATTGTATTAACTCTTTGGTGTAAAGGCCCACATAATTGCCTTTTATTTCCCTTTAATAAAAACTAAGATATCATAGCTCTACATAGAGTTATTAACATGTTTTTGCGATACCTATACGTTTCTCCCTATTGGAGATATGTTGAATCAGAGAGCACCACTTTTGCTGCTTTACAAAAAATAGGGCAACAGCAGAAATTAAATGGGAGTGATTCTAAGATCAAAATAGAGTAATGGTAATAACAGCTGCTCTTGTTTTACTGCACCATGTGAGTTTGTAAAATATGTGCATTAAAAATGCAGATAAAAATGATGTGATATGTCATGCTTCTACCAGATTCACCTGTCTACCAGTAGTAGGTAGACACAGGAATCTGGAGACGGATGGTTGAAGCCAGTAATGTTCGACCCCAGTGGCCAACATGAGTGAGTGTGAGTGAGTGATTAATTCTACTGTTGTTTGCCGACCCGATCACAGAACCACGGCCGCAAACAGCACAATCACAGGTCAGCGGCCCAACATCAAGTGGAACCCCATGGTCAGTCTTCTGTACAAAAACAGACCACTGACCAACCCTTTGTCTCGGCCAGTCCATCCAGTCAGCCAGAAACACCAAGCACACAGGAGCTGAGACAGTCGAAGCCTCGTCTTCGTCGCTACTGCTGCATCTGTGTGGCAGTGACTGTGTTCGCAGCGATCATTGCAACCGTTATCGGAGTCTCGGTTGTCCTTACTGGTAAGAAACTGTATGTTTAGCTGTTCAGCCCTTTTGCTTATCATATATCTCTTAAATGCGATTTTATGTTTCTTTGATATTTGCAGATTTTGTAAACACCCGTGAACGGGGCATTAGTCCCAGATTTGATGGTGTATAAATAAAAGTTCATTAGTATTATTAATATCATTAATATTGTTTCAATTAATAATTTTGTTCGATGACTGGTTGATTCATTCAGAATTAATTTTGAGTGAAATATGTACGAGTACCAAATGACCAAAGCCCATTTGTGTTTCATGTAAAATTGCCACTAACATAGTTCAAAACTGCTACATTTACAGCTTGTTAGGAAACTTCATATTGTGGGATGACATTAAATATATATATATACATTACTGCGCCATTCGATAAACTTCCTGTTGTGATTTTGCAAACAAATGGGTGTACGTTTCCGTTATATCTATTGTATGTTTACGTCAACTGTCACCGATGTGTTGCTTTCGTACTGCCATCTAGTAATCTCACTTTTCCTAGAATTGCCACACACATGCGGTTATATAACCGACCACCAATCTGTTTTGCCAAACCAATGTTGATTATTAAAATCGAGCCATTTCCTCACTGTCAGCATCTGTACTGTATTATCTGGTAACTGTGGGTGGTCATTAGGGAATGTCCGCCGATGATCTTACAATCTGTCTCCACTTTTGCCGGTCATTTGCTGCCACTTGTGTTTCGTAGAACTTTAGCCATGTCCAATCCCTGATGTTGTTTGCTCAAATATTTTTGTGTGTCCCACTTTCCTGCCTGTCATATTATCTTGGAGGGTGGTTTCTGCCAGTCGGCATTGCATCTCATCATGTCAAGTTTGTTATTGGCTTTTTGCCATAATTTTCACCATCTAAAGTGCCTTTTGGGGACATTGTCCCAGGAAAATTTTTCTTTTATGGAACGTTTTTGTTCTTAAGGGACCTTAGCCTAGTAGTTTTCTTGTTTGAATGATGTCTGTTTTGACAGTTGTCACTACCTGTCAGTCAGCAACTCCAATTAACTACAATTTAACTACCTGGGTACATAATTTGTTTATAATGGCTGCTAGGTACTCACATGGTTTATTGATGTCTAGTTCAAAAATATAGTCCAAAAAAACCACAAAGCTTTTGGAATATTCATAGAAGTAGTAGTAGTACTAGTAGCTGTAGCAGTAGCAGTTTGTTATTAGAGTCTCACTCTGTGTATACATACATAAAATACACAGGTAGTATTTGATATAAGGACCACTCAAAAAGAGTTATGAGACACATAGAAACATAAATGTACAAATAAAGACAGTAATAATGTATTTCATAAATATGTGCAATTATTTAGTTGTATTGTGTAATCTTATTTGCAATATTTTGTATAGGGTGCTGGCAGTTTTAATGATTCAGTTGTTATTACTCAATAAATATATCAATTTATCTTGATCATTCATATTACTAACAGCTGGATAAATGTTTGTGGCAGTCTATTAGTTCTTGTCGTTCATGAAAATGTGAAACTAATTTTCTCTTCATTAGTGCGGTCATAACATGTTCTGCCTTCAGCTGGAGGGTAATTACTTTCAAAACGTTCAGTTTCAATTCTGATTGGTGCCACATTGGAATTTTGCAAGGGCTGATCGACTGATTGATTTTGTTTTGAACTGTTTATAGGTTCTTAGTTTGTTTCTACTGCTATGTCTGCCCTCTATGTATACTGTAATTAAGACCCAATTTGCTTAGTTGCTGTTTTGATGAAATGCCTCTCGTCACTGTAACTGATCTGAAATTTCCAATTTTGATAATTGCAGCAACTGATGTTGGATCCAACATTCAATAACTGAATACTTTGTTGGACAATCACTCCAAAACAACATGCCAAAGTTGCACAGAGGAGTTAACTCATTGTAATTAATAGTAGCTAAGTTTGCTCTTTCGTAAATTGAATTTGAAACGTGATGGACAAAAAATAGAATTGAAGAGGCACGTTTAATAAGAGAGCTCTACTTTAATGAAGTAATTATATGAGTCGCTTGAAATATACCGGTTTGTTAACTTTGGTTTATTCTTTCAGGAACGCATACAGTAGGTGAACCAAAGTCAGGTGAGTTGTAATAAAACACTCAGTTATTTTGTTAAATCAACCTTACCTGGAAACATCATCTCATCCCAGGAGTGGTAATTGTTACCAGGTAGTTCATAACCTTCCTGAAGACACTTATATAAGTTATATTGCACGGACACCGCCATTGTGATAGAAAGCCTCATGTCACCAATGCCTATTCTTCCCAGTTCGCCAGTTGTTGAACTTAGAACATTACTCTAGTTAGCGTCGCTCAGTAACTCATATATTTTTGCTAGCCGTTTGCAGTTTTAAGGATATTTTCTCAACTGATAATGCCATTTTTAGTGAATGATGTTGTTTTAAAGTATATTGTGACATGTTTATTTCGACAGCTAGTGTGCCTTCAGCAGACCCAACAGTGAAAAACGATTTTCATGTTTGAATTTACTTTGTCGTTGTAATGTATAAAAAATTTATATCCACACATTACGACATTGTAACAGTTGTATCTAGTGTAACTCAGCTTCCAAATCGAACAGAGTGCAATATATGAGCATGAACGAGTTTTCAACGCGTCACATCAGGGTCAAGATTAAAGAAGCCCTCGTTGCTTATGGGTTAAGCATCGGGGGCATGTTTCAATATGTCAGACATCAGGAGCTGTGAGGTATCACTAGAATCTCCCTCTTTGAAAAAAATTATGATTACGTCACTGGCATGATATTGGTCAGATTGTATTAATTCATTTATATATATAAGCTCAAACAATTGCCTTTTGTTTCCCTTTAAAAATGATGAATATGCAGCTGGTACAGGGTGTTTCATAAAACACTTGTATTAAACATTGATGTGCTCAACTTTCGTTTTGTATCAAATCTATACTGTATCAAGTTACACGTGTTAAAAGGGTATTTTAGAGTTCACTCAAGAAGTTCGAAGGTTACTAAGGGTTAAGGCTGGGGCTAGCCTAGGTTTAGTGTTTTCTTATGCGTATACATTCCAACAGAATACCCAACTAATACGAACACTGTGCATATGTTACTTGCAGAAGAGGTCGTCCTTATTCAACAGTGTTATGCGTACGTCATTGATAACCAATCCCTGTGTTTTTGTTTGTTAACTCTACAGAGCAAGTCCATGTAAAAGTGAAGTTGGATGGAATGATGTACACGGAATCTTACGGCAACAACCAATCACCCCAGTACAAACATTTGGCAGCTGAGTTCTGCGGAAACGTTGGTATAATTCCTTAAAATATCATGCTGATTTTACAATCCTGTGTTGCAAATTAAATACACTAAATCCATTAGGTCACGTATGGTTGTGGTTGTGTATAAGTATACAAATCAACATGTGGTGTTATGGGCAACTAAAAGCAATAGTCAAAGCATTTGTTTGTATTATAATCTTCTTTGTATACTTTTTCTTTCAAAATTAACACTTGTATGTTTAAACTAGTATAACTATTGATATTAGTATTACTGATATTACATTTAGGAACATTATAATCCATACACTGATGTGTTTATGACATGCTTGCTGCTGCTGTGAAACAGCCCTAGCGTTGACTACCACTAATTCTCATTTGACTTAAATTAGTCAGACGACAGGTGTATGGATGTAAGACACATCCTACTTGGTAACTGCTGGTCGATGTTAACTACTATAAGTCAATTGGCGCTATTTGGCGATTACAGAAACTATGGACATTGACCATTCCCATATTCACTGAGCAGTGTCTCACTGTGCATTTAGTCAAGTTGTTTTCCAGACAATGTAACTATAGATACAAATACCAATTATTATATCGAATAATGTTCAATGCTGAAAAGCACCATGATAACAGTAGACATCCCCTGTTTTATAGTGTGTGTAACAGTGTAAAGAGATCAACGCCTACTATTACCTTTATACCATAATCCTAATCAACAACTTATCAAATTGTGACACTTTTATTTCTTAGATGATGAATACGTTGAGGAATGGAAACCTAGGTGAAGATGCTCAGCTGTGTCGCGTGGACAGCTTCAAGTAAGTGTTAGTGAATCGTTCGATTTTCATTTGACGAGGCAGACAGTAATATTATATCCAAAAGACAAAATCGCATGGTTCAAGACAGTCGTATAACATAAGTGTTATATAATGACAAATAGCTCTAGCAGCTGCTAGCCTGGTTTTATAAGGTTGCACGTTGGCATTCATACATTTTGAAATTTAATATAACTTTTTGAATATAATATCGATAAGCTTCAACATTATTTGTTTAGTGTTATTACCATAAAACACAGATTACAGCATAAATAATGCCAATTCATATTAATTAGCATCATTCATATTAATAGTAGCCTTAAATATTTCAATATATGATCAGTTTACATTGAACATGTGTCAGTATTTAAACCAACTGGATAGTTAGGATATTTGGTTCTTTCTCTGCCATAAGATAGCACACATTGCAGCTGTTATTACATCAAAGTGTTGTCCATGTTTCGACAGGAATGGGAGTGTTGATGTGGCCTTCACCATAACCGTCCAACAGTTCAGTGCACGTGACCCCGGTAGAAAGGAGAGAAAGCCGGACATTCTGGCGGAGGTGATCAAACACGACATAGTGAAGGAGGCGAAGAAGAAGGATGGTCTCTTTGACAAGTACCAGAAGGACATCGGGTCTATGGGGGACTCCATCGTCGTGGCAACAGGACCAACAACAACAACAACAACAACTACTACTACTACTACTACTAGTACTACTGCTACTACTACTCCAAGTACTACTACTAGTCCTAGTACTACTACTACTACTCCTATTCCTACTACTACTAATACACCTACTACTACTACCCCTAGTACTACTACTACTACTCCTAGTACTACTACTACTACTCCTAGTACTACTACTACTACTCCTAGTACTACTACTACTACTCCTAGTACTACTACTACTACTCCTAGTACTACTACTACTATTCCTACTACTACTAATACACCTACTACTACTACCCCTAGTACTACTACTACTACTACTACTACTCCTAGTACTACTACTCCTATTCCTACTACTACTAATACACCTACTACTACTACCCCTAGTACTACTACTACTACTCCTACTATGACACAAGCGCCTCCTTCGACAGAAGCAACTACTACAAAAGGTATATTATAATAAAATTACATTAGTCAAAAAAAGAAAAGCAAATTTTTGTTGTAAGTCATAATCATTGCTAAATTTGAAGAAAACTTGAAATAGTGACATTTTAAGAAACTATGTCAAGTTAACTGATTCTGTCTGTTAATTGCTGTTTAATGTATGGGTTTGTATTTTATTAGTTTTGGATTATTTTTCCAGGAAAATAAAGTGGACACTGAAAGATGAGATTGTAAGGTACCAGGGGTATGCATATCTGTCAAAATAAAATGGACATCGAAATATAAAATTGTAAGGTACCGGGGGTACTTTTGTAGTTTTATCTGTTGTTGTTTAATGTATGGCTTTGTATTTTATTAGATTTGGATTAGGGGTAGGATTTCTGTCAAAATCACAACATTTATTAGACATGAACTTGACAGGAATGTGTGCCTCCTGTGTGGGGAATAGGTCTGTGGAACTTAATACCTGGTTCACTGTGGCGGGTCGTGTGGTATTTGGATGAAGTGCATTTCAGCATCTGTAAAATTGGTTTGGTTGTGTTGTGTATTGTAGATATAGTCCAGTGGTTCAACCAGAAGAACTGGTCATGTCTCCCTAAAATCATTTCTGCATTTTTGATTAGTCCATGTCATCTAGTAATAAATTCCCCTGGGTGTGGACTTCACACCCGCTTGCCTTTTTCAGAATCCAAGACCTCCGACAAGGTGGGCGCCGAAATGCTAGAAATAACATAACTTCTGAAGTAATTGACTTAGGAAGGTGATCTTGGGGTCTAAACGCCTTCCTATTGAAAGGATTGTTGCATTCAAGTCCTCCCCCATAGGCGCAAACGATGGTGCATACGACTTGGCATTGAGTACATCTGCAGTTGCTGCCATTACACGGTCGCTCTCACTTACAACCGTGTCGTATAAGCTTGAGTGTATATACTCAGCAGCTAGGGGTACTCCCCCAACAACAGTGCAAGGATAGAGGGCTTTGTTGGCATGGTCTGCCTCCCATTCCAACTCTGCTGGGTTGTGGGGAGGGGTGTCCATGCCATTGTGCAAATTGGTAATGGCATCTGAGCACTTTCTGGACAAATACCTGAGTTGTTGGTGGGAGAGAGCACAGTTTGGGGACAGAGGTAGTACTCGTTCCAGTATTCAGAGCCCACCTGCACTGATGGCACTCTGTCATGGAGTCACACTTCAGCTTGATACCATAACATGCAACCATAAATGCAGTTGCCTCCCTCTCGACCTACTCCATATTACTATAAACTTTACCAATAGTGTTGAGTTTTAATCCCTTCTTTGCTACTGATATGGCAGTTACCTTTCCAATTCCATAATTGGCCGCCACAGTGTCACATCCACTTATGGCATGCAGTGAGATGATATCGAAGTGCTTCTTCACAGTTGCTAGGATGTCAGCACATGTTCGGCCATGGATGGGAGACTGCATGATCATGGGCTGCATAATGGTGGAGAAGTAATGCAAAAACATTTGTGTCGTCACGTCAAATTCAGTAAAATGGAGATTTGACAGGCTAGTGAATCATCTTGTGGAACACACTAAAGCTGAATAATTCACTTTTGAATGTAGATATTTATTAATCTGTCAATCAATGTTGTCAACCGATTTCTTATCGCTCGATGTTCCATTGAACAAGTATCCCGTTGATCATTTGAAATTGTTTAATATTCGTTTAACATTACTTTTAATAATTGTAAAAATTGCTGTCATCTTAAATTTTGTTTCACAGAAATCACCATATGTGAAAAGATGCAGCCGTGTAGCAACAGTGGTGTCTGCATTGACAAATCAGATTCTGAGTTTGTCTGCGTGTGTCAGACGTGTGGTTGTCTCACTTCCCCACCTCTCACTCAGACTTGTGACATCGGTGAGTTACACTGCCAACTGGAGTTCATGAAGTAATCTATCCTCAAAACGCTGTATGATTGTTTTTGCCATTTAATTTCAAATGGGTTTGGTGTATTATCTGGGGACTATCAATCGTGGAGATTGGGGTTTGACTATAATTATATATATTCATTAACTCCATGTTGCTGTAGTTATACAATGCAACAGTATGAATGAGGATTTAGCTATGCATGTCATACATTTTATCAATGATAAGAAATCTTTCATATATTGAGCCTGGCGTGATGGAATATTTAACATAACACATTTATTTGGTGAAGAAAGAAAGATGTTTGCTTACCGACAGGATAACTGGTATATACAGCTGCAATACCGATAGTAATTAACCCCCTGTATGTTATCCGCTTTGTATTGTGTTATCTTGTTAATTGATTATCTGTTGGGAAATATGTTACAAGTTTTGCTATAGCCCTTATGAAGAATGCCACAGTTAATACATAGCAGCAACTAAGATTTTATTTTGTGAATGATAATGTAAGACTATATTGCATTATATGATACAGATGAATGATCAGCGGATGACAAAAACAACATTGTTGTATATTTGTATTATTTTTGTTCGTGGCTGATATGTAATGTTATTGTAATATGTGATTCAGATGAGGCAACTATTTGCCAGAATTCAAGAAAGGACACCAACTACAATACAGTCGCCTTCCCATACGACTGTCACAAGTTCATCCAGTGCTATGACACAACGTTTGGTGAAGTGAAGACTGTCCCCAACAATAGGTATTACAATCCGGAAAATGGACAAGCTGTGTCCACGTTGGCATGCGCAACACTTACAGGTATATTGCAGTTCGTGTGATATAATCATCACGTTATGAGTAGTTCTAGTTCATAGTATATTACGTTAAATTAAATAATCAAAATAAACATATATAAAGTTATTGAGTTATTCATCTTTCAGTGCCTGACATGTGCTCCGATGGTCTCTGCAAGAACGACGGCGAATGCGAAGACACAAAGAGAGGCTACAAATGTAACTGTAAATCAGGATTCAAAGGAGATAAATGTGAAGAAGGTGAGAACATTTGGCTTGACTACTGACCAATGTGTTATACACGGGTATGCCAGGTGCTTAATTTTATACAACTTCTATTTTAAAGATTGTCCTCAACCGTGATTGTATTTAACATATCGGAAAATGTCATTTCTGTGTCAGTTTAGAGATTTATAGCGGCATAAATAAACATAATATCTTATCATATTAAACCATAATATGAAGATATACACAATCTCACTGTGTCAATTCTGTTTAACAATTTGATATACTGTCTCAACCTTTGTTGCCAACTTTCCATGTTTATTATAAGTGTAACTGTTTGACTCTATAATGTATTATGAATAGTGATTTGTGTATCGCTCCACTAATTATATTTAATTTAAACCGATACAAATCTTTTCTTGTCATGAGATATTTTATTGATAGATGTTTCTTGGTATCTATGGCATAGTTGTTATCTATGTGTCACATAGATAACAACCGGAACTTGCTCACAATGGTATGACTGCATCGCTTAGTTTTAACAAGATTTAACAAGATTGCCACCCAGAGAATTAACTCTAGATGGCGGGTTGACAAGGAAGCCCTTTGGCTTATCGAGAGTCTAACCCATTAATTGCAGCACAACTGCATGATTTATGTATGTTAGTATATGTATAATTTTGATACATGGTAACTATGACCTTTTGGTTTATTACTAAATTACTAATTGAATCTCCCAATTTAAAATTTGAAAGATAATTTTAATATGTACAAGTGTACATGTAAAATATTAATTGTACACCATGCTAATATATATATCTGTATATATATATATATATATATGTATGCGCCCCTGACACATACACCCTCCTATGCAAAGCAACAATGCAAGACAAGTGTAGATTGAAATAGGCCAACTTAATGACATTTAGCTTTATTCGTTCACATAACTAATAAACACCCACATAAATACATCAATACATGTTCCCAGCAAGCATGCCGGCCCCAATGGTATTGCTAACCACTACCTACAAGTCGTAGACGTATTGCCAACCACCAGTACTAACTATCTCACGACACTATATTTACCATTGACATCGTATCGGTGGGGGTCACTCCGCCGTATCGGTGGGGGTCACTCCGCCCCTGCACCATTAGCAACCTACTTTATTTACCGCACTAAAAACCCTGAGTACACTACTGAGACTCAGTAAGAGGGAAAAGCCTAGGTCAAACCTCGTGTACTTATATAACAGGGAAAAGCGTCCAAGAATCTACATTGTATACAATCATGCATCAAGTGTGGCACAGGGAGGAGGGTGGGAGACAAAATCACAACTTGAATGACCATAAACCAATAGCAATAACAAATTCAACAATAAAACGCAAAATGAAGTAAATGATTTGTCAAGCGGAAACCACGCGCAGAACAGCTCAGTCAAGATCTCGGTGAATGGCGAATGGGACGAGCCCGTTCTTTGTCCACGTTTATATACTACTAGGACTAATTACCGCTATGTAATCTTACGCCTACGAGTAAGTCCGCTCTCTATATTGTCCACCAGGTTACCGTTGGCCTACTCCGCTAGGGGCCACCACTTTCTGTCCTACCCCGTTATTTCACATAGGATATTTATATATATTTTACATAAATTATAGATATATATTTACACCCCTGTATATACATATAGATATATATATATGTGTGCGCGCTTGCGCTTGCCTGTCTCTCTGTGTACGACTATGTGTGTAAATGTATGTGTGTGTGCGGGTTTGTTATACTGTAAGTACGTATGTATGTACGTACACATGTTCATGTGTATGTTTATGTATTAAACATGCCGTTCCCTTATTCTTCAGCAAGCACCATATGCGATGAGAAACAGCAGTGTGCCAATGGGGGGCTTTGTGTAACATCGAAGGTCGACCCCACAAAGTTTGTGTGTGTGTGTCGCACGTGTGGTTGTCTGTCTTCACCGCCTCTCACTGCAACTTGCGGCATCGGTGAGTTGCACTCTACCAACGGGTGTTAATAACCTAATGTGTACAACATATGTATGTTTTTTGTTTTAGTCAAATGTGCATAATTATAATAGTGTGTCGGAATATCAACCAATAAGACCGGCGATAGAAATTATGTATATGTATGTATATTGTTTGCTTTTGTTTACTCCATGTCTCCTCTTTCTTGCAATTCCTCCCTTGCATGTTAGATCCATGTCACCCAGCCTGGTCTGCCATCTTATATTATCTGTACTATATCTCTTTGGGGCTTCTGCGATGGTCCTCTACGCTTGGCTGTTCGTAGGCTTACCTACCCTTTTGAGATGTTGCTTTATACACTGGCTGTAGGAGTATCATACTGTTGTAAAATTATCTGAACAAAACTAACCATTTCGCACACTGGTTGATGGATCATTGCATATTTCACAAACGCATTTATTCGGTGATGAAGTGAATAGTTTTTATTATCTCTTCAGGTACTTTTAGTTAATCTTCTTGATGCTTAACGAGCGAACGAATGTGATATTATGTACGCAATAGTGTGACAGGGGCCTAACACTAGTGCAATGTGTGATGCAGATGAGACAACCATTTGTCAGAATTCGAACAAGGACGATAAATACAACACTGTCCCATTCCCGTATGACTGTCACACATACGTCCAGTGTAATGATGCAAAATTTATTGAAGTGAAGACTATCGCCAACAACCAGTTTTATAATTCTGAGAATGGACAAGCCGTCCCCACGTTGACATGTGCAACACTTGAAGGTATGTTCTATTTCACTTGTTTCATCATCATGTTATTTATTAGATTCATCACATCGTTATACATGCAGATGTTTCCTGTAAAGCGAACTTAACACCACAGTGATATACCTGCCACTTTTGTTTGGTGAAATCCGGGAGATTCATCAGCAGTTCAGCACCTTCCTCGTGTCGTGCTGACATTGGAAGATGGGGAGGGGGGTTGCTGTTGGAGATTTTTCGCTGGAATTTCACTGTTTCACTGTCTCGAAAACACGACGACGAGAGAGTGCTCTAGATTTTCAACGAAAATCCGGGAGATTTGCCTGTATTCCGGGAGACCGTGAGATGCACAAAAAATCCGGGAGACTCCCTGATTTCCCCGGAGAATTGGCTGGTATACGTCATAATAAATTACTCATTGTGTGTTTATTTTAATACTGCTGCTGTAAATGGATGTCATTTTATACGTATATTGTATATGATAAACATTCGTTTTCATCGAGCGGAAAGAGACAAGTTGCAAAAAACTAAAGTTAACTGCAAAACAATAAACATACCTTAATTATGCCAACCGTTGTATGCATAAACATAATTTCATATTTTGCGATGCTTCATATCACATGGTTTTTAATATGATCATTCCAATTATAATGGCAACACACACAAATTATAAATCAAATACAGTGACAAGAATGGCAGAATATCCGTTTTGAAAAAATCGTAACACGTTTTTACGATGGAGGTGTAATACTGTTTTAATGACATTAATTTTGTTAAAGAATTAATCATCAACATACGACAAAGACTGTATTGACTGCATAAATGTTGTGATGATTTTATACATAGAGACATACATACATATGAAACCTTGATCTACGTTTGTTACAACACATTGTCAAATGTATTTAGCAATATAATTAGTGTATTAACGAATTGATGTCGTTACATGAGCAGTAACTCCGCAACTGTATTTACTTACTTAGTCCTCTTCGTGTCCACTGACACACAGGGCAGAAACAAGTGTCCTCCGCCTATTTCGGTCTGCAGCCTATTCTGCAGCCGGATAGTTTGTATTTGTTTGAGTTCTTATTCAGCAGTCTTCCTCTAGCAACGTCACTGGACTGAAATGTCATGACATTAATTATATTAGATTAATTTATTTAGTAATATAATTGACAAGGTATCTAGTATATTGACTTATTGTTGAGCTTCAAGAGAACTAACATAGCCCAATTTTAAATGTGATAGCCAATACAGCCGATACAAACTTTATGTTATTGTGTTACTGAGACATCTGATCATGTGTATTTGTTACTCAAATGAATAGCGCCAGATGTAGACAGTATATTATGTGTAATGACTAGTTGTACTATCCTGTCAGCCTAATTAAATATTTACCAAAGATAGCGAAACACATTCAGATGCTTCTGAATAAAAAGGTAAATGTAGGTATGATAACACTGAATGTTTTACAGTTCCCAAGATATGCACCGACGACCGCTGCTTGAACAACGGCACCTGCGAAGACACACAGAGAGGCTACAAGTGTCACTGCATGGCTGGGTTCATTGGAAACACATGTGAAAACGGTTAGTGTTTGTTGTTGATGTGCTCGGTTCTTGACATCTTTCGTAATTGGCTGTTGGTGTCCATGACTATATCCTGGGAGTGTGAGATTAACAGTCATTGCCATTCAGTAAAAAATATATCAATTGGTGAAATTACCATTATGCCGTGTTTTATATCATAATATGTCATAATAACATGCTTACTAATTAAGTACCCACTCCAGTCAATCTATGCAGAAAATGATTAACCTACCCAAGTAATATTTATAAGTAATTGCGATTGTACGTTTTTGTTTGTACTACATGTCTACATTTCACCTTACTGCCGTTTCGAAGGTTCACCAATTTTTTTCATGCCACAATGCTTTAGTTAGTTCACTCAGACGTAAAACCGAGAATTTCGCAATAGACAGTGTTCGGTGTATACGAACGAATAGTCTTCGAGCAGTAATTTCAGCCGAGATAATCGAGATGGTGTTCGATGGAACAGTAATGCAGGGGTTGAAGCACGAGGGTACACAACAACAAAGGTCTATGTGAATGAGGGATTGTAGCACACGTTTAGACGAGATATAGGTATTGTAGTTTCTAGTCAAGTCTTAACTGAATTGCTGGACGGAGAATAGCATATGCAGTATCAACCTCGATTAAGCAATAACAATGCCGGTCGCACAAAATCTCTGTACATGGTCGATTATGATTACTTGCAAATGGGCATTGAAGACGACTCTGAACTCGATATTCACTGCAGTTACACTTACTACAAATAATGGAGTATAGCAATTATTTACATTGTGAGTGACATACATCACTAATGTATGAAAAATGCAAAGCAAACTGTTAAATAAAGAATATTTCCTCAATGTCAATATGATCTGCCACGTTGATATCCGATATTTTTGCTAGTTATAATAATCGAAACAATAAAAAATAGTTTAAATGTATAATCCATTCTCACCACCTGTGCACGGTTGGAGTAGAGTGAATAATGACACCCTCAGTCACTGTTTATTCTTTCTTTGGTGTATGTTCTTCACATGTAAGTTTCTTCTGTCCAAAGAGTGAGAGTTGTCCTCACAGACTTATGAGTCGACCAGAAGCATATCAGGAAATAGAGTGACCTTGGATTACATTGCGAGATGAATCAGTCATGTGTGAATTGTTGTATTACGAATCAAAATGCAACATGTGAATGGGCGGTATGATTAGTTAATTTGTGTTCACAAAATAATATATAATTTCACAACAAATGAGAACTGGTATTCTGTGTGCTATAAACAACTGTCATGTTAAAGGCTAACACTTGCATCATTTAGAACACACTAATATATTTTTCAATTCGTCTGGGTACGTCGTCTGACGATTACATAGTCCAGAATCCCTGTCCTTAGAAGAAGAAAAAGGTGATATTGTTTTTGAGTTGTGATTTTGTGGCAATATGCCATTAGAATGTATTTGTAATGGCAAAGTGAACATGTCTATTATGATAGAAATGCTGGTTTAAAAAGTATTGATATATTTCATACATAATATTATTGTTATTTGATTTTAAATATGGAATCCCTTTTAATGTACTCTGCATTGTAATAACTGGTTTTACGTGTACGCTGTAGTGGAACTAATGCAAGCTACATGTGTATATATGTACAATATTTGTTGTAAGATGTTGCATTTCTTAAGTAGAAATTTCACTGGTTTTTTATTGGTCATTCTGACTTATTTTCTTCTGACTACATGTTCCGGATTTATAACTGTAACCAGGCGATTTATCGGTTTGTTTCAGCCATCATCTACTGTGGAGACACCACTTGCAACAACGGCGGAACATGCAAAAACACAACAAACGGTTTCAACTGCTCTTGTCGTGGCGGATTTGGGGGAGACAATTGTGAACTTAACATATGCCAGTGGAAGAAGCCATGTGTCAACAATGGTCTCTGTGTCATCAAGTCTGACACCGAGTTTGTGTGTGTGTGTCAGACGTGTGGTTGTCTTACTTCTCCACCTCTCACTCAGACTTGTGACATTGGTGAGTCACAATACGCGAACGTCCCAAATGTACATGCACTACGCAAATTTGTGTACGTGCGTGTGTGTGTGTGTGTGTGTTCAAACCGAAAAGAAATGTAGCTTTTCGTTTACTTAATGTGACCATTTTTGTTATCTTTGATTAAAACATTAGTAACATTTAAAATGGTAAATATTGCTATATCGGATTAAAAGTACTTAGATATATTTGTAACGACTGGTAAGCTGATGTTTTTATCATATTTGGGAGACTGATGACAGTATATTAGCAATTGCATGATTCAGATAAGAAAACCGTATGTCATGAATCACGAAAGGATGACGACAAATACAACTCAGTCGCCTTCCCATACGACTGTCACAAGTTCATCCAATGTGTTGGGGATAAGTTTGGTACTTTGAATACAGTATCGAATGGAATGGTGTATAACCCAGCAAACGGAGAAGCTGCGGCACCTACTAACTGCTCAACAAAACCCAAAGGTATGTAGTGCGTGCGTGCGTGTGTGTGAGTGTGAGAGAGAGTGAATGTGCGTGCATGTGGGTGTGGTGTGCATACGCTTGTGAACATTATATTAGTGCATGCGGGATACATTTTTATATTTGTATATAACCCATGAATTAACCACTACAGTGAATTACTTATAATATTATGTTACATATTGAAAACATCTTGCAGCTAACATTTACCTTAGACGCTAAGGTAAATACGAAACTTTAATTCAGTATTGTTTAGTTTTGCATAGCGCAGTATGTATACATGTGAGGATGCGACAAATCTGAAACAGACACTGCAATTATTACATTCTTGCTATATTTCTTCTTACTTTGATTAACTTCTCCTATCAACTAAGATGAATATTAGTGTGTGGTTATTCAAGTATACGGAACTAAAATGCCTGAAAGTACAATGCCTGGGATATAGCCAAATTAATAAAATCACAGTGCCTGAGATATGTACCGGTGATCGCTGCAAGAACGGCGGCACATGTGAAGACACACAGAGAGGCTTCAAGTGTCACTGTGTGTTCGGTTTCATTGGAACGACGTGTGAAACTGGTGAGTGCATTATGAGAAATGCTTATAATGATTGACTGACTTAGCCGTATTCTATTAAAATAATTAGCTGGAGCTAACTATATTATATGACATTAAACATATTTAGGGTGACATTGACATTTTTGATAAAATCGCCATGATTTCGGTCACCATTTAACATAATCACATTGCTCTGGCACGACGTTAATATATTACTGCATATATTGTTTAAATTATGTTTATAAAATAATGTTTGCGTAACAATTACAGCATGACTAAGCGTCCCCCCACATATATTAGGTGGACTTATTCAAATGAACAGGTCTGCCAAGTTTGAAGTGTCATAAAACATACAGTGGTATATAATGGCATTCCTTTGCATGATTTCTTTCGTCTATAAATCTCCAATAATCATATTTACAAATGATGTACTCCATTGTGACATCTTAACAGGAGTACACAATAGTGCAATGAATTATGTTATTGTTTGAATAGTGGATAGTGATGCAGCAATTATTATAATGATTACGAATATTATCTATCTTGTAATTCAATTTCTAAAAACTACTTGCTCTGAATTATTATTATGTGGTCGTACATACACCGAGGCATTTCTGTAGTTTGGTGTTGTGACAAAATGTTGCCGACAATCGAACGACCCCCAAACACACCAAGATTAGTCAACGTACCGTTGTTATATATTTTGAGAATATCTTGGAAATGGTCATCTGGGTTGTTGGTCAGCTGACTGCCAACACGGGAACTAATTTGTGTCGTTTGTTGTTGGAGTGAGTAATTAGGTCTCGCAAGAGCTGCATTCACTTATACGTTGAATGTAGAAACCACGGGGCTATTGTAGGAGTTCACAGTTTTCTTTGAATTGGATTAGCGGTTAAGCCACCACTTCTGCATTGGGTAGCTGTGTGTCATGTCGTGTATATCCCGATACTTCTCAATCCGCCCTCCTCCCCACCTTTATGCCTAGGCATGTTTAGTTAAACAACTATTGTACACCGTTAGTAGAAAAAGAAGTTGGAAAATGTTGCAACCCTTTCCCAAATTTCGGTTTGAACACAGGGGCATATCCCCAATTCTTGAATGTGTTGGGTTTTGGTGCGTCGACAGGCTTTTTGTTTTACAAATGGTATATATTGTCCTGATGTTTATACAGGATAGGCGGAATGGCCCCACCTGTTTTAATTGCATGTGTCTAATGGTAGTGGAATGTTTGTATTGTTTGCTTACATTTATATTCGTAGTGGTTTTATACCTCTATAGCGACAAATGTATGTCTGTAATATTGTCATCATGTTGTAGGAATGTGTGCCTGAGAAACTATGATGGGGCTGTACAAATGTTCAGTTTCCCATCTGGTTTGCATGTTAGACATCACATATTCCTACTATCTTTATGGCCAAAAGTGGCTGCATTAGAAGCAATCCATTTTCCAATAAAAAAACGTCATGCTTTGGCCAATTTCAATTCTCAAACTACATTGGACTTGTATTGGTTATTGCATAAAATATTATTATGTTCTCGTCTGAACTTTTGCTGACCAATTTCTGGGATGTCAAACTTAAGATCCCCCAATGCCAACATGGGAATCTTGTTTCCTGGTTTATTGTGACATTAATTTGGCAGTTAGATTCGATGAACATGTTCTTATTAGATTAACACATCCTCGCAAAAAACAAGGGTGGTAGTTGACTCCGTTACCCCTGACATTTACCCAAACTAAGAGGTGGCTAGTGCAGTTGTTATCGTACAGTGATTAAAGGAAACAGCTCAACATCAACAGCAATTCAGACAGTGTTTGTTATCACCAGTCTGGCCAGCGACTAGAAGATATGGTGAAGCTAAACTATTCGCTTGATGTTCCGTGAAAGTAGATATTTATTAATCTGCCAATTACTTAATGTTGTTAACCGGTTTCTATGTCACTCGATGTTCCGTTGAATAAACATCCAGCTGATCAGTTAAAATCGTTTAACATTCGTTTAACATTACCTTTAGTCATTGTGTAAATTGCTGTCATCTTAAATTTTGTTTTACAGAAATCACCATATGTGAAAAGAAGCAGCCGTGTAACAACAGTGGCCTCTGTGTCGTCAAATCAGACTCTGAGTTTGTCTGTGTGTGTCAGACGTGTGGTTGTCTCACTTCCCCGCCTCTCACTCAGACTTGTGGCATTGGTGAGTCACAATACGGGAACGTCCCAAATATACATGCACTACGCAAATTATATATATATTCAAACCAAAAAAGAAATGTAGCTTCTCGTTTACCTAATGTGACCATTTTTGTTACCTTTGATTAAAACATTAGTAACATTAAAATGGTAAATATTGCTATATCTGATTAAAAATGCTTAGATATATTTTTAATGACTGGTAAGCTGATGAGTTTATCACATTTGGGAGAATGATGACAGTATATTAACAATTGCATGTTTCAGATGAAGCAACCATATGTCAGGATTCACGAAAGGACGACGGCAAATACAACACAGTCGCCTTCCCATACGATTGTCACAAGTTCATCCAGTGTGATGGTGATAAGTTTGGTGCTGTGAATACAGTATCGAATGGATATGTGTATAACGCAGCAAACGGACAAGTTGTTACACCTACTGACTGCTCAAAAAACCCTAAAGGTATGTAGTGTGTGAGCGTGCGTGCATTAGTGAGTGCATGAGAGAGTGAAAGAGAGAGTGAGGGGGCGCGCGTGCATGTGTGTGCGTGCACAAGAGAGAGTGAAAGAGAGAGAGAGCGTGAAAGAGAGAGAGTGAGAGAGAGTGAGGGGGCGCGCGTGCATGTGTGAGCGTGCGCAAGAGAGAGTGAAAGGGTGAGTGTGCGTGCGTGCATGCATGAGAGAAAGTGAGTGTGCACGCGTGTTGGTGTGGTGTGCATACGCTTGTGTGAGCATTATATTAGTGCATGCATGCGGGACACATTTTTATATTCGTATATAACCCGTGAATTAACCACTACAGTGAATTACATATATGTTACATATTGAAAACATCTTGCAGCTAACATTTACCGTAGTAAACACTAAACTTTTATTCAATATTGTTTAGTTTTGCATAGCACAATATGTATACATGTGAGGATGCTAGATAAAATAAATGGGGCAATGTTTAAGACCTCAAATGGCCCACATTTGATTGTATTGTGTTTTAGCTAACAACTCATCCAATTATCGGGTGAATATTAAATAAATGTCAGAAGGTTATTCTGGCCACATTTCTTCCATATCTGGTGTTGTCTTGTTGCATTGCGTAAATGTATACATGTGAGGATGCAACAAATCTGAAACAGACACTGCAAATATTACATTCTTGCTATATTTCTTCTTACTTTATTTAACTTCTATCAAATAAGATGAATACAAGTGTGTGGTTATTCAAGTATACGGAACTAAAATGCCTTAAAGTACAGTGCCTGTGATATAGTAAAATTAATAAAATTACAGTGCCTGAGATATGTACCGGTGATCGCTGCGAGAATGGCGGCACATGTGAAGACACACAGAGAGGCTTCAAGTGTCACTGCGAGTTCGGTTTCATTGGAACGACGTGTGAAACTGGTGAGTTCATTGTACGAACTGCTCATAATAATTTACTGACATAGCCGTATTCTATTAAAAGAATTAGCTGGAGCTAACTATATTATATGACACTAAGCCCAGACCTGCAAACTTGTGGGTCATGTACTCGTACTCATACTCATTGTACTCAGATTTTATGAGTACATCTGAGTACTTTCTTAATATGTACTGGGGAAAATAAATATATTTGGTTATAAAATGAAACTTTCCTGAAATATTTAAATGTTCAACTATTTTTTTAAATACTTTGTTATTTCTGATAGAATACCACCTTACCATCCCTACACATAGTACATCCTCATTCTCTGATAACACTGACTATGATGCCCATACATGGCAACAGGCAGCATCTTTTCCCAGTCAGAAACACCCTCTTCAGCAAACAATACTTGTAGGCTATCAGTTCAGGCCATAAACCTGTTTGTTTAATTAAGCTACCAGGATGTCCATAAAGAGCCAATTAGCAGTTAACCCACCAGTTAGACAGGCAATGTCTTTGATGTAGTCTGGAGACCATGCCACTTGACAGTGGCTGACAGTGCTAACTGCTAAGAACAAGAACTGCCAGTCTTCCTCTGTAGAAGTAAGTTGGCTCAAGTCAGACTGCCTCCTACACTAGTATAGTCCCATGCCAGCAGCCTGGCTAAAAAGTCCAAAGGGGATGCTGAGCCTGTTATGTGGACATGTGCTAACCCTCTCAACAACTACTAGTCTACGATCAGAAAATATAAATTGCAAACTTATAATATCAGCAGACTGCTGATTGTAGAGGTGAACGAATACCTCAGTCAGCCATGTACATATCGTTACAGTGACCCACTGCAGTTCTGAGTTTTCCAACTCTGCCTCAGTTGGTCCCTCACCATCTCAGCATTCCAGCCTCATCAACCCCAGTTGAAAGGGTATTTAGCATAGCCGAGAAAGTATTCTGCCCTGATCAAGCCTGAAAGACTCAACCTGTGAACAGCTCATGTTCATTCGGTGCAATGGCAAATAAATGATAAGATCATACGATGCCACTGAAATGAATGCCAATGAAGTGAATTTCATTGTTGATTAAATAGAGGTTTTTTAGTTTTCCTCATAAAAAATTGATCAACTGTCATTACATATTCACTTGTGCTAAGTTGTATAAATTAGACTAATTAATAATTTTAAAATATGTTATTATTTAATATTTATATTTAAAAAAAGTACTCATACTTTTACTCGTACTCGTGAGAATGTACTCGTACTTGTACTCGTACTCAGCTTTTAGCAATGTACTCGTACTCATACTTATCCATCATCAAAGTACTCGTGTTCGTACTTGTACTCATGAAAATGTACTCGGCCCCAGGTCTGACTAAGCGTATTGAGGGTGACATGTACATTTTTGATAAAATTGCATTATTCAAATGAACAGGTCTGCTAAGTTTGAAGTGTCATAAAAACATACATAGTGGTACATAATGACATTCCTTTACACGATTTCTTTTGTCTAAAAATCCGCAACAACTCAATTTACTTCAAATGACATGTTAACATGAGTGCAAAATAGTGCGATTAACTCTGTTATTGTTTGAATAGTGGATCGTAACGTGGCAATTATTAATGATTACGAATATTGTCTATCTTATAATTCAGTTTGTAAAAAAAACTTGCTCTTTTTGTTACTGCTGGCGGTTATTGTAAAATTATTAATGTTTATCTCACCATACAATCGTTGCGTACAAGCGTGCATAAAGTTATCACTTAGTTGCAATGACGAATGGTGTAGAATGCATAAGCCTAAATTGAAACACTATCTCAGATTCGGAGTTGCGTTACATGACATTTTCTAGCATTACAACGTGATTGTAAATATCAATGTATTTAATATTGTATAGCCATCTTATTTAGGTATTTGTCTATTTTAGAAACTGATAAATGTGAATCTGCAACTTGCAAGAACGGTGGGACGTGTAATGATACTGCAACTGGAGTGTTGTGTACTTGTCCAGCCGATGCAAAGGGAACTTTCTGCGAGACGAGTATGTATCCCTATCTAATGTTTTGTAACATGAATCCAATCGAAAGTAAATATGCACACTATTTGATGGACATTACTGCGATGTGAGTTACAGGGGTGGATCCAGTGGGGGTAGTCCAGGGGGGCCCAAAAATATCCAATGGCAGCCAACGCAAAGCTGGGGTTATGCATCGTGTCGGGTCATGTGCGTAGTGCTGATATATTTGTGTCTATTTGTTAGAATATATTGCATTTCTGAAGTCTGTCATAGGTGTTATCCATATAATCAGTGCTCTTATATTGCTTTGTTGGCATGTGTAAATAACGTTTTGCTTTGGCTTAAGGCATATGGTTGTCTGTTCATTTAACGATCTACTGTGTGTAGTGTATTGTTAATGTAACAATGCCAGTGTTCAGGAAATCAGGAGTACTCGTAGGCATTATATGGACTCAACCATCCCCGAACATAAAACTTACAAAGGTTTTTTAGTTTACATACAAGCACAAATTGTAACGCTGTCAATTATTTGAAATTATATGCGCCTATAATGTGTGTGTGTGTGCTTGCGTGCGTGTCTCACGCGTCGGAACCAGTTGAATGTTGGAAGGCTGAGCCGGATCTTTGGCATTCCACACTGCTCTCAAGATATCAAAAGACGGGGGAGGTGGTGCATTTGAAGATGTGTTTGTACTGACGTCCCCAATTTTTGATGCAGTCCATTTCGATGCTGTTGAACAAAACAATGGAAAATGGAGGGAGGGCTGCTGTTGAACATTTTCTGGGATCGACCATGAGATGATGCTGTTTCACTTCGGACGTTGACATTCCGCTCACCAAAACATCTTCAAAATTCACAAAATATTGGGGCAAAGTTCACCACTCTAAATATTCCCTGTCGCCTATAAATATATATATATATATATATATATGTAATATAATATAAATAAATATGTCCACACAGTTTGAAACGTTTATATGTGCATATATATACATACGTACATAATATATATATATGTATGTGTGTATGTATATGTCTACACAGTTTAAAAAGTTAATATATATTAAATTATATATATATATATAATTATATATATATATTATTATTTATGACTTCCTGTAATAACGAAGTAATATCCTTCCGTATTTTAATGTGGTTTTGCAGAACTTACAATGTGTAAAGACGTAGCCTGCCACAACGGAACTTGTCACAATACAGATGATGGATTTCTCTGCATCTGCCCCAGTGATGCTTATGGAACTCTCTGTGAACACCGTAGGAAAATATATTTGTTGTATCTGTCTAAGAAGCCATGTATCAATAATACCTATCATATCTAAGCTTGGGTTCATTTATTCCACCAGTTAATACCATTCCAAATTACAATGTATGCATTATGAATGTAAATAGGTTTGATTTTTGATCTTTTGATTTTCACCGAATCGAGTAGCGATCAGCAACAATCAGCAAATAGCCATCAGCAATCAACACTGACATTGAGTCACAAGCAGAACGAATAATGACTAAATAGTGTATTAACTTTTTTATTTTGACATCACCTGGAATTTGGAAAGCACATTATTATTACTAGCAGTAGTAGTAATAATAGTAATGGTGGTTGTGGTAGTAGTAGTGGTAGTGGTCGTGGTATCGGTCGTAGTGGTACTAGTAGCAGTAGCAGCAGCAGCAGCAACAGCAGCAGCAGCAGTAGTATTGCTGCTGTCGATTTCTTTTGTGCAAGTTGTATATCATTTCGCAGTCAGAAACATCCTAACAATGTTTTGGTGAGACAAAAATTATAGCGAATTTAATAATGCACACGTCCCTAAAATGTCTTAACCACAGCTGTTTGCTTTACAAAACTGTGTTTATTCTGAATTACACAAATGACCTGGTGATTTATATTGTTTCAGAAAAGATTCTTTGCACCGACGTTCAATGTAAGAACGGAGCAACATGCACTGACGTAGCTACTGGTTTCAGCTGTAATTGCGTGGCCGGGTACACCGGATCCTACTGTGAGACAGGTACGTGTGACAGGTGACGTGGTGTAGACGACACCTAATTAATTGACACTGTATTTGTACATACATACACCGAGGCATTTCTGTAGTTTGGAAAATATGTTGCCGGCAATCGAACGGTCGCCAAACACACCAAGATTAGCCAACGTACCGTTGTTATATATTTTGAGAATATCTTGGAAATGGTCATCTAGGTTGTTGGTTAACTGACTGCCAACACGGGAACTAATTTGTGTCGTTTGTTGTTGGATAGAGTAATTAGGTCTCGCAAGAGCTGCATTCAGTTATAAGTAGAATATAAAAACCAAGGGGCTATTGTACGAGATCACCGTTATCTCATAACACATATTATTATGTTCTCGTCTGAACTTTTTTTATTTAGACAGTGTTTGTTATCCCCACTCTAGCCAGCGACAAGATATTATGGTGAAGCTAAACTGTTAAAGCTAAGTGCTCTTATGCCAGGTCGAAAACATGGAAACATGTGTACGGGCTACACACCTGTGAACGGGGCAGTAACCCCAGATTTGACAGTGTTGCAACAACGTTTTTTTTATAAAGTTGTAATTTACTGACTGAAGTCCCATAAATAATTTCGATCGGATCCGTTCGTAACTAATTTTATGGTTTGCCTTCTTATTTCGCCAAACACAAAATAAAAATTGGATTGATGTCAACATATGACATAGCATACGGTTCGGTGGACTGATACAAGGTCGGTTTGCAATAAAATATGATTTTGCAATATGCAGTGCCGCCTGTCATTGCAGACTTTCCGTAATCATTACGGAAATTGACTGCAGATTATGGAAACTGCTGCCGTATTAGGGAAATAAAATATAAGACTACCGAACATTGTACATGTTACAGATTAGGTTAATAACGCCCCATTTAAGAGAAGAAAATGTCATCATTCCTTTGAAACTTACAATATAGATACTTAGTATACTACGAAGTCAGCAAGCTGACGGCATCCAAAATGCTGAGTGTGTGTGTGTGTGTGTGTGTGTGTGTGTGTGTGTGTGTGTGTGTGTGTGTGTGTGTGTGTGTGTGTGTGTGTGTGTGTGTGTGTGTTTGACATTTACTCTACTGATTATTTCTTTATCTACTTTAACAGAAATATCACTAACATATTATCACGTATGTAACAAACTCATCGCATTTAGAAAGTCTGCAACTGTCATACAAACAAAACATTGTGTAGCATTATTGTTTCACATCACAACCGTTCTTCATTACAAAATAACAATAACAATTGTTGTTTTATTATTACTACAGTAACATAAAATATTTATAGCATCCGATCAGTCGAAATTAACATCAGTCATGCATTCATAATATAACATTATAATAAAATTATAAAAAATATACCAACAATCATTATTCCAAAATGTAGTCCACTTAAACATTGACATACAGCAGTGTGCTTAATTTAATTACAACGCAAAGTATAAATTTGGTATTGGTGTTAGGTAGTATTCGTCATAACTTATTGTCACGTTAGGTTCATCATTTTAAAGTAAAGACCCGTTCAGTCTGAAACTAGATGGTTTGTCTGATTGTTTGCTTAAATGTGATACTAAATCACAGTAAATATTATTTCTTTCATATTGTAGACATCGATGAATGTGCGAGTAATCCATGTCAGAACGGTGGGACGTGTGAGGACAGACTGGATGGCTACATGTGTACGTGTCACTTATGCAACTGTTCCAGTATTCCTCCAACAGCTGACTGCTCCTTCAGCCGCCAGGGTAAGTCGACTACGTCACACCTATGCTATCACTTGTGTAAATGATGTTTCTGTTAGTAGACATACCATCGAGTGATTAATATTATTGGTGTATCAAATTCTCATTTTATATAACTTCGGACGGCAAACATGTTACAGCAATAAATATTATAATATGAACTATAACACTGTTACTTTAGATTTATTCGTAGAAGGAAAGACTGAGATAAACGGGGTTAATTATACGAAACATCCATCCAGCTTAATGACCTAAGAAAATCGTTTGACATTCCCAATAAAATAACACATACTGGTGTGGGTGATAGAGTCATGGCAACATCCTCCATACCAAAATAAGTTTGTGACTATCAATTAATTTCACTATCGAAATCAAAAAGGGAAACAAATCAAAATAGGTAAAGTACTTTTTGAGATATGAGGTCATATTTGACACATTTTTCCGATTGTTGGCCTTTCTCTTATAGGCCTACAATAAAAATGAACAAGAAAATTGAATCAAAATTGAGGCATGTATTTTTATTTCAACTGAAATAAAACAGTTGTATTCAAATTTTGTCAATGAAGTATGGTACATTGACATAACTGGTATTCCACATTTGAAATATGTCGAAAACAATATTTATTACTTTACGCAAGGCACCAACACAACACCAGGTAGAATGAAAATGGCTAGGATTTATTTCTGACATTTTAAACGTGAAAACATGCAATATTTACAACAAATGTGGGCCAATGGAGGTCTTCATACATTGCGTCGTTTACCTAAACATCACACGACAAGAGGCCCACATTCTATATGAACAATTGTGCGTGATTTCAAGGATGTAAACTAATTCAACTAATTATTCTGATTGAATGTCGTGTTTAATATAGCAGACAGAGAAGGTCAGCATTCAAATGTGTCAATCAATAGTGTTGACGGAACAAGAAATTAATTAATTAATATTGCAAGATTAATTAATATTTTTTTCATATTCTCGAATGATAGGTAGCAAAGGAGACCCACGTTGTAATAATAATAGATCCGAGACCAAAGGTTCAAGGAAGCGAATGAACATGGAATTAGGCGACTGGACCACTGCGCCTCGAAGGGGATATACTTAATACATAATTTTAGCGTATTTATATGTATCACTAATGTTTATACATAAATAATAAAAAATTGAATTTACTCTGTAATTAGATCAAATGTGAAAGGTAATTAAACTAATTAGGTAATGTTACAGTCAAACAACATAAATTTTTTGTTCACATCACTGTTTACGTTGAATCAATATCTTAAATTGATCCGAAGTTGTTGCAATTTTCTTATCAATCAATAAATCTGAATTATTGGTCACAAGAAATAACTTGAAATTCAACAGAAAGCAATGCTAATTTCCTGAGATTTAAAAAGTGGAATTTGTTATCGGAAAAATGAAGATGTCAAAAATATTACAAAATGTTGTAAACATAAATGTGTATATTTTAAATATACTAGCAACAAAGGTATTGTATCTGTAAACTAATACGCTACCTCGCCTAGGCTCCGAGTCCACTTGTCACTTTCTATGTTCGCTCTTTCCTTGGACCATTGGCTTCTGGTCTGCCAATTGGAAATATATTTAAAAACACAACGATACCTACTTGGAGTTATTTAGGCCTACTTACGATGTCGGCGGTAATGGTCGGCCTTTCTCAGTTGCCATATATCCGAGAAATGGAAACTTTACAACGGTGTACCAACGTCCCTGTGGAGGGCGCAGCTATTGGCTTTGTGCGACCAACACTGATCTGTAAACGGTAATTGGCCTATTGACAGGTGCATCCATCCCGGAATTATTGTGGAACTCCCACCATCTCGGTAAAGACAATCTCCAGGATTCTTTTAGATGCAGGAAGGTTTGTAGTGATCCACGAAGGAATGCTGTTCGTGGGAGCAATGGACGTTTTTGTGTGCCTCACCTCGAGGGGTGCAGTTGTAGATCCCAAGGGAGGGTGCGGTTGGAGATCATTTTGGAGCGCCTAAAGGGAAGCAGTTGTAGATCGCAAGGGGGAGGTCTAGTTGTACGTTTTTGTTGAGCCTAGTATTTTCCTGGATTTCAAAATGTAATATTTGGCAGGTTTACAGGTAGTTTAGAGTATATGACGTTTGGTTTGGGTTACTTACACACCGAGTCATCTCATTAACTCTGTCAAAAAGACAGGAATATTTAAAGTGTATCTTGTCTTTGTTCGTTCGGTTTGTTGCTCTATGAATGGTGTGAGCAAGTATTACAAGTAGAGAGCATAATCGATAAATTTGTTCCCTTGAAAAAACAAGGGAAAGGGTCCAGAAAGAAATATTTATCGAAAGAAGCCATTAGAAAAATTAAGTACAAACAAATGACGTGGAAGTCATATAGACGTACTGGAAATGACGAAGGCTACAATATTTCTAAAGAAGCACTAAACCAAGCTACAACTGAAATTCGAAATTCGAAGAGAATCTACGAACAAAAATTAGCTTATAATATAAAACAAGACAGTAAGAGTTTTTATGCATATGTTCGGAGCAAACAGAAAGTTCAAGATAAGGTTGGTCTTCTAGAAGATAGTGCTGAAAATATAATATCAGAGGGATTCTTAATGGCAGAAGACTTGAATGAGTATTTTAATTCAGTGTTTACCAGGGAAGATATTAGTTCACTGCCAGTACCAGGGGCTAAGTTCAAGGGGGCGACATCATACTATTTAGAACAGTTAATTGTAACCACTGAAATAAGCAGAAAGTAGCTAAGAAAATAAGGGCTATGAAGGATAATAAATCACCTTGAGTGGATGGGATTCCGCCTAAACTACTATTGGAAATTGTAGAACAAATTAGCATACCACTTGCAACAGTTTTCAACTTGTCATTAGAAGAGGGAGTTGTTCCTTTAGAATGGAAAGAAGCAAATAGTATACAGTTATTTAAAAAAGGTTCCATAACAAGTCAGAGAACTATAGACCAGTGAGTTTAACATCAGTGATTTGCAAATTATTAGAAAGACTAATTAAAGATCACATGGTGGATTTTCTTGTTAAACATAACTTGTTAAAGCCATCTCAACATGGGTTTCTAAAAGCGAGATCATGCGTAACAAACATGTTATGTTTTTTGGAATATATCACTAAGAGGGTAGACAAGGGATCACCAGTAGATATCATCTACTTAGATTTTCAGAAAGCTTTCGAAAAAGTGCCACATCAAATATTAATGTTTAAACGAACGACCCATGTCATAGGAAATGGTTTAATTAACTGGATAAAAAATGGCTAACTGACAGAAGACAACGGGTAGTAGTTGATGGGGAGGCTTCAAGTTGAAAATACGTTTTGAGTGGGGTACCACAGGGATCAGCACAGGGACCTATATTATCCTTAATATATATATATATATATCAACGATTTGAACGATGATATAACAAGCAAGGTGTTGAAATTTGCGGATGATACAAAATTGTTTAGAAGGATTAAACATGATGGAGATAGACAGCATTTACAAGATGATCTTGACAGGTTGATAAAATGGTCTGAAAAATGGCAAATGTTGTTCAATTTTGGGAAATGTAAATGCCTCCACACAGGACATGGGAACGGAGATGTACAATATACAATGGGGGGTTCTGTATTAAGTACTACTGTAAAAGAAAAGGACTTAAGGTTAACGTTTAGTGCTGATATGAAGTTTTCAGAGCAGTGCGGTATTGCCACTTCAAAGAGAAATCAAATCCTTGGATTAATTAGGTGAAATATAACGTATAAGGGAAAAGAGCTAATAATACCGCTGTACAAAACAATAGTTAGGCCTCATTTGGAATATTGTGTTTAAGCGTGGAGGCCATATCGCAGGAAGGACATATATATGCTAGAAAGAGTACAGAGGAGAGCAACTAAAATGATATCAGAACTGAGGGGTCTTAGTTACGGAATACGCCTAAAAGAATGTGGTTTAACAACACTAGAGACCAGGAGATTGAGAGGAGATCAGATAGAAGTGTTTAAAATATTGAATGGTTATGAAAATATTGATAGAAATACGTTTTTCTCAGTTAAGAAAGATAGAAGGACCAGAGGACATGAAGTTACATTAGTAAAGGAGCAGTGTAGACTAGATTTAAGAAAGTTCTCATTCTCACAAAGGACTGTAAATGAATGGAACATATTATCTCCTGATTGTATTGGTGCTAGTAGCGTGAATATGTTTAAAATAAAATAAATAAGTACTGTACTCTCGATAAGCTAAAAGGCTTCCTTGTCCACCTGCCATCTAAAGTTAATTTTCTGGATGGATATATAAATATATATTGCAATAAATGGGAACATATATATATATATATATAAATGTTCCCATTTATTGCAATAAATAATAGGTAACATTGTTAAGTTGTCCCATATAAAATAGAAACCGTGCATTATTATGGTGTATGTACAGAACAATTACTTCATGATATACTTGTTTGTAGATGCAATGAAAGTATGCAAGGATGCCCAAGGGGATCACGGAGGGGAAACTGAGTATCACTTTGCTCACCCGCATACGTGTAATAAATACATTCGTTGCATCTCAAGTGGAAACGACGGGGTCCAACAACCATGTGGAGCTGCTTCGTTGGTCTTCAACCCGGACTCTGGTAGCATTAGTACACCTTGCGAAAACAAAGACGATGTTCCCCAGTGCAAAGACACTCCCTAAGATGTCAAGTACACAGAAGAGGAGAGGTTTTGGCAGGAACCTCTTTCGTGCATATGAATTTAAGCGATGAATATAATATTATTTTAAGAACTGCACTGCACGATAAAGTGATTGATATTGACGAAAATGTGCCTATAACATGCGTAAGGTAAATCAAAACGAGGCGTCATCAGTCGTGCAGCCATCATAATAAAGTGTCAATTTGTTTTCCCCAAATCACTAAATGTTGTTGTGTTGGCCGTTTGCGTTTGCTCATTGTAACTATTTCCATGTAAACACAATATATAATCAAAATAGAGATGCTGCATTTTTTTCTACAAACTAAGTTTAGACATACTCCTACCTGGAGAGAGTAGAACGACGGCGAGTCGCTAAACCTTCAAACGATATTAAAGGCGGTATGTAGGCTGTAGGCTGTCAGCACACCAACAAACACCTTGATCGATATGCGTATCGACATCGCCGGAAAATTAGCTGGTGAATTTGAAAGGTACAAAGTTGTCGTAGTTGTAGAAATTTCCACTGCGACGTACACGTTGCTAATCAGCTTTTGTCTTCCATGAAGCAACATATTCAACGTTTTCAAAGCCAAAGGTCCGAAAATGAAGGTTAGAACGCAAAGGCCAAAGCTGAACTCGAAATTTAGTATCTTCCATCTGAGCGACCTGCCCTTAGCCCCCAATAATTTAGGTGGGGACTGGAGATAGAATTAGTCCGCAGTATTTAGGTTGGCGGATTTTGCGGTGCAATTTGAGGTTTTTAGTCAGCCGTAAGGCGTAACGTGCCATACGTGGGGAGGGTTGCAAACTAACGTTGGTGGAGGCTGTTTTTTGCGATATGTTTGGTGTGCCTCAATGTGGGTGATTTGGGTGAGATTCGAGGGTGTGTGTGTGCAAATTGAAGTTTTTGGAGAGCCTCAATGTGGATGTTTTGACGAGCCTTAGGGGGCGTGAAAATTGAGGTTTTTGGAGAACCTGAAGCCCCCAATACTTACCACGTTCCGACGGGGCGTATTAGCTACATATTTGCATACACCAGTTGTGTGTGATAGAATGATTTGAATATGTCGTAGGAATACACGTCTAACAAGAAACATAATATTTAACTAATAAAGATGTAAATATCACACTAAGTAATATATCATACGATGGTTCCTGTCTATGCTTTGTTCAGTGATAACTAGTATTCTTGATTGGTGTGGGCAATTACCATAACAGTAGCGCCACGTAGTGATGTGGCAAAGAACTACAGTAACTTGCTCCCTTTTTCCCAGTTTTGTTAAGGAAGAATTGCAGAATATGACTTTGATAACAAATCCCGGATTAAGTGCTTTAATAATACTACACTAGTATGCTGCTTATTATGCATTTTTGAGTAAAACATTACTACCAGGTAATTTTAGTAAACATTGTCTACTACAATTACACATGTAAATCCGTATACGTTATTGTTCTGTGACATCACTAAATGTGGGAATTGTCACGTATTATTTATGAAATCTAATTTTTATTTATGAGTCCGCATAAACAATTGATGATGCAGTTTTACTGAGTTGAGCAACAATTGTCTTTGTGCGGGTAGACCTTTAACTTTGTTGATGGCATCAATGCATATAGTGTCAATGATTATATGTATCGTCTCACTGTTCATGTTTGTGCTCAATCCTTTATTACGCGTGTGCTTTGTATTATCAGCAGATTATCATTAAATATGTTTTGCTAAGATCGCTCACATAATAAGTGTCCGTTGTTTGACTGATTCCGTTTGAAATAAGCTGCTGTGACGACCGATGCCTACGATTCGAAACAGCTGCCCAATGTTCCGCAGACTCCGGTAGTAGGACGGGCATTGTTGGTGAACCTGCCGAGGAGTGATTACTGTCGCTTAGGTTGGACGACGTGTTTCTCATTGCACCTTGCATCAGCTAACTGGTCAATCTGGTACGCACAATTGGTTAACGCCAGACTTGCTACTTTCCGCTTCAGAGAGGGAGTATGCCATAAACAACATTGTTTTCATTATTTAAGGTAGGTTGGTTTTGCTAGTAAAATGAATCGACTACCGCTGATACGAACACTGTGTTCACGTTTTGTTCATATATAAGGCAGTCACTACAGCATCACTTAAATGCGTTGCCTTTGTTTGAACCAAGAAGACAAGATAAATATTGTTTCAAAATATCTTTGGTATTAAGCCAAACTTTATCATATTTCTTTGGTGTTGATGTTAATTTCTCTAATTCAGCAATGCTTCTTGTAAAATGTGCACAATGAATGTGACGTGGTCACTAGACAGGTGTCTTAGAATGACCGTAATGACCGTATGTATTGGGACACAATTCTTAGATTCACTGTACCAATACTTAGGGACACGAACGAATCCTGACGTCATGTCGTCCCCGTTTTATCACCCTGGTATATATATTAACCTGGCTTTGTAACTTGTTGGTTACCTCGTCTACCCTGCTACTTACTATTTTTGAGTGACTAAACTGTCGAGTGCACATCGTTTTCTAAATTTAGTGCAAACGATTTTGACAGCAATTTGACAATACTCCCTAGAACCGCAAGAAGTGCCAATTGACTTGAAGTCTGCAACTCTGTAAGCAATCAGGGCATCTGCCAATATAGCAGGTGCCTCGAAGGGTGGGAAGTGGGACAAGTTATTGACATAATCTGTCGCACTTGTGGTTAACTGTGCTTTGGAGTGGAACGTGGCAACAATTATTTCAGTATCCTAGAGACGCTCTTTCCAGCTATAATTATAACAGTACAGCTGTAACACTGGCCAATTTTAACGAGCCAATCGGACACGTAGACATGGAGTAATCAGGAGCCCAGCAAGGAAACAAGAGGCCAGTAGGCCCCCGCTAAAATCAGGCCCTGGGTTATTCTTCGAATTCCTACTAAACATACTGCCAATTAAAACATCAACTATACGTGAAACGATGCGCAAGTCTTGGTACAATGCAGACAGTCGAGAGTTCACGCAGTGTTATACATTACAGCGAAACATTAGGTAACTGCAATTAGGATTTTAGAAGCGTATTTTGACACATCCTAAATATATAAAGGCCAGCTGGTTGTTGAGAGAAGGGCTAAACATCGTGGCTGGTACTACAGTAGTTACATCACCCAAGTTTGTGTTGTTTATATCAGAACAGCTGCAATTGTGATACACTTTTTTATTTATGCGTCTGCATCGGGGAAAAAGTGGATACGCGCTCATCAGAAATATAAATAATTGGTGTCCCAATACATAGGAACAAAAATAATAAAAATTCTAGATTTTTAGGGTGTCCTAAAACATACGGTGTCCCAATACATACGGATATTATGGTAGTAAAGATAATCACCACCACGTCGCAGCACCCAGAACTTAACGCATTTTAGATAACAGGGGCCGATATCATATAGCGGCTAAGACCGTTGTTAACGCTAAGATGACTGTCTTAGTAAATGACGTGATTTAAAAAAAATATAAAACGTGTGACCGCGGTTCGAGTGCACGCGGCAGCGAACCGAGTGGAGCAGCGGACCGAATGGTTCGGCGGACGGCTGTCAAGAAGGGAGCCACTCCACGTAACAGGTCGGCCAAGTCGGGTCAACGGCAATGGGGCGAGACACGTGTCGGGCGATCGCAATGAAGACGAGCGTCGTCTACAGATGCGATTATCGAGGTGGGGTGCGACTACACATAGCGGGCCGGCCGAGCCGGGTCAACGGGACCGGGCGAACGCGTGAGACTGCAATCAGAGCGTGCGGTCAACAGAGAAGGACACTTCCGGCGGACGGTCGTGGAGTCGTGATGCGAGATAGCCGAATCGGGCTAACGGAACGAATCGGAGCGAGTGCGACGAACGTTCGTTTGACTACGTGGCGAGACCGTACATAGGGAATTGGCAATTCGATGTTATATCTAGATGTCAAGTTGCCGGGTAGACTTCTTAAACTGTCTATATGTACTGTATGTAATGTAATTTAGTGATGGTTGTTTCCTATACTGTGGATGGTATAGATTCACGATGTATGTAATTAAGAAACTGTTTTCCCTATACTTGGGATGGTATAGATTCATTTATGTTACTTACCTGAGTCTGAGCGGACCTGAACTTGTAGTGCATTGACATTGAAGTTTCGTTTAGAGTGCTAATAGTACTTGGGAAAGCTACGGATTTGATAGCAATCGATGGGAGCTGAAGTAGGGTAGAACGAGAGAGTATATGTTGTGGTGTTTTTCATTACTATAAAAGAGTTCTTTGTTATTTATATATGTAATAAAATTCATTAAATGTCATTGTTCTTTGTTGTGCTGTACACGGTTGCTGCCCTCATCCACAATTGTTGATATCGTTAATATTGAACCCTACTAGACTTGAGCCGTCTAGTTACGGAGATCTCGCCAATATGTGACACATATATGAATCCCATTCCCCCACCCCCAAAAACAGCCTCGCTAGTGGCCTGCTGGTGATGCAAACGTGGTGATTGAATATAAGATGAAACCACACGGTCCACGAACCTCACACCCCACTTTATTGTTCTTTCAGCAACCCGACCCTCTGCATTATGGGGGTAAACTCCAACATGAACATGTGGCGCCCTCTGCATTGTAAAAAATATACCCCCACACTGTGGCGCCCCCTGGAGTCTGTATTGGGAAAATGTTAACCCCCCTGTTGTGAAAAGCCGGCTACGGACCTGTAGCCGGTTTCATGAAGCCTACTTAGCGGCTACGAACGTTTACATAGCGCTAAGAAAGTTACCGTAGAAGATTACGCGTTTTATGCCGTCTACAAATAACGCAGAGAGGGAGGGAACAACTGCCGGGACAAATAACGCAGAGAGGGAGGGAACAACTGGGATAGTTCAGAAGTACAGACAGTTAGTGAAGAAGTTAAAGAAGACAAGAGTAGAACAGATTATCCTCTCAGGAATTTTGCCAGTAATGGGAGGAAGGGGGCCGACATATAGAAACTGCAAGAGGATGGCGATCAACGCACTAGTTGAGCAGATGCGTAAAGAAGAGGGGGTCGGATTCGTAGATTTATGGGGATACTTTGTTGGGAGGGAAGATATGTACATGAGAGATGGCCTACATCTAAGTGGAAAGGGGGCAGCAGTTTTCTCAGAGAACTTGCTGCAATCTGTTGACAGTGGGACAGGCTGCATCTATTTAAACTAGATTCGCAGGGGGGATTCACAGAGAAGCCTGAAACTGGAGGCATAGATAAAGACAGCAGAAATAACTCGGCAAAGAACAGCCTGGAAAACTGTTCTGAATCAGGATATAAATGCATTTGTTTAAATGCAAGGAGCATAGTAAACAAAAGAAGTGAACTAAACATTATGGTAGAAGATATTGACCCTCACATAATAGGTATAACCGAATCGTGGGCCACCACTGATATATCAGATGCCGAATTGGGACTAACAGGATATGTAATGTTTAGGAAAGATAGAATAGGAAGAAAGGGAGGTGGAGTTATTTTATATATTAAAGAATCTATCCAGGCTTATGAAATAAAATTAGAAAGAGAAGCAGATTGCGAAGAAGCTGTTTGGTGTAACATAGTTACAGGAAACTCAACGTTAACAGTTGGGTTAGTTTATCGAAGTCCAAACATAAGCATAGAAGAGAATGAAAAAAAAAACGCTATAAGGGAAGTAAGCAAACGGAACTGTATTATTATGGGGGACTTTAACCATGGGCATATACAATGGAAATCTCTACAGAGTATGGGGAGTGAGGACCACAAGTTTTTAGTTTTAGTACAAGATAGTTTCCTTTCTCAACATGTGCTAGAACCAACCAGGGGAGAGAATGTGTTAGACTTAGTTTTGTCCTCACAGAAAGAATTAGTTGACAATGTCAAGATATGTGAGCCACTGGGGAGTAGTGATCACAACCAGATATATTTTACCATCAAAGTAAAATCAGAAAGGAATAGTAAAAAGCAGTATAGGAGAAATTTCCACAAAGGAAGGTATAAGGACATGAGGAAATATTTAGCAAAGATAGACTGGAATAACACACTGAAGAATAAGACAGCAACCGAATGCTGGAATATCTTAAATAGTGAAATTAAGTGCATAGTCGATAAATTTGTACCTTTCAAAAAACAAGGGAAACGGTCTAAAAAGAAACACTTATCGAAAGAAGCCATTAGAAAAATTAAGTATAAACAAATGATGTGGAAGTCATATAGATGTACTGGAAATGATGAAGACTACAACATTTATAAAGAAGCACTTAATCAAGCCACAGCTGAAATTAGAAATTCAAAGAGAAGCTATGAAAAAAAAATTTGCTAGTAATATAAAACATGACAGTAAGAGTTTTTATGCGTATATTCGAAGCAAACAGAAAGTTCAGGATAAGGTCGGTCCTCTAGAAGATAGTGCTGGAAATACAATATCAGAGGGATTCTTAATGGCAGAAGACCTGAATGAGTATTTTAGTTCAGTGTTTACCAGGGAAGATATTAGTTCACTGCCAGTACCAGAGGCTAAGTTCAAGGGGGCAGATTCAGACTATTTAGGACAGTTAGTTGTAACCTCGGAAATGGTAGCTAAGAAAATAAGGGCTATGAAGGATAATAAATCACCTGGAGTGGACGGGATTCCGCCCAAACTACTATTGGAAATTGTAGAACAAATTAGCGCACCGCTTGCAACAGTTTTCAATTTGTCATTAGAAGAGAGAGTGGTTCCTTTAGAATGGAAAGAGGCAAACATTATACCGTTATTTAAAAAAAGTTCGAGAAACAAGTCAGAGAACTATAGACCAGTGAGTTTAACATCAGTGATTTGCAAATTATTAGAAAGACTAATTAAAGATCACATGGTGGATTTTCTTGTTAAACATAACTTGATAAACCCATCTCAACATGGGTTTTTAAAAGCGAGGTCATGCTTAACAAATATGTTATGTTTTTTGGAAGACATCACTAGGTGGGTAGATGAGGGATCACCAGTAGATATCATCTATTTAGATTTTCAAAAAGCTTTCGACAAAGTACCACATCAAAGATTACTCCTTAAGCTAAAGGCCCATGGCATAGGAAATGGTATAATAAACTGGATAGAAAAATGGCTGAATGACAGAAGACAACGTGTAGTAGTTGATGGGGAGGCTTCAAACTGGAAATCGGTATTGAGTGGGGTACCACAGGGATCAGTACTAGGACCTATATTATTCTTAATATATATCAACGATTTGGACGATGATATAACAAGCAAGGTGTTAAAATTTGCGGATGATACAAAAGTGTTTAGAAGGATTAAAAGTGATGGAGACAGACAGCATTTACAAGATGATCTTGATAGGTTGATCAAATGGTCTGAAAAGTGGCAAATGCTGTTCAATTTTGGGAAATGTAAATGCCTCCACACAGGTCATGGGAATGAAGAGGTAAAATATAAAATGGGGGGTACTGTTCTAAGTACTACTGTAAAAGAAAAGGACTTAGGGTTAACCATTAGTGCTGATATGAAGGTTTCAGAGCAGTGCGGAATTGCAGCGTCAAAGGGAAATCAAATCCTTGGATTAATTAGGCGAAATATATCGTATAAGAAAAAAGAATTAATAGTACCGCTGTACAAAACAATAGTGAGGCCTCATTTAGAATATTGTATACAAGCATGGAGGCCATATCGCAAGAAGGACATATATATGCTAGAAAGAGTACAGAGGAGAGCGACTAAAATGATACCAAATCTGAGGGATCTTAGTTACGAAATACGCCTAAAAGAATGTGGTTTAACAACACTAGAGACCAGGAGATTGAGAGGAGATCACATAGAAGTGTTTAAAATATTGAATGGTTATGAAAATATTGATAGAAACATTTTTTTCTCAGTTAAGAAAGATAGAAGGACCAGAGGACACGAAGCTACATTAGTAAAGGAGCAGTGTAGATTAGATATAAGAAAGTTCTCATTCTCACAAAGGACTGTAAATGAATGGAACAGATTATCTCCTGATTGTGTTGGTGCTAGTAGCGTGAATATGTTTAAAAATAAAATCGACACACACCTTAAAAAGGCGGGATACATGTAGATAAAAAGTATTGGACTCTCGATAAGCCAAAAGGCTTCCTTGTCCAACTGCCATCCAGAGTAATTTTCTGGATGGCAATCTTGTTAAATCTTGTTAAATCTACTGAGACTACGCAGTGGGCGCAACACCCTACTTAGCCTACGGCTCCTACCACCGTGGCGTAAATCCACTAAGTAGTTCTTAAATGCTTTTCAAAATGGCGGCTTTACGACTAGTGCATCGACTGAATGACGCAGCAAGAAGAGGATTACGGAGGGAGCGAGTTTTTCGAGACAGATCACACCCCTTCGAAATGTACGATGACGTTGAGATGTTTTCGAGGTACCGGTTTCGTCGCGATGACATTATGGACTTGGTTGATTTGGTCGGTGAAAGCGTGTCGATTTCTGCACGAAAGGGCTCGCTGACAACAACGCTCCAACTTCTTGTCGCTTTACGATTCTTTGCATGTGACAGTTTTCAATTGGTTGTTGGTGATTTGTTCGGCATCAACAAAACAACAGTGTGTAGAACCGTCCACAGAGTGGCTGTAGCATTGGCGCGACCTGTGCCGAGGTACGTTCGCTTCCACCAACAACACGAGACGGAAGCCATGAAAGTTGCGTTTCGTGCAGTAGCGAACTTTCCTAACGTCATTGGTTGTGTTGACTACACGCATGTGAAGATAGCTATATACCGACAGTGAACGAGCATGTAAATCGAAAGAATGAACATTCAATCAATGTTCAGCTGATCTGCGACGCCGACGCTAGCATCATGAACTGTGTTGTGAAATGGCCGGGGTCGGTTCACGACGCGCGTATTCTAAGAGTAATTATATTAGAGAGCAACTCTTGTTGTTATGAAGTTCTTTTAATTACTTTTATAAACTGTGTCATTAATTTTTACAAAAACTAACCTCCTTTGGAATAACTGGAAACACACAAAACTGGATCAAATCATTTCTTTCAAACCGTAAACAGTGGGTGTCAGTAAATGGAGTTCTGTCGGACACAATAGATGTTACATCTGGTATTCCAGAGGGATAAATCCCGGACCATTCCTCTTCTTACTCTACATAAATGACATAAACGAAAACATTTTATCTCCCATACGCCTCTTTGCAGTCGACAGCATTATATATAGCAAAATCACCTCCGAAACCGACCGTGAAATTCTTCAAACTGACCTGATCCAACTCCAAACATGGTCTGACAAATGGCAAATGGAATTTAGCATTTCTAAATGTGTCTACCTCCCAATAATAAACAAAACTAAACCCAGACTACATTCATATTCACTCTTCGGCATGCGACTCTCTTTATTATTCAGTCATCCGTAACTTGGATTAAAATTAGATTCTAAACTAACGTGGGCAAATCACGTCACCGATAAAGTTTCCAAATCCTCAAACGGTCAATGCAAACACGAAGTCAAAGAAATAGCGTATGATATGCTAATCCGACCAAAACTCGAGTACGCATCTCGCATATGGAACCCACACACTGCCACCCAAATTAAACATCTTGAAAGAATGCTGGCATATTTGTTAAAATGGTCATAGGCGTCAAACCAACTCAGCTGACCTAGTAACCACCCTTGGATAGACAACTCTTGAACGACGGCGCATTATCAAACAAACCATGACATTTTATAACATATTAAATAACATTATCAACATCAGCCCCGCCCGCGGTCACTTAGTAGCCCCTAGGTGCCGCTCAATGCAGCTGTCTTCTCCTTCCACCCCCGAGCAATTCGCACATGGAACATGATCCCATTATGAATCACTGAAATAGAAAGACCCATTACATTTCAAGCAGCCATCATGAACCTTCCATTCATCACACCCAATCAATTTTAAGTGTCTTTAAAATAAATTATTAATTTAAGCTACCCACAGCGCATGCACAGAAACACCACAAACTCCTGCGTTAGCCCAAGATTGGGCTGTTTGGAGTACACAACATAAGACCTAAGTTTCAAAGGCAATTTAGTCTGGTTTGGACATCAATATTTTATGTTTAGGACCAAAACTGTTAATATATTGATATCATCATATCGATGTTTACAAACTTTCGTCTGAGGGGATGGGGGGGGGGGGTGAAAAGTAATTAAATTTGATATCGGACAACGACATTCTGAGATAATCCCTTATATCAATCCATATATGTTATTGTTTAGTTGGAATTGTCATGTATTGTTTATTTGTGAGTCAGCATGAAACGATTTACGATGCAGTTTTACTGAGTTGAGCAACAATTTTCTTTGTTAATGACGTCAATGTATATTGTGTCGATAATTGGATGTATCGTCTCACTGTTTGTGAAAATAATCTAATCACTGACTTTGCTGAACATGTTTGTACTCAATCCTTTATTACACCTGTGCTTTGTATTATTAGCAGGTTATCATTGAATATGTTTACTAAGATCGTTCACATAACAAATGTAAGTTGATCGTTTGACTGATTCCGTTTAAAATAAGCTGCTGTGACGAACGATGCCTACGATTCGAACCAGCTCGCCCAATGTTCCGCAGACTCCGGTAGTATGACGGTGAAGACTGGATGCCGGGCATTGTGGGTGGGTGAACGAGAGGTGAGATTATGGACTCCGAAAGCCAGGCGGTGGCGGCTTTACGGGATTGGGCCGCTGCCCAGAAGATCACGGCTAACAAATAGTTGACAGGGGCATCCAAGACACTTGCTAAAGGTTGCTGACAGTTGTGGCACCCAGTATCTCTGCAAGTACATCAACGAGTCCATTGCCCTAATAATGTTTTACTCAAACATCACCAAATTCTTCACTCACGTTAGTATTGGAGTTAAGAAACACGCATTCATAGATGTCGCTTACAAAAATATAAATGATATAACTGAGGCGAAATTCATCTTACTGGAAATTACTGGAAATATGTCAATATTGTCGCATATGATGCAGATTTAAAAGAAACACAACGCCCTGACACATATGCTCTTTTTACACAAGCTTTCGTGGTACTCAGTATCTTAGAATATGCTTGGAATGTAGTTTTTAACCTTCACACCACGTAAATTATCACTTTATTTTTCATGCATATCACCTAATAAATAACAGGCTTGTTAATGACTTTTCAAACCTCTTTTAGACGTAACACTAACAGTATGCAATAGCTGCACGGTATTCTGGTCTACACTAGCTTCCAAATGCAGCCGAAAAACCATCACCCGTCAGTAGTATATAGACAACACATGATCTCGCCCCGCCCCCTTTTAGGCCTAACTACATGCATAAAAAACGTCCTTATCTTTTTCGGGGACCTACTTATAAAAAAAAGATCAAAGGGTTTTGTGTAACCTGAGAGAAATCGGGAACCTACTTATAAAAAACGTGATTGATGGCCTGTCACTTTTGATTGATAATATTAAGGCGCCATCTAGCGATTATTCCAGTAACGGCGTCCCTAGTTACGTTAGCAGCGTCCCTAGTTACGTGATAACGCCATCTAGCGATTATTCCAGTAACAGCGTCCCTAGTTACGATATAGCCATATGGTTATAGCTGAAACCACCGTGGTTATGTTATAGCTAAAACCACCGTGGTTACGAAGGCACTAAACCCACTGTGTACGAGAATACCCGCTGTACCCTATGATTACAGCAGCAGCGGCGGTGGAATTTGATATACGACCGGCCTAGGTACGGGCGTTTAAAAATAGATCTACGGCTAGCGGTTGTTAGCTGTTTCTGTAGCGGCGTTGATTTCAGCTGGCTGGCGTTATTGAAACGACTCTCATGCACGCGTTTAAAAGCTATACTCAGCGGTCGGATTGTTAAAACAGCGGGGGATGTTTATGCGGTGGATAGACGACAGCAGCGGCGGTGGAATTTGATATACGACCGGCCTAGGTACGGGCGGTTAAAAATAGATCTACGGCTAGCGGTTGTTAGCTGTTTCTGTAACGGCGTTGATTTCAGCTGGCTGGCGTTATTGAAACGACTCCCATGCACGCGTTTAAAAGCTATACTCAGCGGTCGGATTGTTAAAACAGCGGGGGATGTTTATGCGGTGGATAGACGAATGGACGCAAAATGGTGGTATGTTTTTTATATAGCCGAAACGAGGCATATGTTTAGTATTTAAAACCTGTACTCAACGGTAAGGCAGGCTGCTTATAGGCGATAGATAGACGAGTGAATGCGGTGTAAGTTATGTTTTGTTTATTAATAGAAATCACGGTGGTGCCGTGAACCAGGCGGGCGTCTCTGAGATTCCCCCAAGTGCGGTAGTCGCGCTGTTCGTGAACGGTCCGAGTCGTATTGGCGTTGTATTAAGGTCGAGCGACCTACAGGCACTAAAGGCGAGTTAAAGCCGCGTCTCTCGTATAATTCAGTAGCCGGGACAGGTGTGTACCACGATCCATCGTCAGTGCGTACGGAAAAAGACGACAGGATTCCGTCGGCGTCGACGGAAGCTTGGTCGACTGTAAACGGGTGGGATGTAGTGGAGCTGATCCATTCAGCGTCTGTCAAGCCCGGGAAGACGGTTGGCTCGTCGTCTCCCGATCCCTGGAGATCGACGGGAGTTGGTGGCCGTGGCACGCCGGTGACGCGACAGATAGGCCTATCGTAGACGTTTGGTCGTGTCGGCAGTGTGATAGGGCGTCGCAGGTGGTTTCTGTGAATAACGCATTTGGTAATTAAGTAAAATTTATTACGTATAGGAAAATGTACTAAATAAATAATAAAACGTGTACGAAATATAAGTAAATAAATTATGAAAAGTAAAGAAGGAAAACCGACAGCTGTACTAAATAATTAATGAAGAATTACATATATAATTAAAGAAATTATAAATCGGGGTGGTCGAAAAAGTAGCAGCACTAAATATAAGTTATAAAAGTAATTAAATTATAATAATAAGTTATTGTAAATAATAAGAAAAAATACAACGTACCGCTGTTCGTTTGCGGCGGCAGGTTCTCGCGTAGCAAGTGTTCGGGAGGCGGCCATGATAGCGAATGAGCGAAGACCGTTGCGTTGTTGTCTAAAGTCAGGTATGTGTTAAGCGCGCATGCGCAAAAGTGACGTAAAACATCGAAGGCAAAGAGATCAAAATAGCAATAAACGAACGTTTAAATGCATAAAATGAACCGTTGTATACGCTTAGTTAGGGATCAGGCATATTGTGGAGTATTAATAATAGAGAAATTCGATGTGAAAGTCACATTTGACAACGAACGCACTAACGTGAACGTGTAATTTTTTTCTTGGCGATAACTAGAAACCGGATGGTGATGCAAAACAGCTGTGACGCTAATGGGGTAGCTTATCGTGATTGGAATGTGAAGAGCAAACAATGCTTTTTCCAAAGCCTAACAGACTCGTTAAAAGTATGAATTTAAGCGTTGTGTGGGATCGGTGGCGAGTAGGGAATTATGTGGTGTTATTATTGTATTAAAATTGGTTGTAAATAAACGTTTGTCAACGAACGCACTACATGACCGTTCAATTTTTTTCCGAAAATAAAAGACATCGGATACTAGGCAGTTATGCGTTGTAATAGAACCGTCGATTAGGGCGGTATGTGTTAAGTACGCATGCGCCGTATGTTGCTTATATAAACCGGTTGAAAAATGTGTATGTGGTATAACCCAAGTGGTCTGACTGATTTCAGCAGTAACAACAGCAGCAGCAGAAGTTCTTCCACTGCGAGAATGGCCGACTATAATGAGATGACGACACCGGTGAAAAAGCTGAAGGCGATGCGTAAACAGGCGTGTAAGGCGAGTGGCAGTCAGCAGCAACCGCCTGCGACGGCGGCGACAACACCGCCTGCTAAGAGACCCGTGTTGGTTATAGCGTCCCCGATCGGGCGTAAACGTGGGGCTGACGAAGCGGCTTTGGAGGAACCGAATCGGCGCGCTTCGCTTGAGAGAGAATGCAGCACTGCAACTTCATCACAGGCTACCTTGGTGAGTGTGAGGGAGCTGGCGTGCGCTGAGAACGGCGTATATAAATTTAAGACCCCCGCCTTCATCGAGGCGGTGAGTTATAAAGACCAGTGCACGTACCGGGGCTGTTCCCATTGCCGACGCAAATTGTATCAGAAAACCACAGATGGCGTTATGCTATGTCGAACCCACGGGGAACAGGATATGGTGAAAAATTTCGTTGCGCTGCGTGTGATGATACGAGATGGGGATGAAGAAGAAGATGAGATGTGGCTGACGTTGTTTGACACGCAAATGGCTAAGCTAGTTGAGTACCGGGCTGATTACTTGGTGGAATTAAATGAGGAGGAGCTTCGCGATACTGTACTTGAGTTGACAGGTACGAAAGTGGAGCTCAGTGTGCGTAAGACGACTTGGCAAGGCGAGGCGTCTTATACGGTGCGCACACTGAAGAGATACGTTGAAGACAACGACGACTAATGGGTTTCTTGTGTTATAGGAGGCCCCGCTGGTGACGGCGTTGCTAACTGGTAAAACGACGAGTGATGAGGCTGCGCGCCTACTAGACGAGATAGTGGAAAATTACGTAATGGCCTGGTGTTCAGCTTACGAAGCGATGAGCGCCTACTAGTCGAGCTACATAATAGAACGGTCTTCAGCTTATTTAAAGCATGACATTTATGTTATTGTTTTGTCTGTAGGAGGTGCGCCGAGTACTGTTGGCCATGTTAGCCAATAACGAAAGGATGCGTGCAAGGTACGCGGAGGTTGCCTTGTTCGTACAAACACTGCTGGAAAGGGGAGTGACGGAAAGTGAAGCGAGAGATGCCGCGCTCCTGGCTCGTGTTACCGCTGAAAAAGAGGCGGACTAACAGTAATGTGTGTTTGTAGAGAGTACGACGGCTTGAACGTGAGAGACTACTACTGAAGTACGAGGCGCGTTACGGTCGTGCGCACGATAGCCGTGGGAAGCGTAATTATAATGTATGTTTGTAGGCACCTGCTTTGTGCTGTAGGGATGCGCGGGCGTCGTCGATAGTGCGTTGGATGCTATCATCGAGGAGGCGCTTGGTGCACCGCCGCCTTACGAAAGTCTACACCAGATCGTGCCGTCGTGTTGTTGGAATCCATTACCGTCGGAAGTGATACAACGACACGTCGTCGAGCCGGGGCGGGGTCAGTTGGCTTGCCGATATGAACGACATGCGATGTCCCTTCTCGCTGAACACCTCGGTGAGATGATACTGGAGACGGCGCGCGATCGATGCGGAGCTTGCGAAGTTAATGAGGGCTGTCCGTACGTGCATATGGTCGGCTATCGCGCGGGTCGGCCTACTCGTGAGTACGCACAGCGCTACGACAACGTAGCCGACCTCGTCAAGCATCACTTCAACGCCGTGTTGGAAACGTGTCTACATCGATCGCTGATACCGACCTTCGTACGTCTCGTCCAGCTACTACACGTTAAGGCGCACGGACAGCAACAGGGGCGAGCGGGGGAACTGTATTTGGTCCAGTTCGTGTCGGACTGGCTACTTGGCACGGATTGGCGCGACTTCATCAACCGAGCTCGACTGGAGTCGGCAGTGCACGTGTACATACAGTGCAGAAGCGGCCTTTAAATCGAATGAACATTACTGCTTATTCTGCTGATTTGCTTTTAATATCGCTTTACGTTGTACGATACGCTAAATAAAACGTTGAAAATGTACGTTCCGTTTCCGAGTTAACACACACACACACACACACCACACCACACCACACCACACACCACACACCACACACCACACCACACCACACCACACACACACACACACACACATCGTTACTTAACCACACACACACACACACACACACACACACACACACACACACACACACACACACACACACACACACACACATCGTTACTTAACAAAACCGCCACCCCACGTTACTTAACAAAAAAAACACTGCGCATGTCCGTACCACCACCGCGCATCGTTACTTAACAAAACTGCCACCCCACACTGCGCATATCCGTACCGCGCATCGTTACTTAACAAAACCGCCACCCCCCACTTAACAAAACACTGCCGTACCATCACACACACACACACACACACACACACACACACACACACACACACACACACACACACACACACACACACACACACATCGTTACTTAACAAAACCGCCACCCCACGTTACTTAGCATGTCCGTACCACCACCGCGCATCGTTACTTAACAAAACCGCCACCCCACACTGCGCATATCCGTACCGCGCATCGTTACTTAACAAAACCGCCACCCCCACTTAACAAAAAAACTACCGTACCACCACCACCGCAACATCGTTACTTAACAATACCACCACCCCACGTTACTTAACAAAACACTGCGCATGTCCGTACCACCACCACCTCTGTTATAAATAGGGGTGTTCGAAAAAGTAGCAGCACAAAAAAGTATGCCGCCTACTACTACTAGGTGGCAATGTCCGAAATGCGGTACTTATTTCGCGAAACAGTCGACGTTAGAGCGACACGCGAAGAGTTCGAAACGATGCGGCGATAACGCGCTATGCGTAAAGCGACGAGAGTGTCAGAAATGTGGCGTAACGTACAGTACGCGCGCCGCGATGCTACGACACCTGAGGGAACGGTGCGGTCATCCGGAGGTGTCGCCACCTCCCGATGAATCTTCCAATCCACCACCGCCACCACCATCAGCCGACGCTCTTCAACGCGTCGTGGACGAGCATCGACGTAGCATAGAGACGTCGGTAGCGCTCGGTGCCGTGTAGTCCCGCTACAACTATCGCATGACCGCCTGTACGAGTACGCGGGTGCTCGAACCGCGTCTGAGGGTTATGTTTCGCGAACAAAAGAATGCGTTTAAAATAAACGTAAGCTATGGTTTCGTGTTACGCCACAAGGTGTCGGGTCGTTACCGCTATTTTCATTCGTCCTGTAACTGCTGCGGTCGCCTTCTCGAAACGCCCGCCCTCGTAACCGATAGCCGTTCTTTCGAACGATTCCTCGACGTCGTGCGCACGACCGACGTACTACAGTACGTCATCGCGCAGCGTCCCGACTCGGGGTGGGTGGTCGAGCTCGTAACGAACGCCACCTACTTCGTGAATGCCATCCTAAACCATCCTATCGGGTGCGTTGGCGCCGCACTCCACGCCTACGTGCGCAACAACAAGCACATCGTGACGTTGACGAACGATAGTCGAGCCAAGCCCTACGACGATCATCTATGCCTCTTCCGATGCATCGGCATCCACCTGCAAGGCGGCGGCGGAAGGCGGAAAGGTAGGATACTAAATACGACCCGTTTAACGCGAGTCGCTAAACAACTGCGCGCGCCTGAACGAACTGGAACGCGTGGAGACGATTTTCGGCATCAACATCGCCGTCTAGCGACTGACGGCGACTGGCGCCGCCGAACTAGTCCGTCGGTCGATCGAAACGCACCCCACGACCCTGAACGTCAACCTGTACGAGAAGCACTTCTCGTACATAGTCGACCTGCGCGCGTACGCGAAAACGTACAAGTGCTCGAAATGCGGCAACTCCCTCTGGCGGTACCCGGCTCTTTTACGACGTCACGAAGCGACGTGCGAGGGCGGTGTTCGTCACGTGTTCCCCGGCGGCGTCTACCGACCGACGCCGTCCGTATTTCAACGGCTCGACGACGAAGGTATCGACGTCGGCGACGACGATCTGCGCTACTATCCGTACCGCGCGACATTCGATTTTGAATGTTATTTTGCCGCCAACGATCTGCCGCCGGATACCGACAAATGTCGGTGGCTAGCGCGACACGAACTGCTCAGCGTGAGCGTTGCGTCGAACGTGCCCGGACACGAAGCGGCGCGCTGTTACGTCACGACCGGTGATTCGGCTGACCTAGCGCGCCGCCTCATCGATGACCTGGAAGCAGTGAGCGCGGCGGCGTGCTCGTTTCTACGCCCCCGCTATGACGCGGTCTTCGAGGCGCTCGAAGCGCTCGACGAAGACTGGCGGCGACGACGCGACGACGACAACGATTCGTCACCGTACGCCGCACTCGCCGACCGCCTGTGGACGCACCTTCGTCAAATGCCCGTACTGGGCTTCAACAGCGGTAAGTACGATTTGAATGTCGTCAAAAAGTACTTGACCCCCCTGCTCATAACCGACGACGCGCAGCACACATCGTCGGCGTTCACCATTAAACGACAGAACGCTTACATGTGCCTGACGACGTCGACGCCGAGTCGCACGATCTACTCACACGACCTCAACGGACGCTCGTTGGTAGCTACTTCGGCACGGCGATCGTGCTCGCCACGCCCCTCCTACGCTGGTATCTGGAGCACGGGCTCGTCGTCGCGCGCATCTACCAGGTGATCGAGTACACGCCGATCGCCTGCTTTCGCCGTTTCTGCGACACCGTGACGACGGCGCGACGCGAGGGCGACGTCGACCCCGACAAAGCGATCATCGCTGACACCTTTAAACTACTCGGCAACAGTTCGTACGGGAAGACGATTACGCGCGTCGATCGGCACCGGGATATCAAGTACTCTACGCCGGTAGGCGCCTCGCAACTCGTCAACAACCGTCGCTTCCGGCAACTCGACGTCGTCGTCGACGACGAGCTGTACGAGGTGGCGCTAAATAAGCGCACCGTCGTCTACGGCCTGCCGATTCAAATCGGTTATTTCGTGTATCAATACGCGAAATTACGAATGCTCGAATTTTATTACGACTTCGTCGACGCCTACATTCCACGCCCGCTCTTCCAGTACTGCGCTATGGACACCGACTCGGCGTACATAGCCCTCGCGGGTCACGACATCGACGCGCTCGAACCGGAAGCGCTGCGCGAACACTACTTCCGGAATCGGTCGCTCTGGTTTCCGGCCGAATGTTGCGACGCGCACGTGGACGCGTACGTACGGTGCCGCGTCGCCGGACTGACGTGGGAGGGTGGGGACTGCTGCTGCGCGCGCCGTCTTCTATTCGATCGTCGAACGCCGGGTCTCTTCAAAGAAGAGTGGCGCGGCGTCGGAATCGTGGCGCTGTGCAGTAAGACGTACTACTGCTTCGGTGGCGACAACGGCGCGAAGTACAGCACGAAGGGATTGAGCAAACGTCAGAACGATATCGACGAGCACACCTTCCTCGCCGTACTGCGCGACCGACGCAGCGGCGTCGGTTGGAACCGCGGCTTCCAGGTGAAAAACTCGTCCGTGTTGACGTACGTTCAAGAGCGCGCGGCGTTGAGCTATTTCTACGCTAAACGCCGCGTGCTCGACGACGGCGTCACCACGGCACCGATACTCGTCTAACTCGTATAACAACAACTAACTCGCCTAACCTACCCTAGGGGTGGGGAGCCGCCTAGGGGTAGGGTTCTGTATGTATGTATGTAGTTAGGGTAATAAAACACAATTGCGTACATTTCATCGTTTTTTTATTACTACTATACACGTAAAAGCGAAGCGTTAATGCAATGGCTTTAGCCAATCGAATACGAGACAGTCATTGCTCACCCGATTGGTGCCGAATAGGTTCTGGAACGACGTCAACGGCATGCCGCGACATCGGAGGAGTAGGTAGGCGACGCAATATTGCCCGCACACGTTACAGACGACGCTCTGCAATCGCTTGTCGTTGTACGTCCACGCGTCGCCGCAGTGTCGGTGCAGGAAGGTGCGGAAGTTGGCGTGCAGCGGCGGCAGACCGTACGAATCGAAGTACTCGCCGACGCCTCGCCGATCGACGTAGACGGCCAGCCAGTGCTCCCCCGGTTCGCCGCCGTCGTCGGTATTGCACACGAAGGCCATCGGGTAAGTGGTGGTGGTGGTGGTGGTGGTGGTGGTGGTAAGTAGCGCGTCTTTAGGCACGACGCCGACGACGATGCGTTTAGCGTACGCGTCGAGTTCGAGGCGACGCAGCAGTTGGAACGTATCCATGGTTACGACGTACAGTCGTACAGGACGTTCCGGGTCCGATCGATCTCCATCACCGTCTCGAATTCCGCGTACACGACGACGTTCACCGGTCGGGGTAGCGGCGTCGAGAACTGCATTTCAGCGCCCACGCTCCCCTGACGCACGACGTTGAAATGGTCCCCGTCGCAACAGTCGGGGGTCAGGTCGAAAGCGAAGACGGTGTAGCCGGCTTCGAAGTCCGAGCGCGATATGTCGTTCCCCTCGTCCTCGCCCGCCTTTCCGGTGGCCTCGAAGAGATTCATGTAGCTTCGTATGCACCGGTGGTGCGGAAAGTCCGGCTGCAGCGGCTTGCTCGGCACCTGACGTCCGTCGACGCTGAGCGCGAGGAAGGTTATGTCGTTGTGCTGCGCGTTGAACGGATTTCTAGTGTAGTCTCCGTTGTAGGCGGCGTTGTCGATCATCATCAGGATTATGCGTTTCTGAATCGCACCCAGGTACAGGTTCTCGTGCGTGTGCGATAGCGTACCCGCGGTTATCGAGAACGACTTGCAGTCGACGCGGCGCATCGGAAACTTAGCCGTTCCCAAAGTCCACGCTTTGATGTGACCCAGCTGGACTTCCGGGTTCAACTTCACTTTTCGGACGTACAGGCAAATCGAGCGTATCAAGATATGCCACCCCGGCGCGGCAGCCGCGCCCATGAGCGCGAAGGCGTCCTTCGACTGGACCATGCGTATTTTCGTGTCGATGCCGCTCGGTAGGAGGAGGTTTAGCGTAAACGCGTCGACGTGCAGGTGTCCCATCATCTCCACCTCGGTGCTGGCCGCCGTCAGATCGCGCCGCGCTACGAACCCGGTGTTGTCGCCCCCGCGCGCGTTCATGTGTCCGGCGCTGTCTTTGTACCACAATGACCCCGTGAGATGCGATCGTTTCGCGTCGCTACCGTAACTCAGCAGGGTCTCGATGTAGGCCCGGTACGCGTACGTATTGGTCGACGGCGTCACGAGCGTACCGTTCAGTGACACGTCGATTTGACTGAACATCGAATGGAGGAAATTGTTGACCGGCGCCACGTTGGTACCGGCCGCCAGATCGGTACCGTCCCCCTGAACCACTTTGAAGCGGACGTACGTTTGAAGGCTCGCCAGGTCCTTATAGTCGTTACCCGACCCCGGAATGAGGAACTCGATGGGACCGCCGGCGTCGAGAGCCGTCAGCGGTTGGTAGACGGTCCAATGACTGCTCTCGATGCTCTTCTGCGTCACCGGTCCGGTGAACAGGTCCAGTTCGGCCTTCACGCCCTCGCACGCTGTCTTTACGAACGCCATCGTTACGCGTCGAATATATCGACCGGTCGACGCCCTCTCTTCCGTCTACTGACGGTCGTCGCCGTTCGACGCGGCTTCTTTATAGGCGGTCTTTTTTTCAACCGTCTCTTCTTCGGCGCCGGCCCTTTCAATAGGCCGTCGAGAAGATCGACGCCGGCCTCCTTCGCGCGTCGTTTTATCGACGCTTTCAGATTGCCGCCGCCGACGACGTCCCGCGCCACGTGCACGCCGGTTTTGAGCGCGCGTTTTCCCAACGCCATGGCGCCTCTCTTAAAAAGCGGCATGACGCTTCGAAACAGGCTCCCGAAGATATTACCCACACCGTGTCCTCGTTGACCCCGACCGCCGACGAAGACCGGCAGTTGACCGCCGACCTGTCGAACGTAGTAGTCCTCGTACGGGTTCAGCGTGGTGGTTAAAACAATCTCGATTTACAGCGTCTGATGTGAAGCGTCGCCACTAGCTTCCCCCGCTCGAATGGTATCGGTTGACCGCAATCGTCTCTTATATCGACCTCGATCGTGTCGAATTGATGCCGCAGCAGCTTCACGTATTGGACGCGGTCGAACGTTTCCGAAATAACGCTACCGTTCGTACCGAAGACGGCGATGTTTCGAAGGAGCGGCGCGTACACATCGCCGACGACGCGCGATTCCACGAGATCCGTGTACACGTACAGGGTGTCGACGCCCGCCTTCATATCCACCGTATTGCGACCTTCGTACGCGAACGTGTACGCGGCGGGGCTCGTCTCGATAATGACGACTTCCGGTTCGGGCCCCATCATCGGGGGACTTACGATAACGTTCTTATGGAAACCTAGCAAGCTCTTCAGACGACTCGTATCGGGTAGGGTAAAGCCGACACCCGCCGACATACGCAGCGTCATTCGGTTAGAGACGCCACTGTACTCTAGACGCACCTTGACCTTATCGGTACACAATTTCATTAGCGCCTCGTTGAGCTCGCGCAGTAACACGTAAACGTTGTTGTAGAAACCGTGAGTAATCGTACCCTGCCGGTATATTCCGATACCGTCCATGGTCGTGAAAAGACCCGTCTCACCGCGTGGCGCCGACAGGTAGAAGGTAGCGTCCGCCTCTCTCACGTTGTACCACGTGTGCGGGTACTGTAGCGTCACCAGTCCGCATTCCCATTCTCCGCCAGGCAGGTCAAAACGTCGCGGCAGCGTCGTGATGTAGTGCGTCAACGTATTTTCGGGGTGCCGCTTCATAGACGCGTTGCTCGGTAGCGTCAGGTAAAAGTCAGACGATACCGCCATCGTCTCGTCGTCGTCGACCGCCGCCGCTCATAGACGGACTCGGGAGCAGATAACCGAGACAGCTGCTCAACAGCGCCGTCCACAGATTGGAGTCGCCTTGACCCCGCGTTAGATTGTATATACTAACGGCGATGACGAAGTACAGGACGATGACCTGACAGAGGAATACGATTTCGGCCTTTGGGCATTCGTTACCGCAGCGCCGCCATGGATCGGGTTCGTGGACGGTGGAGTCGTCGGCGTTCTCGACGGCGTCGACGGAGTCCTCGTTGGTAGTCTTCGTCGGCTGCTCTGAACCAGTAGCGGCGTCGACGGAGTCCTCTTTGGTAGTCTTCTTCTTCTGCTGCTGCTCGTCCCTCGCCGACGCCTCGTCGATCATCATCATCGCGCCACTGCGGTCTTCGGCTACAGCAGGGCCCCTTATACGGGAGGAGCGACGTTCCCCTGCATAAGCACGACTCGTGCAGTCGCCAGCATTCTTCGTGACGCGTCCAACGCATGACGCGCTATTATAGGTCCACGAGCGCCGCGGCGTCGATCCAACTATTGAAGGAGGCCGGGTAACCGCTCCATTTTACGAGCGCCTCCGACCCGCCGCCGCGACGACGACGCCGCTGCAGAACCTCCTGCACTCGATATAGTTTGTCCTTCGGAACGACTACGCGTTGTACTTCCTGTTCGTAGAAGGCGCCCTCTACCGGTGTCCCGGCGTCGTCCTTCAGGCGATAAACGGGCGGTTCGGATGGATGCACCTCTACGACGGTGAAGAGCTCCTCGCTCCAGTTAGGTATGTATCCTTTTTTGAATTGACCCCTCGTCTTACTGATACGCACGCGATCTCCTTCGCGAAGTTTCGGTTTTTTCTCCCTACCGCCGCCGCCGCCGCCGCACAGGCGTTGCCATACGTCCTCCTGTTTCGTCGCGTCGACGCTCGCCGGCGTCCTACCGATGCTTCGATGATAGGCGTTGTTGTACGAATGCACGAAATCCGGTAACGCCTCTACGTAGCGCAGCGTCTCGTGTTTCGTAAAATAACGCCACATGCGCGTTTTCAAAGTCCTATTGAATCGTTCCACGACGCTCGCTTTAGTCTCCTCGTTATGCGTCACGAAATGATGAACGCCGTGACTCTTTAGGAACGTTTGCAGGGGTCGGTTCAGAAACTCGGTCCCCTTATCGGTCTGCAGCGCGTTCGGCGGTTGTTGCGCGTCGTTCAGCAGACGCGCGAAGGCCGCGACGAGCGACGCGCCGGACTTACTCTTCAATGGAACGCACCACGCCCGCTTCGAAAACACGTCGATGACCGTCAATAGAAATGTTATACCGTCGTTGTGTTTTTTTAACCTAGTCAGATCGACCAGATCGGCTTGCCACTGCTGGTTTTGACCGCCCACGATGACGCAACGTCGTTTGAAACGTCTTTTAACAGGTTTGTGTAGGGTATAAGCGTCCTGCGCCGCTAGCCACCTCTCGACATCCGGTCGTCGTCGTCCCCCCTTTGACGCCCGGTGCAACGCGTCGACGCCTCCGTAACTGCCCGCCCGTTTCGGATCGAAGTAGAGTTCATTCAATTCATCGTCGTCGTTGTTTCGTTGTCGAAGGTTTCGTTTTGGACGACGACGACGACTCCACCCGGACACCATGACGACGACGACGACGACCAATGAACGACGAATATTATATAGAGAGCGATAACCGTGATGACGATGAGACCGACGACGGCGACCGTTCGTTGTATCGGCGGCATCGTCACATCGATTCCCACGCGTCCAACGCTCTCTTTCTAGAACGTCGTCGTCGCACCGCCTTCCCCGCTGAACTGACCGCCGCCGACCCCTCCTCCTCTTCTCTTGACCGCCGCCGCCGTCGCTCCATGTACTCCCGATAGCGCGGGTTGCCGACGAACTCCATAGGAATGTTCATACCCTTCATACTCAACCCGAAAGCGCGCCATCCTAGGGGCTGCGTCGTCTTCGTTCTCGTTCGCATGAGATCGTTCACTAGATCGACCATGTTACTCCCCGCGATCGTTTTACCGTCGTGCACGAATTCGCCGCGGTCGTTCCATCGACACAACGGGTCGGCTTTCATTTTCGCGATAAGTAGACTCGCCTTCCCTTTCAGCGTTTTCGGCATGCTGGCTACGATTTCGCGCTCTACGGCCTCCGACGATGGCGCCGCCGCCGTGGGCTGTGGTATCTCGCCGCCGTCGGCGTTGACCATCGACACGCGTACCGGTTGCGCCGTTCGAGCCGCCTCTATAGTGTTGTAGCGACTCAGCAGTTGATTGTACGACACCACCTTATCGCGTTAGGATAAATCCGATCGCTCTAGAATATCTTTCATGTCGCTGTCCAGGCTACTCAGTACACGTGATCGGGGGGTGCTGCTCGACGACGGCTGCTGTGGTTGAAGGAGACTTTCCACCAATCGCGGGTCGACCAACGCCATCTTCTTCGCGTACTGCATCGATTAACCCTCGATGATCTGTTTGAGTAGTGGCAGGAGAACGGTGCTCGCTAACGGCGCTAGCAGGATCGTCAGAAAACCACCCGCCCCCGTTTGCAAGATGGCTCGCTTCCGCTTCACCGGAATTCGTTTGTTGACCAGGTCACGCAGGTGATCTCTGTATTTCGTCAACACGCGTTTCTGCTTCGGCGACACCTTCACGTTCCCTCTCAGAATATTGTACGCGCAATCGCATAGACTACATATGAGACCGACCTCCGAGTGGGCGAGAACGGCTTTTCGCAGATCGATGTTCCGCTTATGTCTATCCATCAACTGCAGGGCGAAAATGTGTCTCTTCAGGCGTTGCTCCGAAACCGTCGTCGCCGCCTTTGGTCGTCGCTTCGCCGCTACCACCGCGCGTCTTCACGTCATACCGACTAATGCGTACGCGGCGACGTCCCTCTCTACTTATAGTTGACCGCCCTTCCGTACGTAGACGTACTGAAGGGGGTCGTCTGGAAATATACACGTACGCAGGCGCATGTACTCTTCCGTTTCCTGTTTCAGATCGACGAAAAGATAGCCGTACGCCGTCGACGTCGCGTCTTTGAAAGACTCTATCATGTACTTGACCTGTCCCGGATACATCTGTTTCGCTAGGTGACCTACTTGACCAGCGTCTCGGGGGTTCTTAAATAGCGCTAAGTATTGGGCGTTCAGGCTGATTGTGCGGTTTTCTTTCCCTTTCGGAAACATATTCTGTCGGAGTTGTATGACCGACGTATTACAATGATGACTTTTTTTAGTAAATAGTGCCGTCACCCCGCTATCGGCTTCCTCCATGAGGTCGTCGAGTACTAAAAGCGTCCTCTTTTTACCGTCTAAATGCGTCGTAGTCGGCAGGCCGTCTACGAACTCTATTTCCGGAGCCATAGACGCGTAGGCGGTCTGCCACTGCCCGTAACACCACAGGATTTTTTCGGGCGCCGGATCGATCATAGCGCGTCGTATCAGACGGTCGACGAACGTCGTCTTACCGCATCCCGTAGGCCCTGATACTATACACGTAAAGGGATGCTTCAACAACGGTCCGCCCATTTTCACGACTGATACTGGCTGAGGTTTTTTACGCGTCTTTATAAACGTCGCGCACCTCCATCAACAGTTTACCGAGCTTGTTCTCTCCAGCAACGTCCCCAATCCTGGTACCCCAGAAACCCTCCCTACTCGGTACCCACTCCACCAATTCGGCGTCCCCGGTGGCCAACAGATCGGTCTTCAACTCCCCGCCGAACTTACTCATCAACAGGCCCTTCATACAAGCGACCCTAACGACGTTCCATTCGGTTCCCGTTCTCTTTTTTCGAATACCGTAACTGAGTCGTTTCGCTACGTAGGGCGATCGCGCACTTTTGATACACGCGGCGCATGCGAGGACTTCGTTGAACATCGCTTTCCTATACTGATAGGCGTGTTCGACGGATCGGAAGACCCGACCGTACGCCGTCAATCGGCACCTGTACATATTCGACAAGAAGGAGCGCGAGCCGCCAAACTTTATAGGTTCCGACGACAACATGACTACTACCGATAAACCGCTACCGACACCGCTTATATAGAACAGACGTCACCGCCGATTGATAGCGCATCTAAAAAGGTGCCGACGTACGGATTCGGACCCGATATCTTTCGATCCCTAGTCGAACGCGCTCCCAGGAGAGCTAATCCGGCGCCGGCGTCTATGAGTGGTTTTATCTCGGTTATATACGCTTTGAAGTTGATCGCTAGGGGGACGCTGCGTCGTTGATCGCTTGGGACGTTGATCGCTAGGGGTAAACTATTCACTGGGTTAATCGCTAGATGGCGCCTTAATATTATCAATCAAAAGTGACAGGCCATCAATCACGTTTTTTATAAGTAGGTTCCCGATTTCTCTCAGGTTACACAAAACCCTTTGATCTTTTTTTTATAAGTAGGTTCCCGAAAAAGATAAGGAAGTTTTTTATGCATGTAGTTAGGCCTAAAAGGGGGCGGGGCGAGATCATGTGTTGTCTATATACTACTCCCGTCGCTCTAATCACATCTTGGCGGTTTTCGTGATAAAACGGACCGAATTTCTAATTGGGTAGGGTAAGATCATATCTAAATTTTACATAGGCGGCCATTACACCGTTTCCTTCACTTCCTGCAAAATTTGTCTTATAATTATCTTGAAAATTTCACAGCATATTTAACCTCCATCGACACAAGTGCTGTGATAAACTTGTGAAATTCTCATACCTCATTTTTCAGAAACCACCCATACCTGACACCCCCTCAATTGCGCCCCAATCTCCTCACAGAAAGTTGATTCCTGGGGATGCATCTGTTTAGTCGTAACACATTTAGCTGTAGATGCACTGTGGAACGTCGTTTATGCACCTATCGTTGTCGTTTGTGTAGGACGTGTCGTTTGTGTAGGACGGGTTGAAGAATGTAGGACCACATGTCTGTAGTACACCATCTGTTCCAGACAAGATGCACGTAATGTAGCGGTGACACGAGTACGGGTGAGCCAGGTAATATGCATCTACTCCCGTGTGTTCATCTTTGACTTGTTTGTATGCATTCGTTGCATCTACAAACAAGTGTAACACAATAATTATTTATTAACTGATTAGTTGTCCTTTGCATGTATGCTACGTAATTAGTCTATTCGCCCATTCACACAGCCACATATGTACACACGACACCATTTGATATGGACTGAACCATGACTGTTCCAAGGACGGATACTAAGCAAATTAGAAACACATTGGTTATTGAAATTAGACTGTCATTGTTTTAGTAGTATAGTTACATATTATTTCTACCAGGCCAAATTAACAGGTAGTTATTATTGCAGAGATATTAAATTGCAATGCATAATTCAATTATACAACTAACTGAACAAAGTAAGTTGGTATTTTAGGTCTTGTTGATAAGAATTTTTATATACAAAAATAATGCAACACATGTATAGAAGAGACTCGAGCTAGTTATAATACCACCACCTTCCTGAAATATATAATTATGCATAATTATATATTTCAGGAAGGTGGTCCAGATTATTACTCGATCGAAACATTTTGAATGTCAACGACATTGCAAATTCACCCCATATCCAAAGATAACAAGTGCACCATTAAGTGCTTTAAACACTGGGCGCCTACCATGACATCAACATTATTAAACCTTACACTTCAAAGGTTATTTGCAATCAGTTTGACCCAAAAGTAAAACATTAATATTATATTATAACAACTGCGTTAGCATCAACATTTTCACAATCAGTCACAACACAAGATTAGTTTATTATGTAAACATGAAACTTGCATGAATTTGATGACATACAACGTTGGCCAAAGTGATAATTCATTCATCATTAAATTATTCAGACTGTGTGAACAGCGTCGTCGTCATCACCCCACCACCGTCATTGTTGTTATTCTAGTCATCACAATCACCACCTTCGTTGTTATCATCATAATCATTATCGTTTATCTATGTGTTATCTTCCTCATTATCGGCTTTGTCTTCATCAGAATCTTCATCATCGTTATCTTCATTGTTATCTTTCTCGTCACTATCATCACCGTCTTCTTCTTCGTCGTCTTCCTCTTCATCACCATCTTCATATGCTACCCCATAATCGTCTTCATGATCTTCCTTTTTATGACATTTAATTCATATTCATCTTCATAGACAGTAACATCATTACTTTCTTTAGTTTCTTAATATTTATCAACATCTTCATAATCCTCTTCACAATACTCATTATCTTCATCCTCACCATCATAATTATGATGATCATCATCACCAGTATCATCTCTTCACCTGAATCTTCGTTTTAATCTTTGTTATGTTCATTACCGTCATCGTCACCATTAGCGTCATTTACATCTTCATCATCATCGTCATCACCATTTCATCTTCACCGTCATCGTCCTTATAATCTCCATGTCGACGATGATGATCACCATCGTACATCATCATCGTAGTCTTCGCCTTCATCTGAATCTTCATCGTCACTGTCATCTTCATATTTTTCATCAACTTCATCAACATTTTCATCATTTCAGCAGTCGGATTTGAAATAATCTGGTAACATACTGTTAGAATGCTGGAAGAAAACAACTTTATATCGCAAAACAAGGTTCGGACCGGTGACCAACTTGTTAAATTAGACCTATTCAACAAAATAAGGTAAACAAAAGTATTTTACCGAATTTGTTTCGTTTTCACATTTCGATTTATTATAGCTTTAATCATATCAAAGTATTAAGAACAACATTGATTTGCAATTTGAAGTTTACATTGAAACCCCAACAGTATCAGATTAAACCAATACCATTTATAAGCATGTACCTAGGGTCCATTCAAAATCCAGCTAGCAAGACAAGGTTTGGCCAATGGTAGCTACTACACGTTTTATTGGTACTTCATTGGCCCAATGAGTTTCACAAGCTGGGAATAATCCTGATGTAGGCATAGGCGGATCCAGGGGGCCTGTGTGGCACGTGCCCCCAGACCTGAGGAATTTGGCGTGCCTGCAGACCTTTTCTAATGGACCCATGTGACCGTGCCTCCACAGACCATGGGGAGTGTGACCCCGTTCAGGTTAAAATAAGCTGAAGTTATGTTATGCCAACAAAACAATTTCAACAGCACCCCGTCTTTCGATATCACCAGTGCAGCCGAGACAACGGAGAAAGTTGTAGAACCAGTCTAATAAATACACCATTTGGTTCGGCCGCCAGTGGAGGTTTTTGTACCTCGTCCCCTTAGACTACCCTCTCTGAATCCGCTCCTGCTAGGCCCTATGTACTTGAATGTTTAACATACATCATGGAGGTGTTATTACATAACTTAGTATAAACGAGAACAATCTTCAACACCACCCTTCCCCCTCCCCCCGTCTTCAGACGTCATGACCGCCAGCGCGGCAGTACGGCAGCACCAACACCAGCACCACCCTTCCCCCTCCCCCCATCTTCAGACGTCATGACCGCCAGCGCGGCAGTACGGCAGCACCAACACCACCCTTCCCCCTCCCCCCGTCTTCAGACGTCATGACCGCCAGCGCGGCAGTACGGCAGCACCAATACCAGCACCACCGTCCCCCCTCCCCCCATCTTCAAACGTCATGACCGCCAGCGCGGCAGTACGGCAGCACCAACACCACCCTTCCCCCTCCCCCCGTCTTCAGACGTCATGACCGCCAGCGCGGCAGTACGGCAGCACCAACACCACCCTTCCCCCTTCCCCAGTCTTCAGATGTCATGACCGCCAGCGCGGCAGTACGGCAGCACCAATACCAGCACCACCGTCCCCCCTCCCCCCATCTTCAGACGTCATGACCGCCAGCGCGGCAGTACGGCAGCACCAACACCACCCTTCCCCCTTCCCCAGTCTTCAGATGTCATGACCGCCAGCGCGGCAGTACGGCAGCACCAACACCACCCCCCCCCCCTTCCCCATCTTCAGATGTCATGACCGCCAGCGCGGCAGTACGATAGCCCGACAGCGCAAGAGTCCGACAGCATGGCAGCCCGACAGTGCTACAGCGCAACAGTAGAAGTTCCGGTAAAAATCTTCAACAGCACCTCCCCTCACGTATCCGATGTCATGATCCGACAGGGAATCGTGCTGAAACTCCGGCTCAGCCCACCCAATATTCCTTTCGTTCTGGCGCCAGTGAAGTTTTTGGCCAGACTTAAAAAGGGGTGCAATTGGAGGTTTTGGGCCTCCTAGATTACATCTCTTGATCCGCCCTTGGGTCTACGTAGGGTTCCCGAAAGTGCCGGGTCCTTACGGCCCACGAATGCCTTAATCCACCACTGACCCCTAACAGAAACAAGACGCACATGGGACGACCGCTAACATTGATGCCTTCCAGAATTCTGCAATGTAATCAATGCTTAGTCTATATATAATTTTCAGTAAACATTGAACATTGACTTGACCATTTTTGGAGATTAATGACAACTTTCATATTCAGCCTTCATATATTCTGTATTAAAATTTCTGAAAAAGATTACCAAAAGTTCAGCTATTTCCATAAATTAAATTAATGTCTAATCACAAACTGATCCTGGTAAGGTGGATGTGGTCATGACTTTATCAACCACACCAGCGTGTGTTATCTTATTGGGAATGTCGAATGATTTTCTTTGGTTAATTGACATTGAGCTAGTTGGGTGATTCATATAATTAATCCCCAATTATGTTAGTTTCCTTCAAAGAATATGTCTAAGATAGCAGTTTTATAGTTCATATTTCAATCTTTATTACTGTAACATATTTATCATCCGAAGTTGTATAAAATGGGAATTTAACAGACCAATAAAATTAATCATTCAATAGTATTTCAACACATACACCGGTTACACCAGTGGTAGCATTGGTGTGACGTTGTCGCGCTTACATTTATCCGGGTGATGCTTATATGCATATGTAAGGCATAATATTTTGCACCAGTAGATCACGTAGTGATAAATAATATCCAGTAGTTAAATATGTTTCGTTTGTATTCGTAATACGAGCGTTATAATTAGACTACATAATTATAATTTGCTGTTTCAGATTTATGACCAAGTATAAGAGAAAGTCACGTGATGTATGCGCGGAGAGGAAACTGTTTTATGACAGAAATTGTTTATGTATGTGGGAAGCAAACATTTTATAATTTATGTATATATATATATAGACATATATGCAAATATATATACATATAAACATACACAACGTCCGGATAAATGAAAACGCGACAGTCGTAGCTGGTGCTAAATGCGTTCCCTAGATATGCGCACGCGCAGAAACGTCATCCGGATATTATTTAAAGCCCGGATAAATGTAAGCGCGACAACGTAGTGGACTTACCCTGACGGCTGATGGAGCAGTCAGCTGTTGGAGGAATACTGGAAGAGCTGCATGAGTGACACGTGCACATGTAGCCATTCAGTCTGTCCTCACACGTCCCACCGTTCCGACATGGATTACTCGCACATTCATTGATGTCTACAATGTGAAAGAAATAAGATTTATTGTGATTTAGTATCATATTTAAGCGAACAATCAAACCACCTACTTTCAGACAGAAAAGTCTTTACTTTAAAATTATTAACCTAAGGTGACAATAAGTTGACGCATGCTGCCTGACAACAATATCAAATGTATACTTTCCGTTGTAATTAAATTGAGTAGACTGTTGTATGCCGAGGTTTACATGGACTACATTTTGGAATAATGATTGCTGGTATATTTTTAAAAATAATTGTATTATAATGTTATAATGTGAATGCTTGCTTGAGGTCAATTTTGACTGATCAGATGCTAGCCTATATAAATATTTATTATTACTATAATGATAATAATACTTATTATTATTTTGTAAGGAAGAATAGTTGCAATGTGAAGCCACAATGTTTTGTTTATACGACGGCTGCAGACTTTCTAAATACGATGTGTTTGTTACATATGCGATAACATGTTAGTGATATTTCTGTTAAAATAGATTTTTTTTTAAATCAGTAAAGCAAATACCAAACACACACCCACACCCACACACACACACACACACACACACACACACACACACACACACACACACACACACACACACACACACACACACACACACACACACACACACACACACACACACACACACACACACACACACACACACACACACACACACACCCACAGAGCATCTTGGATGCCGCCAGCTTACTGACTTCATAGTATACTAAATACTGCGTGCATCTGGTAATTTCATCCCAGGTCATCAAAACATTAATAAATGAATGATATTTTCTTTGCCGGGTCAGACGCTTGCTTGCAATTAGCAAGCAGCTTCGAATTGAGTTTTGGTAGGTTTAACGTCATCCCATGTCATAAAAAAATATTGTAAATTTCAAATGAATAATGATGTTTTCTTCTTTTGTATGGGACATTATTTATACATTAACCTAACCTATAACATGTACAATGTTCGGTAGTCTTATATTTTATTTCCCTAATACAGCAGCAGTTTCCATAATCCGCAGTCAATTTTCATAATGATTACAGAAAGTCTGCAACGGTAGGCGGCACTGCATATTGCAAAATCATATATTTATTGCAAACCGACCTTGTATCAGTCCACCGAACCGTATGCTATAGCATATGTTGACATCAATCCAATTTTTATTTTGTGTTTGGCGAAATTAGAAGGCAAACCTGTTAATTCACAAACTAAGATGTGTTACAACACAAATAAAAGTGAATCACAATGAGTGATTTGTACATCTGTGCATTACACAACAGGCCACTGCCATTCACGTGCCGACTGCCATCAGGGACCAGAAATGGAACTCTCTTCTGTTGGAGACAAGAGATGGATGTAAACAAAAGTAACAAGTTAATAAACTCCCCTGTTTTAAAATAGAAAAATTAGCATATCAATAATATACACAAATTATTCATAACGTAGTAAAGAATAGAGTGTTTTATAAGATTTTTAACAAATAAAAGTCTGTTATGAACTTCAATGTCCTGTGAGTGTCATTAAGCAGTCTGCCAGTTGGGCCCTTGTAAGCCACTGAAGATGATTGATCTGTTGGCGTTGAATTAGCTCTTTAATGTTGCTAATTTCTGTCTGCTACAAACTTAGTCGACTTGACAGCATCATAGAGGGAACGATTGTCCGTTACACACGTAATGGGCAACAATTCTGGTTTTACCTTTCCAGTAGTCAACTCTGCAAACAGAGTTGCCAGAAACACACCACTGTCAACATCACCAGCAAGTGCTAGAGTTTCTCCTGCCAATGTGCTCCTCACCACCCGTCGAATCCTTTTTGACTGCCAAGACAATGGTGAAAATCGTCCATTCCCCCCCCCCCCCCAATCATGATGAAATGTCCGTCTTGTGTTCCACCATCAGGTAATTTACCCAGTGAGGCATCACTGAATATCACCAACTCTAATCCATTCTCATCTCCCAGGAATTGGAACTTCAGTGCGACCTCTTCAGATTTCAACTTGCGAATGACCTTGTTATCCTCAATAATGTTCTGTACAGTAACACCTTTCACTGAAGCTGCTAAGTTTGATGCATCAAACATGACATTAGGTCGAGAGTCTGCCTGGCAATCCACAGGATTTGACCAACTTTAGATCGATATGCCTTAAGCTCACATTTGGTCAATGTTGAGTGACGCTGCAGTATCTAGGATTTCTCAAGATGAATCGGATGTAGGTTGTTGAGGTAATCTTGTTGTCGAAGATGTATTCCTTCTTCAGAACAAGACAACTCGATACCAACATAGGAGAAAGTTTCGTTTTCTTTCTCATGTTCGCGACCCACACAGAAAGTTTAACTGATTATGCTGATGAATTCCTGTTGGAACTTCTCTGTTCCTCCCCAGATAATGGCATCTGCAAGGCATGCCAATATGCCTTGAACATTGGCTTGGTCATCTTCCCAGTAGAATGCAGCTGGGTCAACCAGAGATTGTTCCTCCACTTTTGCAGCATGACTTCACGCACTTTGTGATACCAGTGGAGCGAAACATCTGCTAGTCCATAGACACACTTTCTTAGTTTCCACACCATTCCCTTGACACTTGCCTCTGCAGTAGGACGTAGAAAAATGTCTCTAATTCAGACCCCTGCAGAAAGGTCGTCGTTATGTCCATCGAATGAGGCTCCAAGCGTTTTGTAGCGATAACAACTAGAACAAGGCTAAGAGATTATGTTGCACAGGTTGGAGAGTCTTTTGGCAAGTCCATAGTTTCCTATTCCTCAAAACCCCAAGCAACCAACCGAGCTTCGGGAATTATCCCTTCAGGGGTCTCTTTGATGGTGCATATCCACCGCGTGGAGAAACATGTCTGACCGACGTCTTTCTTTTCAACATACACCCGATTGTTTCTCCAACTGTCCAATTTAGCAGATTTAGCTGTCACAAATGAAACGTCTTCAAATGCCATTACATTTTCTTCACGATCATTAGAGTCAACACATGGAACCTCATGTACACACTTGAATTCATTCACTTTGCTCAAATCCACAGCAGCCTGAGCTCCTTTCATGACAATAGGAGCAGAATATCTTACATTAAACCAGTTCTTATTCTTTCCTGTAGCTTTGCTTGCTCGGCTAAGTACTTCTGCAACACACAAGTCCCCCTTTTGCCTGTCAACATATATCACTGTTTGCCTTGGTTTTACGTGAATGCTCACAGCCTCAGGTTGATGTTCTTCACCCACAGTGTCCATGTTGCCCCTCTTCATCAGAAAAGTCAGTCTCTGAAGTTTACTTGGTGTCTCCCTTTCTGTTATGTCAACAATAGGTATTGAATCAGCTGAAGGAGTCATCTCGGACAAGCAACTTTGATGGACACGAACGTAAGTGGCCCCCATGCTTAACAAAGACAACAGCGCCATCCTGGCCGATAATTGTTCCTGGTCCTTTCCATTCAATGCAGTCTGGCCGTTTGTAGTATATCTTGCCTCCTGAAAGGTATTGTACACCATTTGGACGAATCTGTTTACGTAATGCTCGACGAATCCGTTCATAACATTCCGACTAAGTGAATGCTGTCCTAGCCAAATAAAGTGCCGAAATGTGATTTCCAACAGTGCTGCTCATGGTTGTTCCCTCTAAAGCTGGAGGCTTATTGGTCAGCACACTTGGAAGGTTGGGAGTGCATTCAAACACTATCTGACACGGACTGTAACCATGAACATTGTGAAGTGCATTCTTTGCCATGAGTGCCCAACAAAGAACGGTTTCCCAAACGCAGCCATACTCTGTTTTCACCTTCAAGAGGGTTTTGGTGAGTGTCTGGTTATGTCTTTCCAACAGGCCGTTGCTCCTTGGACTGTAAGCTGGTGTTGTCTTAACTTCAAGGTCTTTTCCATGTCACGGACTTTGTCACTGTTTAATTCTGCACCGTTGTCACTGTAAAGACGTCTTGGTGCACCACGTACACTGATTTAAGATTGAAGGAACTTCTTCACAAACTATGAAGACTTCTTCATCCGCATTATGCTTCCTGCACTGAATCTGGTAAATTCATAAATGATGTGTAAGTACCACACACCACGTTCTAGCTCATGCTGATCTACAGCAACAGTTCCATTGTATTATGTAGCCAGAGGAAGACCAACTACAGGCTTGGAACTGGGTTTTCTGTGTTTAGCACAGATTTCACATTTTTATACAACTCCCTGTAGCAATGTATCAGTGTCTGTTGTCTCTGCATTTTTAAGTAGCCACGTCAAACGATCAACTGATGCATAACCAAACTGTTAGTGTGATTTGACCATCATCTTCTGTTTGTCTGTCCTACTCATATCCTCCGTCACTGTTAGGACTTCATCCTCAGGGACTGTGGAATGGATGTTTTGATTCAAGTGTCTGCTTGATGTGAACTCAATGTCTATTGGTTCATCAAACATCATTGCCTTGTCATTGTTCAGATCTAACACAGTGTCTGCTCTCTTTAGTGATGTTTTGTTTAGTAACAATGGAATGTCAGATTTTACAACTTCAGTGTCAATGTTGCAGTCAGTGTTGCCTATCTTCACTGGAATCACAACTCGCTTGTATCAATGAACAACATTGGCTTCATCAAACCTGAAACCTTTCTTGCTGGCCGAAGTGGAAACACATTTTCTGCTGCTTAAACCCTTCACATAGTGGTTTAACCATTTCCCTCCACAAACCATTAGCGTGCAAGCAGTGTCAAATACAGCTGATCCTAATGATCCCACAACAAAGATTTAATTGTCCAACAATTTGAATGCCAACATTGCAGGTAAAGTAATTTTGTATCTCTGAGACTTGCTGTACCTCTGCTCGAATTCAACCATTTATTCTGCCATAATCATTTTGTCCGATTTCCGAAAACTGTCGAAGTTTTGATATGCTTCGTAAGCGCAATCCTTTTCTTCTTTTAAGAAAAGTTTGTTCAATTTACCAATTAATTTGGCCATACCATCGTCCTTGTTCAAGTCTGCAGCCGCTAACTCAAGTACTGCTTTTCTTGTCATACCACAAAACGTTAGAGAGACCGCCAATGCTTGCTTGTCTGCCAGTAAGTCGGTAACGAATCGCCATATTTCAAGCACGTTCTTCCATGTTTTGTACGGGGTCGGTTTAGCGTCAAACTTTGGCAGGTTTTTACAGCTACTTGCCATTTTTGTTTCTTCCGCTCTGCTACCAATGTTAACTCACAACATAAGATGTTACAACACAAATAAAAGTTTAATGAATCATAATGAGTGATTTGCACACCTGTACACAACAGGCCATTTACATTCATGTGCCGTCTGCCACCGGGGACCGGAAATGGAACTATCCTCCGTAGGAGACAAGAGATGGATGTAAACAAAAGTAACAAGTTAACAAACCATAAAATTAGTTACGAACAGATACATTCAAAATTATTTACGGGACTTCAATCGATAAATGGTGACTTTATAAAATAATCTTGTTGTACCACTATTAAATCTGGGGCTACTGCCCCGTTCACAAGTGTGTAGGCCATACACGTTTTCGAACTGGCATACGAGCACTAAACTTTAATAGTTTAGCTTCACCATTACCTCTCGTCACTGGCCAGACTGGTGATGACAAACACTGAATTGCTGTTGAGCCGTTTCCTTTAATCACTCTACTGTAACAACTCTCACTTTTGGTAAATGTCAGGGGTAACGGAGTCAACTACCTCCCCTCGCTTGCGAGGATGTGTCAATCAGGGATGGGTTCAAGTAATTGAGTACTTAAGTACAGCAAGTACTGTACTTGTACTTGCCATTTTGCTGAGTGCAATATTTGGACTTGTACTTGACCATCAAAGTATTTGGACTTGGCAAGTATTTGTTATGTGTGTTAAGTAGTTGGGTCTATCGGAAGGATTGAAATAAATGGCTACAGTGAAAATTACTGTATATTTATTCTTATTTTGTACAAAGCTTCATAACACGAAACATAATTGATAGTACTTGTGATGGTGGTTGGTTGGTTTATAAGTATAAAGGGGATGATTAGCACAGACATTTACATGCATGTCAGCTGAGAGTTGAAGCCATGAGTCAAGTACATGGGATAAACTAACACTATCTGATGCCTTGATCAGTAGTAGTTGTTTCAGATGTTCAGAAATCACCAGTTCACTTGTATTGTAGACTTTTGTGGTACACATAATTGCCTTGGCTTAAGATAATGACTGAATAGTAGTCAGTTGCAATCTGTTCAGAACCTCAGAACCTGGCACTGCAGACAAGCAAGCATATTATCTTGACTACTTCACTTAAATAAATAATGAATAAATGCATGATACTGCTGCTTTTGTGTTTTCATCGCTTTGACTTTCACCATTATGAAACATAAACGTAGCGTTCAATGTACTTGACTGTAATTGACTAACATTTCTAAAGTACTTGCTACTTGTACTTGAGTTTTCACAAAGTACTTGTACTTGCCTATATTTTTAGATGAGTACTTGTACTTGGAAAAATTGAAAGTACTTGTACTTGTATTCAAGTACGTTGTGCATGTACTTGACCATCCCTGGTGTCAATCTCTTATGAACATGTTAATCGAATTTAACTGCCAAATTAATGTCACAATAAACCAGGAAATGAGATTCCCACGTTGGTGTTGGAAAATCTTAAGCTTGACATCCCAGAAATTGGTCAGCAAAAGTTCAGAATAGAACATAATAATATGTGCTATGAGATAATGGTGATCTTGTACGATAGCCCCGTGGTTTCTACATTCAACTTATAAGTGAATGCAGCTCTTGTGAGACCTAGTTACTCAATCCAACAACAAACGATGCAAAGTAGTTCCCGTGTTGGCAACTAGTAAACCAACAACCTAGATGACCATTTCCAAGATATTCTCAAAATATATAACAAGAGTACGTTGACTAATCTTGGTGTGTTTGGCGGCCGTTCGATTGCCGGCAAAATGTTGTCCCTCCACCAAACTACAGAAATGCCTCGGTGTATGTATGTACAACCACATAGGGGCAGTTACTTAGGCGCCGTCTACACCATGTCACCTGTCACGCGTACCTATCTCACAGTAGGATCCGTTGTACCCGGCGGCGCAATTACAGCTGAAACCAGTAGCTACGTCAGTGCATGTTGCTCCGTTCTTACATTGAACGACTGTGCACATTTCACAAGAAGCATTGCTGAATTAGATAAATTAACAACATCAACACCAAAGAAATATGATAAAGTTTGGCTTAATACCAAAGATATTTTGAAACAATATTTATCTTGTCTTCTTGGTTCAAACAAAGGCAACGCATTTAAGTGATGCTGTACTGACTGCCTTATATATGAACAAAACGTGAACACAGTGTTCGTATCAGCGGTAGTCGATTCATTTTACTAGCAAAACCAACCTACCTTAAATAATGAAAACAATGTTGTTTATGGCATATACTCCCTCTCTGAAGCGGAAAGTAGCAAGTCTGGCGTTAACCAATTGTTCGTACCAGATTGACCAGTTAGCTGATGCATGGTGCAATGGGAATCACGTCGTCCAACCTAAGCGACAGTAATCACTCCTCAGCAGGTTCACCAACAATGCCCGTCCTACTACCGGAGTCTGCGGAACATTGGGCAAGCTGTTTCGAATCGTAGGCATCGGTCGTCACAGCAGCTTATTTCAAACGGAATCAGTCAAACAACGGACACTTATTATGTGAACGATCTTAGCAAAATATATTTAATGATAATCTGCTGATAATTTAACAAGATTTAACAAGATTTAACAAGATTGCCACCCAGAGAATTAACTCTAGGTAGCAGGTGGACAAGGAAGCCCTTGGCTTTTCGAGAGTCCGACCTTTTTATCTATGTGTATCCCGCCCGTCTGAGGTATGTGTCGATTTTATTTTTAAACATATTCACGCTACTAGCACCCACACAATCAGCAGGTAATCTGTTCCATTCATTTACAGTTCTTTGTGAAAATGAAAACTTTCTTATATCCAATCTACTCTGCTCCTTTGCTAATGCAAGATCATGTCCTCTAGTCCTTCTATCTTTCTTAACTGAGAAAAACATATTTCTATCAATATTTTCATAACCCTTCAATATTTTAAACACTTCTATCTGATCTCCTCTCAATCTCCTGGTCTCTAGTGTTGTTAAACCGCATTTTTTTAGGCGTATTTCATAACTAAGATCCCTCAGATTTTGTATCATTTTAGTTGCTCTCCTCTGCACTCTTTCTAGCATATCTATGTCCTTCCTGCGATATGGCCTCCACGCTTGAATACAATATTCTAAATGAGGCCTAACTATTGTTTTGTACAGCGGTATTATTAGCTCTTTTTCCTTATACGTTATGTTTCGCCTAATTAATCCAAGGATTTGATTTCCCTTTGAAGCTGCAATTCCGCACTGCTCTGAAATCTTCATATCAGCACTAACGGTTAACCCTAAGTCCTTTTCTTTTACAGTAGTACTTAGTACAGTACCCCCCATTGTATATTCTACCTCTTCGTTCCCATGTCCTATGTGGAGGCATTTACATTTCCCAAAATTGAACATCATTTGCCATTTTTCAGACCATTTCATCAACCTGTCAAGATCATCTTTTAAATGCTGTCTATCTCCATCACTTTTAATCCTTCTAAACACTTTTGTATCATCCGCAAATGTCAACACCTTGCTTGTTATTTCATCATCCAAATCGTTGATGTATATTAAGAATAATATAGGACCTAATACTGATCCCTGTGGTACCCCACTCAATACCGATTTCCAGTTTGAAGCCTCCCCATCAACTACTACACGTTGTCTTCTGTCAATCAGCCATTGTTCTATCCAGTTTATTATACCATTTCCTATGCCATGGGCCTTTAGTTTAAGCAGTAATCTTTGATGTGGTACTTTGTCAAAAGCTTTTTGAAAATCTAAGTAGACGATATCTACTGGTGTTCCCTCATCTACCCACTTAGTGATGTCTTCCAAAAAACATAACATATTTGTTAAGCATGACCTCGCTTTAAAAAAACCATGTTGAGATGGGTTTATCAAGTTTTGTTTAGCAAGAAAATCCACCATGTGATCTTTAATTAGTCTTTCTAATAATTTACAAATCACTGATGTTAAACTCACTGGTCTATAGTTCTCTGACTTGTTTCTCGAACCTTTTTTGAATAACGGTATAATGTTTGCTTCTTTCCATTCTAAAGGAACCACTCCCTCTTCTAATGACAAGTTGAAAACTGTTGCAAGTGGTATGCTAATTTGTTCTACAATTTCCAATAGTAGTTTGGGTGGAATACCATCCACTCCAGGTGATTTATTTTCCTTCATAGCCCTTATTTTCTTAGCTACCATTTCCGGGGTTACAATTAATTGTCCTAAATAGTCTGAATCTGCCCCCTTGAACTTAGCCTTTGGTATTGGCAGTGAACTAATATCTTCCCTGGTAAACACTGAACTAAAGTACTCATTCAGGTCTTCTGCCATTATGAATCCCTCTGATATCATATTTCCAGCACTATCTTCTAGAGGACCGACCTTATCTTGAACTTTCTGTTTGCTTCGAACATACGCATAAAAACTCTTGCTGTCATGTTTTATATTACTAGCTTTGTAATACAAAGCACACGCGTGATAAAGGATTGAGTATAAACATGAACAGTGAGACGATAAATCTAATCATTGACACTATATGCGTTGAAGCCATCAACAAAGTTAAAGGTCTACCCGCACAAAGACAATTGTTGCTCAACTCAGTAAAACTGCATCATCAATTGTTTATGCGGACTCATAAATAAAAATTAGATTTAATAAATAATACGTGACAATTCCCACATTTAGTGATGTCACAGAACAATAACGTATACGGATTTACATGTGTAATTGTAGTAGACAATGTTTACTAAAATTAGTAATGGTTTACTCAAAAATACATAATAAGCAGCATACTAGTTTAGTATTATTAAAGCACTTAATCCGGGATAAGTTATCAAAGTCATTTTCTGCAATTCTTCCTTAACAAAACTGGGAAAAAGGGAGCAAGTTACTGTAGTTCGTTGCCACATCACTACGTGGCGCTACTGTTATGGTAATTGCCCACACCAATCAAGAATACTAGTTATCACTGAACAAAGCATAGACAGGAACCATCGTATGATATATTACTTAGTGTGATATTTACATCTTTATTAGTTAAATATTATGTTTCTTGTTAGACGTGTATTCCTACGACATATTCAAATCATTCTATCACACACAACTGGTGTATGCGTATATGTAGCTAATACGCCCCGTCGGAACGTGGTAAGTATTGGGGGCTTCAGGTTCTCCAAAAACCTCAATTTTCACGCCCCCTAAGGCTCGTCAAAATACCCACATTGAGGCTCTCCAAAAACTTCAATTTGCACACACACCCCCTCGAATCTCGCCCAAATCACCCACTTTGAGGCACACCAAACATATCGCAAAAAACAGCCTCCACCAACGTCAGTTTGCAACCTTCCCCACGTATGGCACGTTACGCCTTACGGCTGACTAAAAACCTCAAATTACACCGCAAAATCCGCCAACCTAAATACTGCGGACTAATTCTATCTCCAGCCCCCACCTAAATTATTGGGGGCTAAGGGCAGGTCGCTCAGATGGAAGATACTAAATTTCGAGTTCAGCTTTGGCCTTTGCGTTCTAACCTTCATTTTCGGACCTTTGGCTTTGAAAACGTTGAATATGTTGCTTCATGGAAGACAAAAGCTGATTAGCAACGTGTACGTCGCAGTGGAAATTTCTACAACTACGACAACTTTGTACCTTTCAAATTCACCAGCTAATTTTCCGGCGCTGCCGATACGCATATCGATCAAGGTGTTTGTTGGTGTGCTGACAGCCAGCAGCCTACATACCGCCTTTAATATCGTTTGAAGGTTTAGCGACTCGCCGTCGTTCTACTCTCTCCAGGTAGGAGTATGTCTAAACTTAGTTTGTAGAAAAAAATGCAGCATCTCTATTTTGATTATATATTGTGTTTACATGGAAATAGTTACAATGAGCAAACGCAAACGGCCAACACAACAACATTTAGTGATTTTGGGAAAACAAATTGACACTTTATTATGATGGCTGCACGACTGATGACGCCTCGTTTTGATTTACCTTACGCACGTTATAGGCACATTTTCGTCAATATCAATCACTATATCGTGCAGTGCAGTTCTTAAAATGATATTATATTCATCGCTTAAATTCATATGCAAGAAAGAGGTTCCTGCCAAAACCTCTCCTCTTCTGTGTACTTGACATCTTAGGGAGTGTCTTTGCACTGGGGAACATCGTCTTTGTTTTCGCAAGGTGTACTAATGCTACCAGAGTCCGGGTTGAAGACCAACGAAGCAGCTCCACATGGTTGTTCGACCCCGTCGTTTCCACTTGAGATGCAACGAATGTATTTATTACACGTATGCGGGTGAGCAAAGTGATACTCAATTTCCCCTCCGTGATCCCCTTGGGCATCCTTGCATACTTTCCTTGCATCTACAAACAAGTATATCATGAAATAATTGTTCTGTACATACACCATAATAATGCACGGTTTCTATTTTATATGGGACAACTTAATAATGTTATTTATTGCAATAAATGGGAACATTTATATATATATATATATGTTCCTATTTATTGCAATATATATATATATCCATCCAGAAAATTAACTTTAGATGGCAGGTGGACAAGGAAGCCTTTTAGCTTATCGAGAGTACAGTACTTATTTATTATCTACCTGTATCCCGCCCTTTTAAAGTATGTGTCGATTTTATTTTAAACATATTCACGCTACTAGCACCAATACAATCAGGAGATAATATGTTCCATTCATTTACAGTCCTTTGTGAGAATGAGAACTTTCTTAAATCTAGTCTACACTGCTCCTTTACTAATGTAACTTCATGTCCTCTGGTCCTTCTATCTTTCTTAACTGAGAAAAACGTATTTCTATCAATATTTTCATAACCATTCAATATTTTAAACACTTCTATCTGATCTCCTCTCAATCTCCTGGTCTCTAGTGTTGTTAAACCACATTCTTTTAGGCGTATTCCGTAACTAAGACCCCTCAGTTCTGATATCATTTTAGTTGCTCTCCTCTGTACTCTTTCTAGCATATATATGTCCTTCCTGCGATATGGCCTCCACGCTTAAACACAACATTCCAAATGAGGCCTAACTATTGTTTTGTACAGCGGTATTATTAGCTCTTTTCCCTTATACGTTATATTTCACCTAATTAATCCAAGGATTTGATTTCTCTTTGAAGTGGCAATACCGCACTGCTCTGAAAACTTCATATCAGCACTAAACGTTAACCTTAAGTCCTTTTCCTTGACAGTAGTACTTAATACAGAACCCCCATTGTATATTGTACATCTCCGTTCCCATGTCCTGTGTGGTGGCATTTACATTTCCCAAAATTGAACAACATTTGCAATTTTTCAGACCATTTTATCAACCTGTCAAGATCATCTTGTAAATGCTGTCTATCTCCATCATGTTTAATCCTTCTAAACAATTTTTTATCATCCGCAAATTTCAACACCTTGCTTGTTATATCATCGTTCAAATCGTTGATATATATATTAAGGATAATATAGGTCCCTGTGCTGATCCCTGTGGTACCCCACTCAAAACGTATTTCCAGTTTGAAGCCTCCCCATCAATTACTACACGTTGTCTTCTGTCAGTTAGCCATTTTTTATCCAGTTAGTTCAACCATTTCCTATGTTCTATGACATGGGTCTTTCGTTTAAACATTAATATTTGATGTGGCACTTTTTTGAAAGCTTTCTGAAAATCTAAGTAGATGATATATACCGGTGATCCCTTGTCTACCCACTTAGTGATATATTCCAAAAAACATAACATGTTTGTTAAGCATGATCTCGCTTTTAGAAACCCATGTTGAGATGGCTTTAACAAGTTATGTTTAACAAGAAAATCCACTATGTGATCTTTAATTAGTCTTTCTAATAATTTGCAAATTAATGATGTTAAACTCACTGGTCTGTAGTTCTCTGATTTGTTATGGAACCTTTTTTTAAATAACTATATACTATTTGCTTCTTTCCGTTCTAAAGGAACCACTCCCTCTTCTAATGACAAGTTGAAAACTGTTGTAAGTGGTATGCAAATTTGTTCTACAGTTTCCAATAGTAGTTTAGGCGGAATCCCATCCACTCAAGGTGATTTATTATCCTTCATAGCCCTTATTTTCTACTTTCTGCTTATTTCCGGGGTTACAATTAACTGTTCTAAATAGTCTGATTTCGCCCCCTTGTCCTTGAACTTAGCCCCTGGTACTGGCAGTGAACTAATATCTACCCTTGTAGACACTGAACTAAAACTCATTCAAGTCTTCTGCCATTAAGAATCCCTCTGATATTATATTTCCAGCACTATCTTCTAGAGAACCAACCTTATCTTGAACTTTCTGTTTGCTCCGAACATATGCATAAAAACTCTTACTGTCTTGTTTTATATTATAAGCAAATTTTTTTTCGTAGATTCTCTTCGAATTTCAGTTGTAGCTTGGTTTAGTGCTTCTTTATAAATATTGTAGTCTTCGTCATTTCCAGTACGTCTATATGACTTCCACATCATTTGTTTGTACTTAATTTTCTAATGGCTTTTTTCGATAAGTATTTCTTTCTGGAAACTTTCCCTTGTTTTTTCAAGGGAACAAATTTATCGACTATGCTCTCTACCTGTAACACTTGCTCACACCATTCATAGAGCAACAAACCGAACGAACAAAGACAAGATACCCTTTAAGTATTCGTGCCTTTTTGACAGAGTTAATGAGATGACTGGGTGTGTAAGTAACCCAAACCAAACGTCATGTACTCTAAACTACCTGTAAACCTGCCAAATATTACATTTTGAAATCCAGGAAGATATTAGGCTCAACAAAAACGTACAACTAGACCTCCCTCTTGCGATCTATAACTGCTTCCTTTTAGGCGCTCCAAAATGATCTCCAACCGCACCCTCCCTTGGGATCTACAACTGCACCCCTCGAGGTGAGGCACACAAAAACGTCCATTGCTCCCATGAACAGCATTCCTTCGTGGATCACTACAAACCTTCCTGCATCTAAAAGAATCCTAGAGATTGTCTTTACTGAGATGGTGGGAGTTCCACAATAATTCCGGGATGGATGCACCTGTCAATACGCCAATTACCGTTTACAGATCAGTGTTGATCGCACAAAGCCAATAGCTGCGCCCTCCCCAGGGACGTTGGTACACCATTGTAAATTTTCCATTTCTCGGATATATGGCAACTGAGAAAAGCCGACCATTACCGCCGACATCGTAAGTAGGCCTAAATAACTCCAAGTAGCTATCGTTGTGTTTTTAAATACATTTCCAATTGGCAGACCAGAATCCAATGGTCCAAGGAAAGAGCGAACATAGAAAGTGGCGAGTGGACTCGGAGCCTAGGCGAGTTAGCGTATTAGTTTACAGATACAATACCTTTGTTGCTAGGATATTTAAAATATACACATTTATGTTTACAACTTTTTGTAATATTTTTGACATCTTCATTTTTCCGATAACAAATTCCACTTTTTAAATCTCAGGAAATTAGCACTGCTTTCTGTTGAATTTCAAGTTATTTCTTGTGACCAGTAATTCAGATTTATTGATTGATAAGAAAATTGCAACAACTTCGGATCAATTTAAGATATTGATTTAACGTAAACAGTGATGTGAACAAACAAATTATTTTGTTTGACCGTAACATTACCTAATTAGTTTAATTACCTTTCACATTTGATCTAATTACGGAGAGTAAATAAATATTTTTTTAATTTATGTATAAACATTAGTAATACGCTAAAATTGTGTATTAAGTGTATCCCCTACGAGGCGCAGTGGTCCAGTCGCCTAATTCTATGTTCATTCGCTTCCTTGAACCTTTGGTCTCGGATCTATTATATTATATTATATCAGTTGGCAGTGCATCTAAACAGAAAACGAATGTTACTTAGAATTATTTACGTACAGCGTGGGTGATAACGTGAGTCTCCTTTGCCACCTATCATTCGAGAATATGAAAAAAATATTAATTAATCTTGCAATATTAATTAATTAATGTCTTGTTCCGTCAACACTATCGATTGACGCATTTGAATGCTGACCTTCTCGGTATTTGTCTGCTATATTAAACATGACATTCAATCAGAATAATTAATAAAATTAGTTTAATTAGTTTACATCCTTGAAATCACACACAATTGTTCATATAGTAATAACTATTGTTTTCGACATATTTCAAATGTGGAATACCAGTTATGTCAATGTACCATACTTCATTGACAAAATTTGAATACAACTGTTTTATTTCAGTTGAAATAAAAACACATGCCTCAATTTTTATTCAATTTTCTTGTTCATTTTTATTGTAGGGCTATAAGAGAAAAGCCAACAATCGGAAAAATGTGTCAAATATGACCTCATATCTCAAAAAGTACTTTACCGATTTTCATTTGTTTCCCTTCTTGATTTCGATAGTGAAATTAATTGATAGTCACAAACTGATTTTGGTATGGAGGATGTTGCCATGACTCTATCACCCACACCAGTATGTGTTATCTTACTGGGAATGTCAAACGATTTTCTTAGGCAATTTGATATTAAACTGGATGGATGTTTCGTATAATTAACCCCGTTTATCTCAGTCTTTCCTTCTAAGAATATATCTAAAGTAACAGTGTTATAGTTCATATTATAATATTTATTGCTGTAACATATTTGCCGTCCGAAGTTATATAAAATGAGAATTTCACACACCAATAAAATTAATCACTCGATGGTATGTCTGCTAACAGAAACATCATTTACACAAGTGATAGCATCGGTGTGACGTAGTCGACTTACCCTGACGGCTGAAGGAGCAGTCAGCTGTTGGAGGAATACTGGAACAGTTGCATAAGTGACACGCACAATTGTAGCCATCCAATCTGTCCTCACACGTCCCACCGTTCTGACATGGATTACTCGCACATTCATCGATGTCTACAATATGAAAGAAATAAGATTTACTGTGATTTAGTATCACATTTAAGCGAACAATCAGACAAACCATCTAGTTTCAGACTGAACGGGTCTTTACTTTAAAATGATGAACCTAACGTCACAATGAGTTATGACGTATACTGCCTAACACAAATACCAAATTTATACTTTGCGTTGTAATTAAATTAAGCACACTGCTGTATGTCAATGTTTAAGTGGACTACATTTTGGAATAATGATTGTTGGTATATTTTTTTAAATTTTATTATAATGTTATAATATGAATGCATGATTGATGTCAATTTCGACTGATCGGATGCTATAAATATTTAATGTTACTGTAGTAATAATAAAACAACAATTGTTATTATTATTGTTATTGTGTAATGAAGAACGGTTGTAATGTGAAGCAATAATGCCACACAATGTTTTGTTTGTATGACGGCTGCAGACTTTCTAAATGCGATGAGTTTGTTACATACGTAATAATATGTTAGTGATATTTATGTTAAAGTAGATAAAGAAATAATCAGTAGAGTAAATGTCAAACAAACACACACACACACACACACTCAGCATTTTGGATGCCGTCAGCTTGCTGACTTGGTAGTATACTAAGTACTGTGTACGTCTGGTAATTCCATCCCAGGTCATCAAAACATTAAGAAATTAATTATATTTTCTTTGCCGAGTCAGACGCTTGCTTTTCATTGGCGAGCGGCTTCGAATTGAGTTTCGGTAGGTCTAACTTCATCAAATGTCATCAAACTATATTGTAAGTTTCAAAGGAATGATGACATTTTCTTCTCTTAAATGGGGCGTTATTAACCTAATCGGTAACATGTACAATGTTCGATAATCTTATATTTTATTTCCCTAATACGGCAGCAGTTTCCATAATCTGCAGTCAATTTCTGTAATGATTATAGAAAGTCTGTAATGGTAGGCGGCACTGCATATTGCAAAATAATATATTTTATTGTAAACCGACCTTGTATCAGTCCACCGAACCGTATGCTATGTCATATGTTGACATCAATCCAATTTTTATTTTGTGTTAGGCAAAATTAGAAGGCAAACCATAAAATTACTTACGAACGGATCCGTTCAAAATTATTTATAGGACTTCAGTCAGTAAATTACGACTTTATAAAAAAAAGTTGTTGCAACACTGTCAAATCTGGGGTTACTGTCCCGTTCACAAGTGTGTAGTCCGTACACATGTTTCCATGTGTTCGACCTGGCATAAGAGCACTTAGCTTTAACAGTTTAGCTTCACCATAATATCTTGTCGCTGGCTAGATTGGGGATAACAAACACTTTCTGAATTGAAAAAGTTGCTCAACGGTTTCTGAGATATGGCAGCAAGCGGTGCTTGGATGATGGCGCACGGCGGACGCAGAGTGATGGCAAAAGTCCGTTTGACCTTCGGGCCCAAAGCACTACGAACTTGTTGTAACACTGTCAAATCCGGGGCCATTGCCCTGTTCACAAGTGTGTAGGCAATACACATGTTTTTCCTGTTTTCGAACTGGCATATGAGCTCTTAGCTTTAATAGATTAGCTTCACAATTACCTCTCGTCACTGGCCAGACTGGTGATGACAAACAATGAATTGCTGTTGATGTTGAGCTGTTTCCTTTAATCACTCTACGATAACAACTGAACTAGTCAACTCTCAATTTGGGTAAATGTCAGGGGTAACGGAGTCAACTACCACCCTTGTCTTGCGAGGATGAATCAATCTCTTATGAACATGTTAATCGAATGTAACTGCCAAATTAATGTCACAATAAACCAGGAAATGAGATTCCCACGTTGGTGTTGGGAGATCTTAAGCTTGAGATCCCAGAAATTGGTCAGCAAAAGTTCAGACGAGAACATAATAAAATGTGCAATGAGATAACGGTGATCTTGTACAATAACCCATTGGTTTTTATATTCAACTTATCAGTGAATGCAGCTCTTGTGAGACCTAATTACTCTATCCAACAGCAAACGACACAAATTAGTTCCCGTGTTGGCAGTCAGTTAATCAACAACCAAGATGACCATTTCCAAGATATTCTTAAAATATATAACAACGGTACGTTGGCTAATCTTGGTGTGTTTGGCGGCCGTTCAATTGCCGGCAGCATATTTTCCAAACTACAGAAATGCCTCGGTGTATGTATGTACAAACACATAGTGTCAATTAACTAGGTGTCGTCTACACCACGTCATCTGTCACACGTACCTGTCTCACAGTAGGATCCGTTGTACCCGGCCACGCAATTACAGCTGAAACCAGTAGCTATGTCAGTGCATGTTGCTCCGTTCTTACATTGAACGTCGGCGCAAAGAATCTTTTCTGAAACAATATAAATCACCAGGTCATTTGTGTAATTGGAATAAACACAGTTTTGTAAAGCAAACACCTGTGGTTAAGACATTTTTGGGACGTGTGCATTGTAAAATTGGCTATAATTATTTTGTCTCACCAAAGCCTTGTTAGGATATTTCCTACTCTGCGAAATGGTATACAATATGCACAACAGAAAACGACAGCAGCAATACTACTGTTGTTGTTGCTGCTGCTGCTGCTGATGTTCCTGCTGCTACTGGTACTACTACCACTACGACCATAACCACGACCACTATTGCTACCGCTACACTCGGGGGGGGGGATTGGTTGCCAGGAAACCTCCCAAAAATTCATCACTATTGTATGATCCATACGGTTAACATACAGCAGGGGAGTACCCAGGGTATTTTTGCCCGGAAACCCCTCAATATGTCTGCAGTGCTGTATGATCAAAATTATGGCAATACGTGAGTACACAGAATGATGACTCATAGGCGCGGGAACAGGGTTAGGGTTATAGCTTGGTTTTGAACAGCACTGTCCTCCCTCGTGTTCGGATGTCATGAGTTAACAGCCGAGACAGCGGACAAGCTGAAGTTACAGCGGCATAAACATTTTCCGATGTCACAGTCGAGCCAACAGAGACAGCCACATATTCGAAGAAAGATGTGAAGATATGTGACGGCGAAAATGTGTCAGTTGTGCTGAAGCTGTCGTTTATTAATTTCGTTCCCACGCCACTGGTAATACCCGTTTGGAAATCCCTCAGCATGTCAATCTTGGGTACGTCCCTGCGCTATCACTACCACAACCACTATTACTACTACTTTAACTGGTGGAATAAATGAACCCATGCTTAGATATAATAAGTACTATTGATACACGGCTTCTTAGACAGGTATAACAATTATATTTTCTTACGGTGTTCACAGTGAGTTCCATAAGCGTCACTGGGGCAGCTGCAGAGAAATCCATCATCTGTATCGTTACAAGTTCCGTTGTGGCAGGCTACGTCTTTACACAGTGTAAGTTCTGCAACACCACATTAAAATACGAAAGGATATTATTTAATAATTACAGGAAGTCATAAATAATAATATATATATATATATAATATATAATTATATTAACATTTTAAACTGTGTGGATGTACACACACACACACACACACACACACACACACACACACACACACACATATATATATATATATATTATGTATGAATGTATGTATATACACTGTATATATATATATATATATATACATATATTCATATAAACGTTTCAAACTCTGTGGACATATGTATCTATATTATAATATATATATATATATATATATAGGCGATGGGGAATATTTAGAGTGGTGAACTTTGCCACAATATTTTGTGAATTTTGAAGATGTTTTGAATGTCCGCTTCGTGGTTGAGGATCCCGTAATGTGTCATCATAAAATAGTTCACATGTTTGCTGAGGATCACTTGGATAACGAATGTATCTCTACGTTTTCTCCTTGTTTATCTGACTTCAGTTTACACAAAACTATAATCATGTTCAACAAGGTACTTACGACACGGTATATTTTAATGGAAAACTCATAGGTGGATCCAGTGGGCCTGGGGGACACACATGACCCCGACCTTTGTGATTTGGCGTTTTCGGAGACCTTTTTCAATGGACCCCCTTTACGTGCTACGGTATACCTTTGGAATGTGCCCCCGTTGAATTTACAGCGACGCGGTAGCGAAAAATGGTTCAACAGCAACCCCCCGCCTTCCGATGTCATCAGTCTAGCTAGCCGAGACAGTAGTTGTGATGAAGGTCCGACTCAGACCATCGAATATGAATTTGCGTCGGCCGCCATTGGATATTTTGGACCCCTAGACTATCCTCACTGGATCCGCTCCTGTAACTCACATGCATGTATATACTTTCGATTGGATTCATGTTACAAAACATTAGATAGGGATACATACTCGTCTCGCAGAACGTTCCCTTTGCATCGGCTGGACAAGTACACAACACTCCAGTCGCAGTATTGTTACACGTCCCACCGTTCTTGCAAGTTGCAGTTTCACATGTATCGGTTTCTAAAAGAGACAATTATCTAAATAAGATGGCTATGCAATATTAAATACATTGATATTTACAATCACATTGTAATGCTAGAAAATGTCATGTAACGCAACTCCAAATCTGAGACATTGTTCAATTTAGGCTTACGCATTCTACACCCTTTTTCAATGCAACTAAGCGATAACTTCGAGCACAACGATTGTGTGGTAAGATAAATATTAATAATTTCACAATAACCGCCGGTCGTAACAAAAAGAGCAAGTAGTTTTTACAAAGAGAATTATAAGATAGACAATATTCGTAATCATTATAAGAATTGCCGCATCACGATCCACTATTCAGACAATAACAGAGTTAATCGCACTATTTTGCACTCATGCTAAGAAGTCACAATGGAGCACTTCATTTGAAGTAAATGAAGGTATGAACGCAGAGCATACTGTATTTTATGCAATGGCCAGGACAGGCCTAGTGCGGGTAGTGAGGTAACTGGCTGAGGCGATAATTACTTCCAGCTGTTTGGCTTAATAAAACCGCCCAGCGCCATCAGCCAATCATGACATGCCAGGATTAGGCCACAGCGTACGATTTGGATTAGCGGTTAAGTCGCCACTTGCGCGTTAGGTATATGTGTCTCATGTCGTGTATATCCTGATATTTCTAAATCTTGATTTCTAACTGTTTGTATACCCTATAGATCAATTATATTTAAACGCAGATACAGTTACACTTCGTTGACGTCTACCAAAACGCGAAAGGAAGACCGTTCGAGCGCCGATTACAGATGAGTATCGCTCGTTTAATATTTGCCTTCTTGGTTTTCCTTTGTTTGTCTTGAAGTCTTGTGATGATCAGAAATGGCGTCGGCCGTAATCATGTCGGCTGCGATTTCTGATCTAGAAATACTTATTATCGGACATTCTCATGCATATTGGTTGGGCGAGTTTGTCGAGTCCGCTAGTTCCCCTGGGTTAATTGCGAACTTCGAAAAGCAGGTCGGGCCGTAGAAGCAAGCGGCCGGACCGTATCTATCTTTTCAGCAACCAAATGTTATGGCTTATGCCTATGCCACTGCACAGATTTCGGCGATACAACCTGACATTGTAATTGTTTAGCGGGGTGGCAATGATTTAGGCAGAACATGTTCTCCTACTCCACAGTCCGTTGGATCACTGCTTTGTGTCTTTGCCGACGAATTGTTAGCAAGAGGAGTTAAGCAAGAATGTCTGTGCCAAATCGAGCGCCGGCGAAGGTGGCGCCATTTTGATTTCGAAAATGGGTCCGCTAGCTTGAGTGGCAGCGGTAATTTCTCTGCTCAAAACCGAATGTAACCGGAGCCGGCGCCTGTTTTGCTGGCGACATAAGTAGATATGGAACAGCCAAGCGAATATTTTACGATCTGAAGGTGTTCACTTTACTGACATCGGGAATCTTCGCTTATATCGTAGCATCCGTGGGACAAATTTTAAAGCCGTAAGCCGGGAAGTTACGGTTCACACTGGTTTTGTTTGTCACCGGGCATAGCATGACGTGTAAATTGTGACTCCAAGTTATAAAGATTGCCGTTGCAATTGGAAATGTCAGCGACCGTTTGCCAATATTAACTTTATGAGTGCATGCAAGAATTAGTACCTCGGTGATATCAGTGCATGTCCCAGTACTACTTGCGCAGTTAATATTTACATACGGTTAGCCAATTTCACTAAGTTTATGCGGCTTTGACATGTTTCATTTCTGAAGGGTGATTGGCAAAACTGGTGTTTGGTTGACATAATTAAATTGGCTAGTGTCCATATTTTAAGAGGCCCGTGACTGTTTTTCACCTCTTATTGTTGACGACTATTAATGGCAGTAAAGGTTATGGACGTTTGCCTGTTATTAATTACTCGCCTGTTGCCTGTAAATATTACTTATCATGGCCTTGAGCCAAAATAAACTTCTAGGCCGTTCGCCATTAATAACATATAAATGATTATGAATTAAAACAACATTTTACTATCACTTTAATAAAAATCTTAAGTAACTAACAACAGATAATTAATTAATTAATATCATGGTTGCTTGCCAAATTACTGCATCTTGGCCGTTCGCCATTAATACTAATAAAATACTTATCACAGCCGGTTGCCAAGTTCATGGCCAGTCGCTGAAGATAACATATCATGGCCATTGGCAAATTAACGTGTCTTGGCCGTTTGCCAGTAATCACAAATAATTGTTATGGCCGTTTGTCAAGTATTGACTGTTCACGGCTGTTTGCTAAAAATAGAACATATCATGGCCGTTTGCCAAATGTATGTCTCTTGGCCGTTCGCCATTAATAACAATACTTCGCATTGTCATGTATTAAGTGTTCACGGCCGTTTGCCAAACAATTACTTGATGGCCATTTGCCAACCTACCGTCTCTTGGCCGTTCGCCATAATTAACGATACTTAGTATTGTCATGTATTAAGTGTTCACGGCCGTTTGCCAAACAATTATTTGATGGCCATTTGCCAAACTACCGTCTATTGGCCGTTCGCCATTAATACAAATTACTGATCATGGCCATTTGCCAAGTATTCAGTGTTCACGGCCGTTCGCCACAAATAACATATCATGGCCGTTTGCCAGATTAACGTCTATTGGCCGTTCGCCATAAATAAATTTCTAACAATAATGATAATAGGTGAAACTTAAGTAAAAATACTAATAAAAATACTAATAATTACCGCCATGCGTACTGGAGGCATGTGAAATAATATGATTCCCGCCATGCGTTATTGGAGGCATGTGAAATAATATGATAACCGCCATGCGTTACTGGAGGCTTGTGAAATAATATGATTACCGCCATGCGTTGATGGAGGCATGTGAAATAATATGATTCCCGCCATGCGTTATTGGAAATAATATGATTACCGTCATGCGTTGCTGGAGGCATGTGAAATAATATGCTTCCCGCCATGTGTTGCTGGAGGCATGTGAAATAATATGATTACTGCCATGCGTTACTGGAGGCATGTGAAATAATATGACTCCCGCCATGCGTTACTGGAGCATGTGAAATAATGTGATTACCGCCATGCGTTGCTGGAGGCATGTGAAATAATATGATTACCGTCAAGTTTTGCTGGAGGCATGTGTCATAATATGATTACCACCATGCTTTGCTGGATGCATGTAAAATAATATGATTACCGCCATGCGTTGCTGGAGGCATGTAAAATAATATGATTACCACCATGCTTTGAAGGAGGCTTGTGAAATAATAAGATTACTGTTATGCTACATGCTTTGCTACAGGCATGTGAAATAATATGATTTCCGCCATGCGTTGCTGGAGGCATGTGAAATAATATGATTAAAGATAAAGAATGCTTTATTGATCCACGCACAAAAATTGTGTTACTGTCGGTGCAGCACATACATTTACAAATATAAACATACAAGAGTAAAATGTAATGTTGTACAGATGGTACCGATACCAACATTAACAACACCCACACATTTCTTACTGCCATGCATTTAGTTGAATGCATTTAGTTGGCGTCATGGTCAAGTTTCTGGGTTTTCAGACATGCTTAATATGCTTGACAAATGTGACCAGTACAAGATTGTTGATTATCGTGCATGACGATGGGAGTGAAGTTCTCTGTAGTTCGAGTAATGTCCTGATGTGCATTTGTTATTGTAGAATTTCTCCTGAAATTCATCCGTGAGTCAGCCAACATCCGGGTCAGAGGCAGGATCGGTTACACTCGACAATATACACTTGGACATGTTTGACTGCCTGGCAGGGACATTGGCAGATCGCTGCTGCGACAACGAGAACTCTTCCGTCTACGCCAGTGAATGCTCGACACAGGAGCCATGACAGTACTCTCTGACTCCAGGTAGTGGTGGGCAGTTAGTCGAATGCAAGGATACATTTAGCATTTGTTGGAGCAGGATATAGAACACAGTAAGGCATCTTTTGAGAAGCTGCTGCACAGGACACTTGGCTTTGTAACAGCAATCCGTCCTACTACACTTATGGCAATTGCAAGTGGTTTCAGTCCGGCAACAGACACTTGAGTGGAGTTGGGGCAGTATCAATGCGACGCCTTAACCAAGGGTACATACAACATATTTTATGTTACTGGTAGAGGACTTTAGGTATGCAACGCAGGACCTATGATCAGACATTGTGTAACAGTATAGGTAATAATGTTTTAATAGGTAATATATTGTTTCTCATGTCATAGTAATAGCTTTTATCAAAAGTAATAGTAAGCTCTGAATGTAATCGATAATAGTTTAATTACCCCTTTTATTACCTATTGCTGCAAATATCCAAAACTTGGGTTTCGACGTGTCCCTTAAACGGCTCCTCAGCTTTTGTGTCTCCCCAGTCAGCTATGGGGAATCTTTAAGCCTTATTATGAGCGAGCATGGGTAAGTTGGTTGTGTGTTTTTTTGTTTTTTTTGTTTTTTCAGTCACTGAGCATGTATCCTTGTCTGCCAATCTCGGTGGAAATGATTATGCTTTTTGTGACACACATGCATGCTGGAGGGTTAGCCCCAGCATCTATCGTTTCTGCAGTGGCATAATTTCACAAGATTAATGGGTTTCCCGATCCAAATACTAGTTTGATTGTTCACAAGTTATTGCACGAAATTTGGGGTCTTTGCGTGATGTCCGCTTGCCTGTCACACACTAACTATCCTCACTCGCTTAGTACAAGCTCTCTCAACTGTCTTCTCTGTACAGTACAAATGTACTATGCTACGGGCCGTGATGGTCCTTGCATTTAGAGTATACCTGCGAATAAGAGAAATGGTAGCGAGGGCAAGGTGCAGTGTTCAAAGCTGTTTACATTTAGGACATGTTATCCTATCTGGTGACCTTATTACAGTGTCCCTGGGTCGTTTTAAGCATAGTGCACGACAAGGCCCACAATCTCTGCAGGTAAGGGCTGAATGCTTACAAGGTTCTGTCATCCACCAAGCAGCGGTAAGGGAATTCACTCATGCCAGGGGCCCAGTACAGGGTATCCTGTTTGTGTACACGGATGGTTCGCTGCGGTGTGAATTTGACGTGTCCCTTAAACGACTCCTCAGCTTTTGTGGCTACCAAACTAGTTAATTTAAAGGTCACAGTCTTCGCATTGGTGCAGCTACAGCAGCAGCTTTGTGAGTGAAATCTGACGCACAAATCAGTGAAGCAGGCAGGTGCACATCGGATGTTTTTAGGAAGTATATACGACTTGCATAAGTAGCTTGGGTCAAAGGTTTGATGTGTTTCATACGGTGGGGTGGTCACAGGTTCCTCTTGGTGACCTTGTGGCGGAATGGCCCCACCTTTTTGTAATTGCATGTGTCTATTGGTGGTGGAATATTTGTATTGTTTGCTTAGGTTTATATTCATAGTGGTTTTATACCTCTATAGCGACAAACAATGTATGTCTGTATATTGTCGTCATGTTGTAGGAATGTGTGCCTGAGAAACTTTGATGGGGCTGTACAAGGGTTCAGTTTCCCATCTGGTTTGCATGTTAGACATCACATTCCTACTATCTGTATGCCCAAAAGTGGTTGCATTAGAAGCAATCCACTTTCCAATAAAAACGTCATCCTTTGGCCAATTTCAATTCTCAAACTACAATGGGCTTGTGTTGGTTATTGCATAAATGAAGGTATGAACGCAGAGCATACTGTATTTTATGCAATGGCCAGGACAGGCCTAGTGCGGGTAGTGAGGTAACTGGCTGAGGCGATAATTACTTCCAGCTGTTTGGCTTAATAAAACCGCCCAGCGCCATCAGCCAATCATGACATGCCAGGATTAGGCCACAGCGTACGATTTGGATTAGCGGTTAAGCCGCCACTTGCGCGTTAGGTATATGTGTATCATGTCGTGTATATCCTGATATTTCTAAATCCGCCCTCCTCCCCACCTTTTTGCCTAGGCACGTTTAGTTAAACAACTATTGTACACCGTTGTATGCCCAAAAGTGGTTGCATTAGAAGCAATCCACTTTCCAATAAAAACGTCATCCTTTGGCCAATTTCAATTCTCAAACTACAATGGGCTTGTGTTGGTTATTGCATAAATTGAATTATTGCAGATTTGTAGACGAAATAAATCGCGTAAAGGAATGCCATTATGTACCACAATGTATGTTTTTTATAACATTTCAAACTTGGCAGACCTGTTCATTTGAATAAATCTACCTGACGTATGTGGGGGGACGTTTAGTCATGCTGTAATTGTTACGTAAACATTATTTGACAAACATAATTCAAACAAGATATGCAGTAATATATTCACGTCGGGCAGAGCAATGTGATTATGTTCAATGTCAACGTCACCCTTAATACGTTTGGCGTCATAATAATATAATTAGCTCCAGCTAATTATTGTAATAGAATACGGCTAAGTCAGTCAATCATTATAAGCAGTTCGTACAAGGCACTTACTAGTTTCACATGTCTTTCCAATGAAACCAAACTCGCAGCGACACATGAAGCCTCTCTGTGTGTCTTCGCATGTGCCGTTGTTTAAGCAGCGATCATTGGTACATATCTCAGGCTCTGTAATTTAATTAATTTGGCTATATCCCAGGCACTGTACTTTAAGGCATTTTAGTTCCGAATACTTGAATAACCACACACTTATATGCATCGGCGTATCCTTACATGTATACATATTGCACTATGAAGAATTAAACAGTATTGAATGAAAGTTTAGTGTTTCCCTACGGTATATGTTAGCTGCAAGATGTTTTCAATATGTAACATATATGTAATTCACTGTAGTGGTTAATTCACGGGTTATATACAAATATAAAAACGTATCCCGCATGCATGCACTAATATAATGCTCACACAAGCGTATGCACACCACACGGGTCCGCATACCCACACGCGCACGCACACACGCACACACACGCACACACACGCACACACACGCACACACACGCACACACACGCACACACACGCACACACACGCACATAAACGCACACACACGCACGCACGCACACACACACACGCGCACGCACATACTCACACATACACACTCACTTTGTGAAACCTTAAATGATGACAATGCATATTTCTATATACTGCCAAATTATAACATGGTTTATAAAAATAGGTATACCAAAACTAATTGTTGTAATATATGTGCGTGATTATATTCAATATAATATTCGTGATGATTTTCGCATCTTTGTAGAAAGGGTGAATTCGAGTCCATTTTTATTATGTCCAAAGACAAAGGTTGTACTTCCATTGTTGGAGAGAGTATTCCCAATACAGAGGTTAGTGCATCACTTAACTATTATGAGTCAATTTTAAACAAAATTCGAAACTCAACTTACCAAATTTTAATTTGAACAGATCAGAATGTCGATTATCTTAAATTAGACTCATGTTAAACCTGCAAGTGACATGCTAAATATATATATATCTACAACAATTCAGTTTACCACTATCAGTGATTGGCAGCGACCAGTGATTCAAGTTATATTGTTTCTGTTGTAACATTGTATATCTACTGGTAACAGCCTTGGCTCAGCTGCCAACCAGGAATTGTCTAGATTGTATACACTTTGTCTTACATTTATCTTCTGTATTATACAATTCCGAAATAAAACACCTACCTACCTACCTACCTCGCTATCTCGCTCTCTCGCTCTCTCGCTCTCTCGCTCTCTCGCTCTCTCGCTCTCTCGCTCTCTCGCTCTCTCTCACCCCCCCCCCCCCTCTCTCTCTCTCTCTCTCACTCTCTCTCTCCCTCTCACTCTCTCACTCTCTCACTCTCTCACTCTCTCACTCTCTCTCTCTCTCTCTCTCTCTCTCTCTCTCTCTCTCTCTCTCTCTCTCTCTCTCTCTCTCTCTCTCTCTCTCTCTCTCTCTCACTCTCTCACACACTCTCTCTCTCTCTCTCTCTCTCTCTCTCTCTCTCTCTCTCTCTCTCTCACTATCTCACTCTCTCAATCTCTCACTCTCACATTACATACCTTTGGGTTTTTTTGAGCAGTCAGTAGGTGCAACAGCTTGTCCGTTTGCTGGGTTATAGACATTTCCATTCAATACTGTATTCACAGCACCAAACTTATCACCATCACACTGGATGAACTTGTGACAGTCGTATGGGAAGGCGACTGTGTTGTATTTGCCGTCGTCTTTTCGTGAATACTGACATATGGTTGCCTCATCTGAATCATGCAATTGCTAATATGCTATCATCATTCTCCCAAATGTGATCAGCTAATCAGCTTACCAGTCGTTAAACATACATATAAGCACTTTTAATCAGATATAGCAATATTTACCATTTTAAATGTTTCTAATGTTTTAATCAAAGATATCAAAAATGGTCACATTAAGAAAACGAATAGCTGCATTTCTTTTTGAACACACACACACACACACACACACACACACACACACACACACACACACACACACACACACACACACACACACACACACACACACACACACACACACACACACACACACACACACACACACACACACACACACACACATTTGCATAGTGCATGTATATTTGGGACGTTCACGTGTTGTGACTCACCAATGTCACAAGTTGAAGTGAGAGGCGGGGAAGTAAGACAATCACACGTCTGACACACACAGACAAACACGGTGTCAGACTTGATGACACAAAGACCATTGTTGACACATGGCTTTTTCCACTGGCATATGTTAAGTTCACAATTGTCTCCCCCAAATCCGTCACGACAAGAGCAGTTGAAACCGTTTGTTGTGTTTTCGCATGTTCCGCCGTTGTTGCAAGTGGTGTCTCCACAGTAGATGATGGCTGAAACAAACCCATAAATCGCCTGTTTACATTTAGAAACTCGGAACATGTAGTCACAAGAAAGGAAGTCAAGATGACCAATAAAATCAGTGAAATTACTACTTAATCTTCCAACAAATTGTGCACATACATGCACCTGTAGCTTGTAATATTTCCACTACACGTAAAACCAATTACTACAATGCAGAGTAAATTAAAAGGGACTCCATATTTAAAATCAAATAACATTAACATTGTATAATAATTATATATTAGTTACTCTGTAGTATGAAATATATAATATTTTATAAAACCAGCATTTCTACCATGATATACACGTTCTCGTTCCCATTATAAATATATTCTAATGGCATATTGCCACAAAATCACAACCCAAAGACACTATCACCTTGTTTTCTTCTAAGGACAGGGTTTCTGGACTTCATAATCGTGAGACGTATCCAGACGATTTGATAAATATATTATTGTGTTCTTAATTATGCAGGTGTTAGCCTTAAACGTTACAGTTGTTAATAGCACACAGAAAACCAGTTCTCATTTGCTGTCAAATTATACATTATTTTGTGGACACAAATTAACTAATCATACCGCCCATTCACATATCACGTGTTGCATTTTGATTCGTAATACGACAATTCGCACTTGACTGATTCATCTCGCAATGTAATCCAAGGTCACGATATTTCCTGATATGCTTCTGTCCGACTCATAAGGTCTATGAGAACAACTCTCACTCTTTGGACAGAAGAAACTTACATCAGAAGAACAAACACCTAAGAAAGATTAACCAGTGACTGAGGGTGTCATTATTCACTCTACTCCAACTGTGCACATGTGATGAGAATGGATTAAACGCTTCAATCATGTTATATTGTTTCGATTATTATAAATGAAAACTCCTAGCAAAAATGCTCGTTATCTGACGGAATGCCTTGATAGATGAGTCGTGATAGTAATGTTTACGAAACGGTAGAAAACACACAGCATCGTTACATTAACAACATAACGCGTTCGCAAATACTCGTTGTTTGCGAATGGCGAATGTCGGAGTGAAGTTCACGTCCATCGATAAGTCCTAGTCGTAATAGTGTATTGTAAAATAATAGTCATATTGCTACGCTATTGGCATACGGTTAAACATATGCATTATTGGATCAGCATCTACATCACACCGCCAAGTCTATGACGCGGATTCGGTTTGCCTAGGTATTTGCCGCGCGCATATTACGTACGCATTACGCGCACATTAAGTTTTATGTTACGAACAACTGATTTTTATTGATAACCTTGACGTATATGGGACATTTTAGAAAGGTATAGGTTTTTGGTCCTTCTCTAGTGGTTGTAGATTAATGCCTGAATGTTTGGCGCTCGGGGTTCACGCTGTCTAAGAGGAAAACGTTAAATTTTTCGCATACAAGTTCGAATTAAGTAGATGGTCTTCATTTCCTGTTTTCGGATACGTTTTTGGGTGCGACACGACAGCTGTTGATGCTAGTTCCCTTTCGTCTCTGCTGTCATATTGAAACTGACTAGTTCTTCTTACTATCATCCTCTACAATTTTACACCACTTTCTCGCAGCTATGATTGTGATGTCATTCGTTTGTCTGTTCATCAATGTGTGTTAATTGTTTCAATATATTACACATAACTAATAATCACTTTTGTGATCCATGATCTATTCTTTCATATCGAGTTGCTGAGCACCATTTTGGCAATGCCCAATATTATAGCATTGAAATAATGTTTTTAAATGCATCCAAATAATGTTCGGCTATTTTGTAAGATGTGACCTTCCTCTTTCATATTTTTTAACAGTTTGCATAGCTACACAGGGCTTACTTGTCTCGCAGAGCATTCCGGTAAATCCGGTTGAGCATGCGCATGACACTCCAGTCGCAGTGTTTGTGCACGTTCCACCATTTGCACAAGATGTAGTTTCGCACGTAAGGGTTTCTGGAAAAGAACACGTATTGAACAACATATAGAAACAAAAGAAATAAAAACAATACAAATACTGATGAACATAACATGAATATTTATACCACTTTCAAACGTTTATTCTATCTAGCGTGTCAAAAGAAAGTCTTGCGACATAAGAACTGTTATTCTATCGAGTTCACACAACACTGTTTCACCATCATTTGAATGTGATACTACAATTTTTGCAAAACATGGACACAGTTAAACTAAAGTGTAAACTATCGGATTATCATTTGATGGAAGACGCACTCATTTCGTCACAGGATATTCTCTCCTTCAAGCATATACTGTACTCTGGTATGTACATTACCATATTAATATCTTCGTCATCGCTAAGCTGAAGTCTACATCACTTGGCAGCGTTAAACATAATGTTCACATATACGCACAGGTATATATATATTATATATATATATATATATATATACATACATACATACATACATACATACATACATACATACATACATACATACATACATACAATGAATATATAGATATCAGATACAAAACGTTAACGTAACTGAGACTATGATGTTGTGAAATGTATAAGAAATAATGTTTGTGTCATGATGTCAGCATTTCCACACAGAAAGCCCACATCAATATTTTTGGTGGAACACGTTTGCACAATGTTAGTTTGGGATAATCTCAGAACGTCGATTACCGTTATCAGACTAATTATTTACGTTGGGCTAGGGGCGTTTAGAGGCAGTTTCATTTGGCGCCGGACATCAATATTTTACGCTTCGGACCGATACTGTTAATATATTTATATCACCATATCAGTTCGTCTGAGGGGAGGGGTGGGGGCTGAGGCCAGATGAAAGCAATTTCGCCTAATATCGGACATCGACATTCTGAGATGATCCCTAAGTAGTGGAAGATCATACTGACATTTATGAAATACACTTCATTTAGCATCTTGCTTTGCATTTTTTCATGTAAGTGATGTGTGCCACTCACAATGTAAATAATTGCTATACCCTATAATTCGTAGTAAGTGTAACTGCAGTGAATATCGAGTTCAGAATCGCCTTCAATGCCCATTTGCAAGTAATCACAATCGATTTTGTGCGACCGGCATTATTATTGCTTAATCGAGATTTATACTGCAATACGCTATTCTCCGCCCAGCAATTCAGTTAAGACGTGACTAGAAATTACACTACCTATATATCGTCTAAACGCGTGATACAATCCCTCATTCACATAGACCTTTGTTGTTGTGTACCCTCGTGTTTCACCCCATGCATTACTGTTCAATCGAACACCATGTAGATTTATCTGGGTAAATTCCTGCTCGAAGACTATTCGTTCACATACACCCAACACTGTATATTGCGAAGTTCTCGGTTTTACGTCTGAGTGAACAAACTGAAGCATCGTGGCGTGAACAAAGTTCTTTGAAACGGGAGTAGGATGATTCAAATTCGAACTGTATACATATGTTACAAACAAAAAACATACAATCGTAATTACTTATAAATATATTGTTTAGGTTAATCATGTTCTGCATAGATTGACTGAAGTGGGTACTTAATTGGTAAGGGTGTTATTATGACATGCGTAAAATGATATCAAACACGGCATAAAAGTAATTTCACCAACTCATAATATATTTTTTACAGCCAATTACGAAAGATGTCAAGAACCGAGCACATCGATCAAGTACGAACACTAACCGTTTTCACATGTTTTCCCAATGAACCCAGCCATGCAGTGACATTTGTAACCTCTCTGTGTGTCTTCGCAGGTGCCGTTGTTCAAGCAGCGGTCGTCGGTGCACATCTTGGGTACTATAAAACAATTAAGTGTTATCATACCTACATTTACCTTTTTATTCAGAAGCATCTGAATATGTTTTTTTTTCTTTGGTAAATATTTAATTAGGCTGACAGGATAGTACAACTAATCATTACACATAATATACTGTCTGCATCTGGCGCTATTCATTTGAGTAACAGATGCACATGATCAGATGTCTCAATAACACAACAACATAAAGTTTGTATCGGCTGTATTGGCTGTCACATTGAATATTAGGTTATGTGTATTATCGTGAAGCTCAACAATAAGTCAATATACTAGATGCCTAATCAATTATATTACTAAATAAATTAGTCTAATGTAATTAATGTCATGACATTTCAGTCCAGTGACGTTGCTAGAGGAAGACTGCTGAATAAGAACTCAAACAAATACAAACTATCCGGCTGCAAAATAGGCTGCAAACTGAAATAGGTGGAGGTCACTTGTTTCAGCCCTGTGTGTCAGTGGGCACGAAGAGGAGTAAGTAAGTAAATACAGTTGCGGAGATACTGACACTGTGTTGTGAAAAATGTGGATCACGGTTTTGTATGTATATATGTATGTATGTCTCTATGTATAAAATCATCACATTTATGCAATCAATACAGTCTTTGTCGTATGGTGATGATTAATTCTTCAACAAAATTAATGTCATTAAAACAGTATTACACCTCCGTCGTCAAAAACAAGATATCGTGAGATTATTTTCAAAACGGATATTCTGCTCTTCTTGCCACTGTATTTGATTTATAATTTTCGTTTGTTTGCCATTATAATTGGAATGATCATATTAAAACCACGTGATATGGAGCGTAGCAAAATATAAAATAATGTTTATGCATACAACGGTTGGCGTAATTAAGGTATGTGTTTATTGTTTTGTAGTTTACTTTTGTTTTTAGCAAATTGCCTGTTTCCGCTCGATGAAAACTAATGTTTACCACACACAACATATGTGTAGAACAATATCCATTTACAGCAGCAGTATCAAAATAAACAAACAACCAATAATTTATTATGACGTATACCTGCCAACTCTCCCGGGAAATCAAGGAGTCTCCCGGATTTTTTGTGTATCTCCCGGTCTCCCGGAATACAGACAAAACTCCCGGATTTTCGTTGAAAGCACCCTCTCGTCGTTGTCTTCTATATAGCGAACCGGTGAAATTCCGGTGAATAATCTCAAACAGCAAGCACCCCCCATCTTCCGATGTCAGCGCTACACGGGGGAAGGTGCTCAACCGCTAATGAATCTCCCGGATTTCACCAAAAAATGTGCAGATATAACGTTGTCATTAACCTAATAAATAACATGATGATGGAACAAGTGAAATACAACCTACCTTCAGGTGTTGCACATGTCAACGTGAGGACGGCTTGTCCATTCTTAGGATTATAAAACTTGTTGTTGGCGACAGTCTTCACTTCAATAAATGTTGTATCATTACACTGGACGTATTTGTGACAGTCGTACGGGAATGGGACGGTGTTGTATTTATCGTCCTTGTTCGAATTCTGACAAATGGTTGTCTCATCTGCATCACACATTGCACTAGCGTTAGGTCCTATCATGTCACACTACTGCGTACAAAATGTCACATTCCTTCGTTCGTTAAGCATCAAGAAGATTGACTAAAGGTACCCGAAGATATAATCGAAATTATTCACTTCATCACCAAATAAATGCGTTTGTGAAATATACAATGATCCATCAACCAATGTGCGAAGTGGTTCGTTTTGTTCAGATAATTTTACAACAGGGTGATACTGCAACAGCTAGTGTATAAAGCAACATCTCGAAAGGGCAGACTGGACCGGGTGACATGGATCTCACACGCAAGGGAGGAAGTGGAAGAAAGAGGCAGAACGGGCTGGGTGACAAGGATCTCACACGCAAGGGAAGAATTGGAAGAAAGAGGAGACATGGAGTAAACAAAAGGTAACAATATACATATATATATATATATATATATATATATATATATATATATATATAATTTCTAACGCCGGTCTTATTGGTTGATATTCTGACATTCTATTATAATAATGCACATTTGAGACGAAAGAAAAAGTACATAATTGTTTTACACAATAGGTTATTAACACCCGTTGGTAGGGTGCAACTCACCGATGCCGCAAGTTGCAGTGAGAGGCGGTGAAGACAGACAACCACACGTGCGACACACACACACAAACTTTGTGGGGTCGACCTTCGATGCTACACAAAGCCCACCATTGGCACACTGCTGTTTCTCATTGCATATGGTGCTTGCTGAAGAATAAGGGAACGGCATGTTTAATACATAAATATACACATGAACATGTGTACGTACATACGTAGGTATTTACATCGAACCCGCACACATACACGGATAAACGCATAGTTGTACACAGAGAGACAGGCAAGCGCGTACGCACGCATGCACGCATGCACGCACGCGCGCACTCACAAACACACACATATTGGCAAGGTGTACAATTTATATTTTACATGTACACTTGTACATATTAAAAGTTAATTTTAAATCAACATATCATTTAGTAATTTATTATTATATTAAGAGGTCCTAGTTACCATGTGTCAAAGTTATACATACACAAACAAACATAAATTGTTCTTGATCCACTAAAATGGCTACATTGAAACTTCTGCAGACCCACACGGAGTGGATAAACAACTTCAACTACATTACTTACAATGTTCACAATGATCGCCAGCATATGCATCAGTACACGAGCAATTGAATCCCTCGGTTGAGTTGACGCACGTTCCACCGTTCATGCACGTGTCGTCTCCACAGTAGATAATCGCTGAAGCAAATAACTCATGACGTAGTGACATATTGATACATTGACAAACATAACATGCTGTTGTGCTGCAAATGAACAATGCAGTGACAAAATTTTTGCAAGTTCCGGTTGTTATCTATGTGACACATATATAACAACTATGCCCTAGATACCAAGAAACATCTATATATATAATATCTCATGACAAGATTTAGGCATTAAAGATTTGTGTCGGTTTAAATTAAATATAATCAGTGGAGCGACTAATCACCATTCATAATACATTATAGGGTAAATCAGTTACACTTAGAATAAACACGGAGAGTCGGCAACAAAGGTTGAGACAGCACGTCAAATTGTTAAACGGAGTTGACACAGTGAGATTGTTTATATGCTCATGTTATGCTTTAATATGATAAAATCATGGTTGAGGACAACTTTTAAAATAGAAATCGTATAAAATTAAGCATCCGGCATCCATATGTATAACACATTGGTCAGTAGTCAAGCCAAATGTTCTCACCTTCTTCACATTTATGACCTTTGAATCCTGATTTACAGTTACATTTGTAGCCTCTCTGTGTGTCTTCGCATTCGCTGCCGTTCTTGCAGAGACCATCGGAGCACATGTCAGGCACTGGAAGATGAATAACTCAATAACGTTATGTGTGTTTATTTTGATTATTTAATTTAACGTAACATACTATGAACTAGAACTACTCATAATGTGATGATTATATCACACGAACTGCGATATACCTCTAAGTGTTGCGCATGCCAACGTGGACACAGCTTGTCCATTTTCCGGATTATAATACTCATTGTCGGAGACAGTCTTCACTTCACCAAACTTTGTGTCATAGCACTGGATGAACTTGTGACAGTCGTATGGGAAGGCGACTGTGTTGTAGTTGGTCTCATTTCTTGAATCCTGGCAAATAGTTGCCTCATCTGAATCACATATTACAATAAGATTACATATCAGCCACGAACGAAAATAAGACGGATATACAACAGTGTTGTTTTTGTCGTCCGCTGATCACTCTTCTGTATCATATAATGCAATATAGTCATATATTATCATTCACAAAATTAAATCTTAGTTGCTGTTATCAAAAAGAATAGAAGGAAAGAAGCACCACTCCGCTGTTTTTAGTGAAGCCGGCATGCAACAGCGCCCTCGGGCGACTATCTAGGATAACTACACGATAGCACAGAGACACGGCAGCACTTCTTCGTGCAGCGCACCGAATTGTTCCAATTCTAAAAGTAACCGTCCCAATAAGTGTTTTTTCGTTTTCGAAAGATGCCGAAAGGTACAAACAATTGAACAATGTTGTGTTATAAATCACTGTTGACATTCTTTATATTTTATAACTGATTAACTAAATCAAAGAATTCACTTGCTCAACGCGCCTAGCCTACGGGTACACTAAACTACAGAAGAATTTAATGTTCACCTACAGTTGTATATGTAACAATTGGTGGAGGAAGAGAGACTAGCAAGTTGTGTTTGTAGTTTACATACAATGTTTAGGGCGTTTGTGATAAACTAATTTAGATAATTGTGTACTTCAACTGGTGTGAGGGGATGTCAATAAACAGTGCCTTTATTTGAAATGGACGGGAATCCGTTACGACTATGAATTAGATGACCAGCGTTGGTTTGGACATAAAAGTGGTCATATGTGACCAAGGGTCGAATAATCGAAAGACACTCGAGTCACGTCTATGAGTCTTTCTTCCTCCAAAACGAGAAAAGATCTATGTCACGTACGACCCACCTCATCTGCTAAACACATGGGGAACAACCTCAAGAAAACAGGCTTCAAAAGAGATGGGAAAAGCAGTAAGTGGAGCTACATTCGTCAGTTTTTCCTGATCAATTCCAGAAATGCTGGCTTATGGCTCTTAAACTGATACACAAGCACATTGACTTGCCCCCGTTTTCGGCTTTGCGAATTAAATATGCGACCCAAGTCTTCTCTCACTCTGTTGCTACTGGTATTTCTATGATGGTTACATTGAAGTCACTCCATGAGGATGCAGAAGAAATAGCACTGTTCTTGGAACTGTTTAACTATTTCAACAGCAAGACATTCAAGCACAAACAACAGATGAGACCTGCTTTGTCAAACACATCTGGGCACAAGGAGTTTCTTCTGTCTACCATAGAGTGGCTTTTGTCACTTGCGTCTGGAAGCATACGTAAACTGTCATATCTGTCCGGATGGTTGATGACCATTCGTAGTCTTCTGTCGCTGTGGGACGATTTACACATCAAGTTTCAGGCAAAGTTTCTCCTAACTAGCCTGCTAAATCAAGATTGCTTAGAGGACCTCTTTGCTGTGATCAGGGGTAAGGGTGGCCATAGTGACAACCCTTCAGCTGAGCAGTTCCGACTCTACCTTCATCAGGTAATGGTTTATTTTATTCTACTGCAGAGCAAAGAGAGCAACTGCAGGGAAGACGGAAACACTTTTCTTTTTAACCTCAAGTCTTCAGTACTGCGTGTCAACACATCGCCGCCGATGAAGATGATCCTCTGCCTGTTTTCTCTCAAACAGGATAAATGACCAGTCTTTATTTCAACGTTGAGACGGAAGACCTCTCCACTGAGGAAGAAAACACCTTGACATAGCAGGGTACACGGCCAGGAAACTGTGTGACAAAGTATGTCAACAATGTCAGCAAACTCTGATTGGTTCACCGACAAGTTCATCTACAGAATTGCTGCTACTTAAAAACAACCAGAGAATGCAAAAGACGGACTTGTAACTCCAAATAAGAAACTAGCATCAACAGTTGAAAACATGGAGCGTGCTATCATGAAAACAAGCCATGCTCTACATATGGATAAAGTCCGAAGTAGACTGCGCCGTCATCTCGTCAAAGAAATACCCGAAGACTCAGTTGTCTGTCCTGCCGGAATGGGCACGCTTACAGATTATGTGTTAAACTTATTCATCAACATTTCCCTCTAGGCTCTGTTGAAGATGAATAACAACAACTTCACAACTTCAATTGTGAGAAATAGGAAAGCCCTGTAGTTGTCGCATATGTAAACAGGTGAGTAGGCGCAACATACGGCGGGCACCTACAGACGTGACATCAGCATACGGCGGGCATCAGCATACGGCGGTCACCTGCGTCCAGTATATTTTATTTTAAAATTATAAATACGAGAGCCATTTTGAAGAATAAATGATTGCCTTCAAAATAGCGTGTGGTTGTGTACATACGTACGCACAAGTATGATGATTTGTGCGCTGTTTTAGTGAAGTCGGTACGCTATAGCATTGAAAAGATAGCGTAGTTCTCCTAGATAGCCGCCGGGTGGCGCCACTAATTGCCCTAGCTTCACTTTTCGACCGATATTTAGCGTGAGTGGTGCCTCTTTCCTTCTATTATTTTGCTGTTATGTATTAACTGTTGCATAAGGGCTATAGTAAAACCAGTAACATATTTCCCAACAGGTAATCAATTAACAAGATAAAACAATACAAGGCGGATAACATAATTGCTATCAGTATTATATAACATTGATCATGTCGGTAAGCAAACAACTTACTTTCTTCACCAAATAAATTTGTCATGTTAAATATTCAATCACGCCAGGCTCAATATATGAACAATTATGTTTCATTCATAAAATGTATGACGTGCATCGCTAAATTCTCATTCATACTATAAAAAAAAAACACCCATCAACAGAGACGAGGGCAATTACGAACTGCCTCACGTGTACGATGACGTCATTCAGCGTCATAGGTACTGATGAAGTCGACGTGACACGTCAACGAAAGCCTCTACCAGGTAATTTAACATGATTCTTGGATATGAAAAATGAAAGTTTCGAATTTGAAAACGAACTATCCTGAAGAATGTTCAGTAATCTCATTCATACTGTTGCGTTGTTTAACTACAGCAACATGGAGTTAATAAACATAAATAATTATAGTCAAACCCCAATCTCCACGAGTGATAGTCCCCAGATAATATACCAAACCCATTTGAAATTAAATGGCGAAAACAATCATACAGCGTTTTGAGGATAGATTACTTCATGAACTCCAGTTGGCAGTGTAACTCACCAATGTCACAAGTCTGAGTGAGAGGCGGGGAAGTGAGACAACCACACGTCTGACACACACAGACAAAGTCTGAGTCTAATTTGTCGAAGCAGACGCCACTGTTGCTACACGGCTGCATCTTTTCACATATGGTGATTTCTGTGAAACAAAATTTAAGATGACAGCAATTTACACAATTATTAAAGGTAATGTTAAACGAATGTTAAACGATTTTAATTGATCACCTGGATGTTTATTCAACGGAACGTCGAGCGACATAGAAACCGGTTAACAACATTAATTGGCAGATTAATAAATATCTACTTTCAGTAGCGAATTATACAGCTGTAGTGTTTTTCACAAGATGATTCACTAGCCTGTCAAATTTCCATTTTACGGAATTTCCGACGTATGCTCCAGTAATACATAATAAAACAGTATGTATATAACTAGTAATTTAAGTCTACTTTCAGACAGAAAACGAGATAATCCGAACGTTTCACGAAACACCCATCTGGTTCAGTATACTAGTTATCAAAGGAAACGTGTGGCACATTCCGTTTTGCTACACTTAATAGAGGGTAGAGAGTGTTTGCAAGCGCCCCAGTCTCGACTCCCTGTCCCGAGCGCGTGGCGCAACAACAACAAGTGGACAGAAGAAATATGAGATTGCTATCAGTTAATACTGATGTCTTTAGAGAGAAACACGTTTTTTTGTTGGGATTCATATTTTTGTTTATATGTCATGCGATAATATACTTAAATGGATTAAATGCTTTAGTTATAATGTTATGAAACCAACAAAAAGGTGGCACCTTTGCTTGCTAATGAACACGATCTTAACATCCTTAGTGACAAATACACAATGTTTGGATATGTTACTTATAAACAATCGGAGTTCCGATGTACGTATTAAACTAATCCGAGCTGTGTGTATTATTTTAAAATGGCCTTTGTTCCACTAACAATACCATTCGGACCATTGCGTTAGATACGTAACTTACTGTGGTCGCACACGCGTCCGCTGTAGCCATCTGGACATGTGCATACCCACCCTGCGTCTGGGTACTCGCATGTTCCGTTATTCTTCTCACACGCACTTTCCGTACAGTTTTCCCACGCTATCACGGGAAACGCAGCGAGTGAGTTACAACAACAACATCATCATCAACATCAACAATAACAACACGAGCGGCGCTAACAACAATAACAACACGAGCGGCGCTAACAACAATAACAACAGCAGTAGTGACAACGTCGACGGCGAAGACGACGACAATGTGTGTGTGTATGTGCGTGCGAGCGTGCGTGCGTGCGTGTGCGTGTAAAATAATGTGTGTGTGCGTGCGTCTTCGTGTGTTGAACAGTATACACATTGAACAGTCCAAATAATTTGGCTTTAGCAAAGTGTTTTACAACAGGTGAAGGCTACGGCGAACTTATGATATACTAAACAATAACGTGTCGCACATACAGCATTATATATGTAAATGTTATCATTAACTTTTTTAGATCGGTTGGCAACTGTGTATTTATGTTTGGCATATACTTTTACAATGACCTATGGACGACGATAAGGATTTGTTTTAAACACATGCTGCACAGGGTTCGGAATTACATTTGTACTGGGCATTTAAACACGCACACGTGTGTGGAGGAGCAAACTTAAATAAATATAGTACAGTATACCTGTTGTAGTAGGTTCTACTGTTGGCGCTTGTGTCGTAGTTGGCGCTTGTGTCGTAGTTGGCGCTTGTGTCGAAGTTGTTACTTGTGCCGCAGGTGGCTCTTGTGCCGTAGTTGTTGCTTGTGCCGCAGGTGGTTCTTGTGCGGTAGTTGTTGCTTGTGCCGCAGGTGGCGCTTGTGCCTTAGTTGTCGTTTGTGCCGCAGGTGGCGCATGTGTCGGAGTTGTTGCTTGTGGTGCAGGTGGCGCTTGTGTCGTAGTTGTTGCTTGTGCCGCAAGTGGCTCTTGTGCCGTAGTTGTTGCTTGTGCCGCAGGTGGCTCTTGTGCGATAGTTGTTGCTTGTGTCGCAGGTGGCGCGTGTGCCTTAGTTGTTGCTTGTGCCGCAGGTGGCGCTTGTGTCGTAGTTGTTGCTTGGGCCGCAGGTGGCGATTGTGTCGTAGTTGTTGCTTGTGCCGCAAGTGGCGCTTGTGCCTTAGTTGTTGCTTGTGCCGCAGGTGGCGCTTGTATCGTAGTTGTTGCTTGGGCCGCAGGTGGCGCATGTGTCGTAGTTTTTGCTTGTGGTGCAGGTGGCGCTTGTGCCGTAGTTGTTGCTTGTGCCGCAGGTGGCGCGTGTGCCGTAGTTGTTGCTTGTGGTGCAGGTGGCCCTTGTGCCGTAGTTGTTGCTTGTGCCGCAGGTGGCGCGTGTGCCGTAGTTGTTGCTTGGGGCGCAGGTGGGTCTTTCTTTGTGGGTGGTGAGCTTAGTGATTCTACTTTAGGCTTCATAGACCCGGGTTTCCTCTGGAATTCCTTAAACAGACCACTCGTCTTCATCGCCTCCTTATCTATGTCTTCTTTGATTGCTTCCTGTAGACCATCAGACGTTTTTTTCTTGTCAGGATCCGGTGCGCTGAACTGCTGTACGGTAATGATGGATTCCACGATGACACTTCCGTTGCTGCCAGAACAGGTATAGGTAAATGTTCAATGGAACAATGCATGCCGACATGTTGGTGTACAGCTTGTTTTTTCACACTGGTCACGTGTGCCCATTTATTTACTCGAATGCTTTACTACATAAAACTTGAACTGGTATCTAGTTGTTTAGCAGGGATGAAAAATAACTGATATTTGCATATATTATTGTGGTTTTCGTGATGCCAACGAATTTCATTCAAAATATTCTTTAAAATTACTTTCATGAAAATCATTTTGCATATATAGCCTGCCTCGCTTAGAAATCAGGGATAAAATCACGTTTTCCTATCTTCTACAATTCATCGTTGTTTGATTGTTCATAGTAGCTCTGTTAATACTAATCTAGGTTCCTGTTATATGTATAATTTCGTGCACGTTATTATATTTACATTCACAATACAATTAACAGAAAGCAATACCACACAATATCGTATTATTGAAACCCTTTCAATAAACTACTCCACTTGATGTTGTTATTCACATTGTATTATTCTACTCTGATAACAACCTCACGAAGACATGAATGTGCGTATTCGACCACGGGTCTTTTGTATTGACTGATGTCAACGTATCAGTTTCGCTACAAATCATTGACACTTACGTGAATTTTGTCACCTTACATAACTGTGCATCTTCGCCCATGGCTCCGTTCCTCAAAGTGGTCATCATCTGATAAATGAAAACAAGTCACTCAGTTATAGATAAGCTGTCGATTGCATTTGCATCCATACAATTGTGGATTCATTAGTATGTCAACTTCTGCCTAATACAATTACATGTCCTACAACACTGTATATTTGTCAGTCTACTCTGGGGGGCGTGGCAGGACGTCGTCGGAGTGTCCTAAAAGTAGGCAGAGAAAATTAGAGGTTGGCCTCACTGTAGCGGGAACGAAATTAATATTGGGGCCTGTTGGGGAGCTGAGAACCGGAGATTCAGCACCACTCCGCAGTCCGATCATGAATGAGTGACATCGGAAGTGTGTGGAGTGCTGTCGAATATAATTTTTGCGGCGACGTGCAACATTTTTTAAGCTCACCAGAAACCTAAAATTGCACCCTCCCTTGATGAGGGCCAAAAAACGCCTTATGGCTATCAGATAGCATCGATTTACACAAACTTTGAAACTCGCCAAAACCCACATTCATGCTCAGGTTTAGTCTACTGGAGGGATGAACCATATCTCCCCCAGCGAATTCCGGGGGACAGATGCCCACCATGCCCCCAATTCCCGTGCCTATGGATGGCTTTAATAATAGGCGGGAGCTTCGCCGCCAAACTGTAGTAGTGTAGCGGCCGCATACGTATTGTCAATCGTTGAAATACTTCGATATTTAGAAAGGTTGTCACTGTTGATATTCGTTCATTCCACCATAATGTGCATTGTCACAAAATAAGTTTATGCATCATCAGTTCCGGACAGTGAGATTGGACTTCGGCAAAGTGCCCACGAAAGCCAATATATATTTCGTCGATTAAACAGTAATGTAGCGGCTAATGACAGACACAGGTTGACTGGTTCCTTTCCCACTATGTGGCGCCACTATTGTCGTCTGACTGCTTAACTATTGCATGCACTCGAGCCACTTGTAGGCCTACTATGGCTGTGTAAGCGCAGTGAACAACTTTATCAGCCCCTTTGACCTATGACCTGACCTTTGTCCTCGAAGTGTACTACCGTGCCAGACGTACAGTTGAACCTCACAATTACGGCCACCCTTGGGACTGGACAAAAGTGACCTGAATAGTGATGTGACCATACTTGGAAACACATGTGTATGCTTTACTGTCACGAATATCATTTGTGACTGTCCCAGTGTGACCTTAATTGCGGGGTGGCTACATTACCGATGTGATCGTAAAGCGAGGTTCGATTGTAGACGAGTTTTTGTTTCTGAAATACCGGTCGAAGGGGAAGTGTTGGAGATATTCCTGTTACATGGGGGCAGTGCTGGAGATTATACTGGTCGAAGGGGCGGTGTTGGAGATATTCCTGTTAGATGGGGTCAGTGCTGGAGATTATACCGGTCGAAAGGACAGTGCTGGAGATATTCCTGTTAGATAGGGACAGTGCTCGAGATTATACCGGTCGAAGGGACAGTGCTGGAGATATTCCTGTTAGATGGGGACAGTGCTGGAGATTATACCGGTCGAAGGGACAGTGCTGGAGATATTCCTGTTAGATGGGGGCAGTGCTGGAGATTATACCGGTCGAAGGGGCAGTGTTGGAGATACTCCTGTTAGATGGGGACAGTGCTGGAGATTATACCTGTGGAAGGGACAGTGCTGGAGATATTCCTGTTAGATGGGGACAGTGCTGGAGATTATACCGGTCGAAGGGACAGTGCTGGAGATATTCCTGTTAGATGGGGGCAGTGCTGGAGATTATACCGGTCGAAGGGGCAGTGTTGGAGATACTCCTGTTAGATGGGGACAGTGCTGGAGATTATACCCGTCGAAGGGACAGTGCTGGAGATATTCCTATTAGATGGGGAGAGTGCTGGAGATTATACCGGTCGAAGGGACAATGCTGGAGATATTCCTGTTAGATGGGGACAGTGCTGGAGATTATACCGGTCGAAGGGACAGTGCTGGAGATATTCCTATTAGATGGGGACAGTGCTGGAGATTATACCTGTCGAAGGGACAGTGCTGGAGATATTCCTATTAGATGGGGACAGTGCTGGAGATTATACCGGTCGAAGGGACAGTGCTGGAGATATTCCTATTAGATGGGGACAGTGCTGGAGATTATACCGGTCGAAGGGACAATGCTGGAGATATTCCTGTTAGATGGGGACAGTGCTGGAGATTATACCGTTCGAAGGGACAGTGCTGGAGATATTCCTGTTAGATGGGGGCAGTGCTGGAGATTATACCGGTCGAAGGGGCAGTGTTGGAGATACTCCTGTTAGATGGGGGGGCAGTGCTGGAGATTATACCTGTCGAAGGGACAGTGTTAGAAATTTTACCGGCCGAGGGGAGAAGTAGTGTTGGAGATATTCCCGGTCTAACAAACGGGGTAAAGTTGGAGATGTTCACGGGGTGTTGGAAATTGTTGTGGTTGAGGGGGTAATGTTGTTTACATCATTACAAAATGTTTTATCAACGATGTCAACTGTTTCCCTCCACTTTCCCCAAATGGAACTCTTGTCTCAGCGAGGAGTGCGTACTACAAGCACTACACGGATACTGGAATATATAACGTGGTATAAATAAGCAGTACTTTTTTTTAAAATACACCTACTTTAGTGCAGAAGTCATTTTTCAAATGTTTGTAGTCGGCTGATTTCGGGTCACCATAAGTTGATTTGTACTCCAGTTTGTTCAACGTCACCGTGATCTTGAAGTCCTCTGTAGATTTAACGAAAAATACACATACTACAAAGATTTAAAGCAACTAATGTATAATCAATAGTAACATGACACAATTAATACTCTACAATAGGAAATGTTATTAATATTTTAAAACTCACTTCATTCATGCATATATTTTCAACAAAAATGGTCTATTTAGTAAACTTACTAACTTTTGTGTGAAAGTGAGTCATTATTGTGTTTCTGGTGCATCTGCACCGTCACTTATGCTTAGCGGAATGCAACAACACCACAGAAACAAGACCTGAGTCACATTGCACATCCACGTGGTGATTCCAAATGTATAATTACTTAATTTAATTGATTCTACATGTAGGATTAAATACATTAGAAGTTTGTTTGATGAGTTATATTCACAATTACATTCACAAAGCAACGCAATTGAACCTCATGTCTGAATGGATGCTAGCTAGGTTTGCTTTTTCGCAAACATGAATTTGATACGACACGATGAAAAACTGAATCGAGGAGGCATCTTTCGTAGAAATACCGGAGCGTGTTCTGACGTACACCCACCTGGCTCCGGTCCTTTGGTTGTTTCTTTTCCTGGAAGAAAAATGGAATAAGCACAAATTAAAAAACATTTTAAGCGAATCATGTACTTCATTACATTTAGAGCTCTTTTGTTGACGGGAACTGAATACGTTGTATATGTTTCAATTGTTTGAATACAAAATGCAATCACAATTGTGCTTCAAAATAGTTCTATGATACGCATTAAGTAGTGCTAATGTCTTTAAGCAGTGTTTTGTGATTACAGTAACATTCCTACCAGCGAAAACGATGGCGTAGACGATGGCACCTATCATGAGCGCAGTGAGAAAGAGAATGAGGAGAGCCACGCCCCGGTAGCCGTGTAGACACGGCATGAACCGACGCCTCAGTGGTCGCCGCTTGACGTCTGGGCTGGACGAGGGGCTGGGAGAGGCGGCTCTGCCAGTCGGTATCTGTTAGTTCGGCATGTACGAAGGAACTGCCCGCGTCATCATCGGATACCAGCCCTGGGTAGACTGCAGGCCGTACCATGGGGACATCTACAATGTCAGAGACGTGCGCATGTGAACGATTTGGTGAGGTGTGTGCAGAGTGGAATAGAGGCGGACGGACGGACGAACGGACCGACGGATCGACGGACCGACGGACCGACGGCGGGACCGTCCGACCGACCCACCGATCGATTGAACGAAGGACCGAGGAACGGACGGACCGACGGACCGACGGACCGACCGACCGACCGACCGACCGACCGAATGAACAAACGAACGACCGAACGACAATAATTCTTGGTTTTCACATAATCGTATTGTTAAAGTGTATTATGTTGGGTAAACGTAATATTATAAGGGTCCCTAAGAACAACAGTAATACCTGACTCACAAATAATAGGTTTGTTTCTTCAATATAGCACTAAATAGACAAGTGACATAATACTATTATAACCAAGGAACACATATTTACTACATATTATTTAACAAATGGCACCATTATAATAAGGACAGGTAGCGGTGTGTGTTGTAAAAGCTACTGCGTCTGTATACATTATGACCCATGTGCACAACACCCACGTCTCGCTCAAACGGATGGCAATTTCTAATTTACATACGGGCTTATAAAGAACTGCTCTTTTGACAAAGCAAACCTTTGATAACGAGACGACACTTTCAATTGGATGAATCCGATTAAACCCAATTTAAACGAAACACTGCCAACACCATGCGAGACTCACACTAAGAGTGTACAGCGTGTTAGCGGAATTAACGGTTCAACATGTAACATGTGTTTTTCTTTGTATTTGTATGCGTTGAATAGTTTTATATTTCGTTTAATAACCGCGTATTAACTTTGAACAATGAACGCTGCCAACTATACTAAGAATTCCGGCGAACTGGAATGATGCAAACGCCACCCCTCCCTGTGTGTCTTTGTTCAATGTCCGTTTTGGCATCACAAAAACATGACAGCGAACAGCAGATTGATGAGTTAAACTTCCCTGTCATGCTTGCATAACAGGTCGTTTGGCTGCTATCTGGGATCGTCTGATGTCAGTAGTACAACCCGTTACTCAATGTGCTATCAACAGGGCATCAGTAATCATGCCGCTGCCTGTCGCTAATAACCCGGTTGGGTCACACCTATACGAATAAAAAGATTGTTCTTTTAACGATAACGCCTGTTTGCAACCGAAATCACTGCTGTGATGCTAGAAAATACAGTTTCATGATTTTGCACAAAGCGTGTTTGATGGCTACACAAACTATCAATAGCAATTAGACTGATATATTTAAAACTTACGGTAAAGCAATATATTGTATCGTCCATTTATTCCCCTTTGGAGACGACCGCTAAGAACATCATCTCAGGATTACGATGACGCCCTGTCCATTGCGTCCTCCTCCACAACCTCTGTCACCTCCATGTCTCTCCTCACCACGACGCCCTGTCCATTCCGTCCTCTTCCACAACCTCTGTCACCTCCATGTCTCTTCTCACCACGATGCCCTGTCGATTGCATCCTCCCCCACAACCTCTGTCACCTTCATGTCTCTCCTCACCACAACACCCTGCCCATTGCGTCCTCTTCCATGACCTCTGTCCATCCTCGCAAGCCAGGGTTGTTTGCCATGCAAAACTCGCCCTGGTAGATATCCTACGCGAAATGCGGAAGTTAGCTGAGTCAAACTAGTAACTGACTTCGCCAGTCGCGACTGCATCACCCGTGTGAACAGCGCAAATACCCGCCTCAATTTTAAGACGGATAAACGACTTCCGGGAATCCCAGTATATAATGACAGGTTCGCCCATTAGCACGAGCAGCTGAGCGATATTGTGTATTCGAATAATTGTTTCTACTTCCTAAACATTTTATGTAACACAAGCCACGGTTGGTTGAAATTAGTTTTATTATGACCACCTGACCTGCAGCCAACCATTGATCTAGTGAGCGATTTCAGAGTTTCGCAAAGCGATCAGCCAGGAGGTACTGCTGGCTGGCACTGACGTAATCAGCAGCAGCGACCCCTGGCGCGCGAGTATGCCTCTGCCACCTCCATGTCTCTCCCCATCACGTCCCTCAGTCATATCCTTTGTCATCCTTTACTGTGTTTGCCCTCCATCGGCTGCCCCCACGCCTTCTTGATCACTTATCTTACCCTCTTCATACCACGAGTCCAACCTGCGTAGCCTAATCTATCCTAGTTCACCTGTTACACAAACAACACGCCCATCTACTTCCTTGTACATTGTATCTTCAATCTAACTTATGTTAAAACTATCGTTTTTTTCTGCAGCTCAATACAAGTGTACATGTCATGCTTGTATGTATTCTCTTATACTTCTTATACTACTTGTGCACATACACATTGCTTTACCTGACACAAAAGTACTCTTTTCTATTCTACAACGTATATGATTCCGGACAGTGATACACGAAACACGACATTGTGGTTATGTTGCTACCAAGGACGCAAGTATTCAAATCCTCGTTGCACTTTTGACTGCTAATATTATTATAATTTTAGCTATAACGACATATTACATACGGGACGTTTGTTACAAGGACTTCACTGCGTGAGTTTTGTGTCACTGCTTTCCGGTCATACTTTAGGGTAACCTGGGCACAATGCCAGAACTGCCGCTCGTATTAGACTCCACCTGTGTGACGTCATTGCACGAGTCGATTCGACTGATACAATTAGAGTGTCATTCAGCCAACTTAGCCTGTCAGATCATATCTACTGCGCAGGTAACATTTCGAAGTCGATGCAACGGCTGCTTTCATGTTTCCTCTATGTGACATTGTCCACGTGTGTGTTTGTGTGTGGGAGCGTCTATGTGTGTGCGCGCGTGCATGTGTGCATGTGTATGTGTGCGCGTACGCGTGAGCGCGTGTGTGTGCGTTTGTGGGTGTGTGCCTGTATGCGTGCGTGCGTTGCGTAAGCCTATCTTCCGTGTTTATTTATTGAGTTCTTGTGATCCCAGTTTGCGGATCCGCCATTGAATGTTATACGCCGTTGAAAGTCGGTCAGTCGACAACGAGAGGATTAACCTTACTCACTTACTCACTCACTCACAACTCACTCACTCACTCACTCACTCACTCACAGATTCACTCATTCACTCATTCACTCACACAATCACTCTTTCACTCACTCACTCACTCACTCACTCACTCACTCACTCACTCACTCACTCTCTCACTTACCCACTCATTCACCCACTCACTCACTCACTCATTCACTCACTCATTCATCCGTGACAGGTGTAATAGTCTACCTTACCCCTAGATATTCCTTCCACGCTGGACATTTCTCCCTTTGTTATCATACAGTGCAACAGAAGGATTAGGCAGTGCAGTATCTTGTGAATAGAGCAGTGTTTTACTATTAAAGTGATTGATCCTTATGAACTCAGATGTTCAAATAAATCATGTGATTTAAATTTATGTGAATATTTACAACATATTTGCTATTATATTACACATTTAAACTGATTATTGTGTAATTATAATAATGTGACAATAAGGTGTTTGTTTGTATCGTACGGGTGAAGACCCACTCTGTCCACGTTTGTTTGTATCGTACGGGTGAAGACCCACTCTGCCCACGTTTGTTTGTATCGTACGGGTGAAGACCCACTCTGTCCACGTTTGTTTGTATCGTACGGGTGAAGACCCACTCTGCCCACGTTCGTTTGTATCGTACGGGTGAAGACCCACTCTGTCCACGTTTGTTTGTATCGTACGGGTGAAGACCCACTCTGCCCACGTTCGTTTGTATCGTACGGGTGAAGACCCACTCTGCCCACGTTCGTTTGTATCGTACGGGTGAAGACCCACTCTGCCCACGTTCGTTTGTATCGTACGGGTGAAGACCCACTCTGCCCACGTTTGTTTGTATCGTACGGGTGAAGACCCACTCTGCCCACGTTTATTCGTATCGTACGGGTGAAGACCCACTCTGTCCACGTTCGTTTGTATCGTACGGGTGAAGACCCACTCTGTCCACGTTTGTTTGTATCGTACGGGTGAAGACCCACTCTGCCTACGTTTGTTTGTATCGTACGGGTGAAGACCCACTCTGCCCACGTTTATTCGTATCGTACGGGTGAAGACCCACTCTGCCCACATTTGTTTGTATCGTACGGGTGAAGACCCACTCTGCCCATGTTTGTTTGTATCGTACGGGTGAAGACCCACTCTGCCCACGTTTGTTTGTATTGTACGGGGAAGACCCACTCTGTCCACGTTTGTTTGTATCGTACGGGTGAAGACCCACTCTGCCCACGTTTGTTTGTATCGTACGGGTGAAGACCCACTCTGCCCACGTTTGTTTGTATCGTACGGGTGAAGACCCACTCTGCCCACGTTTGTTTGTATCGTACGGGTGAAGACCCACTCTGCCCATGTTTGTTTGTATCGTACGGGTGAAGACCCACTCTACCCACGTTTATTTGTATTGTACGGGTGAAGACCCACTCTGCCCACGTTCGTTTGTATCGTACGGGTGAAGACCCACTCTGCCAACGTTCGTTTGTATCGTACGGGTGAAGACACACTCTGCCCACGTTTGCCCACATACATAAACATAACCAAGTAAAACACACCGGAATTCCCAGCTCGTCTGATCAATCAAGCTGATGATATTCTGCAAGTTTAGTCGATCGTCCGATGAATAATTCCAAAAATAAATATCAAATCGCTATAGAATGAAGTGATTCATATAACCGCCGAGCAAAAACTTCCTTGTGTGTGCTCCCAGGCCAGATCTGTCGATCACTATCAGTGGCTGACGTCAACGCTGACTCGCTGATCCGGAGATACAATTGATAATTGATATTATCTTGAGGCAAGTTAGGTAAAAAATCTACATTTCTTAAGACGCATACAAGTCGATAGGCTAGCACACGTCGTTGCGCCATTTCATAGCAGCTTGGCATTTAAAGACCGTACCAGACTTGCGCGCTCAAGGTGCTTCAGTCTATTCTTGGTGACTCATTCTTAGCTCTCTTGTTTGAAAAAAATATACGCAAAGTGCATAATATATTAATGTCGCAATTATTTACCAGTTGAATCTATCCGGTTGTCGTCTGTCCATTTGTCTTCATCGGGCGGTATTTTAGAAATATCAAAATGTCTGCCTTTCTTTTTGTCTGTCTTCCTGCCTGGCTGACTGATTGCATGCATGTCCTCTTCTGTGCCGTTTTTTACTTTCCCACTCCTCCCGCCCTCCTGCCCTCCCACTCTCCCTCCCTCTCACTCTCCCTCCCTCCCACTCTCCCTCCTTCCCTCCCACTCTCCCGCCCTCCCTCCCTCCCTCCCTCCCTCCCGCCCTCCCACTCTCCCGCCCTCCTGCCCTCCAACTCACCCTCCCTCCAGCCCTGCCACTTTCCCGCCCTCCTGCCCTCCCACTCTCCCTCCCTCCCTCCCTCCCTCCCTCCCTCCCTCCCTCCCTCCCTCCCTCCCTCCCTCCCTCCCTCCCTCCCTCCCTCCCTCCCGCCCTCCCTCCCTCCCTCCCACTCTCCCGCCCTCCCTCCCTCCCACTCTCCCTCCCTCCCGCCCTCCCACTCTCCCGCCCACGTTAATGACCAATTGCTCGATCGTTCGGATAATTCGAGGTCGTATATATGCACATCGCGTATAAAACATCGTCAGTGTTTATAGTTGTAGCAGACGCCATAGACACATGCCATATGGTATTACCCCCGGCAACTTCATCTACCCTTCTGATTGACCCCACATCCAGTCTTGTTAACCTACTACCCATTAGTACAAGGATTTTTTAAGCGACACACATCTAGATCAATGTTATGGATCCAGGACATAACCCCACTTGGACATAACCCCACTGGACAATATCCCACTGGATAGTACCCCAGTCGGACAGAACCCCACTCACAAAAGAAACTTTTGGACACAACCTCATTTGAGTAATAATTCTTCAGCAGAAAAACAATCTAGTTTTGTTACAAAATAATAATATGCATTTCAGATTCACAAGCTTTGTCATGTGATGTGATGGTTTCGTACAATATTTTAATTCTTGAATTGTTGACATTTTTAAATACAATTTTTAAAATGTTGTATCTACAGTCAGGCGCGATGGTGTGAAGACAATTCCTGTGGGCACTGGACACTGTTTGAATTATATTTTGATGTGATTACAATACGTTCATTAGAATTGTTTTACTGTTGGTATTCATTTTCATTTCACTAACATAAATTGTTCATGTTAATACTCTGTAGAATATTTGAATTCTTGAGTTGTTGACATTTCTAAATAAAATGTAAAAAGTAGTTTTGTGAGTGTGGCAACATTATATGTGACTGGAGTGGGGTTATGTCCAAGTGGGGTTTTAGTGGTGTGGGGTTTTGTCCGTTTACCCAATACTATACGTAGGAAATATGTGGAACCTTTGTACAGTTTCGTAAATAGATTCACATGTTGCAACATCTTTTTGTTTTTGTTTTGTTTTTATAAGCAGTAACATGTCATATACGGACGGCACTGCAGTATATATTTAACACAAATTGGCTTGGCGATGTCTTTTTTTTCTTCTTGTTTGAATAATAATGTGCATGGAAGGCTACATAACTTCCCGTGATTCACCATCATGCGTTTGAGTTCAGATAATGTCCTGTAGGCCGCAAACATTTATATATAGCGAACTAATAAGACTACAGGTAGTTGCACATCGGAATATTGTATGATGTGTAATTTGCCCTTTGTCTTTCAAAATACTTGCATTTTTACCATCATGATAAACCACGATGTGCCCTTTTGTGAACTACCCCGCCGTAGAAATTCACTAAAAGGCCTTGCGTTGGAATACGAGGCGGCCAGATGATACATGATATAATCGCTGTTTAGTGTTTAAATCCGACCTATGGGAAAACCATGCTTAAGTATTCCGGCTTTGGCGTAAATGCATGTATATTGGTGATTTTAGATCCACTTTTTTCATATTTATTTATTATTCTTATAACGTATTCATTTGTTACCTTTTTAATTATTTTACCAAGTTATATTTGTATTTATTTACTTTAAAAAAATCTAAAATCATTTTAAAATTGTCCACTATTGCACATCGTGTTCTATATCTGCAGTGACTTTCTGCATAAATAGTCAACCTATTTGGCTAGTCTCAGTACGTCCAGCCAACTCCAATAATCAACCTTACAACAAGGTATTGTCCTAAACCTAAGCTTCACCTGAGCCACCGTGCTGTTTCTAGGATGAACTTCTAGGATGAACCCCCATTTTTTAAAAATCATCTGAAACTAGAGCCACCTTCCGTAAAAAACTTAAGACATATTTATCGCAAACTGTGTTTCCGTCACAAGTTCTTGGCGTTTATTAGCTGTAATGATGGATTTTGCACGTCCGTTCCTGCTATTTCTTAGTGATTCTGGCTTGTTTCGCTTTTGATCTCGATTTCTCTAGGATTTAGACCCTATTAAAAGTTGATGTTGTTTTCGTTATTATTACATTTGCGTGTACCGTCAACGTCGAATCTGTGATGCCTAATTTAGCCAAGAAACATAGATAAGCATGAGTTTTGAAATAATTATTACGCGTTTTTTCTGTGGTTTGTGTTCACAGTTTTCTTTCCGGTCAGTTACATTTGTTGACTACGTGTGGATGCTTTCCAGAGATATCAAAATGGTATTCTTTGGAATACGTCTGCCAGATGGTAATGTGTAATGCTTTTCAAGCAGTCCTAATGACCGGATATCGCGCTGTATAACAATTTACCTCTATCAATTTACGCAATTGTCCGGAGAAAATACAAGGTTTTCTAATCCAAACATTAACACAGGGGGCTTACTAAAATAGGTTTACGAGTGCTACATGTGGCTGCATTCGCCAGATGATCGTCAAAACTGGTCGGGTAGTGAATCGGTATGTTTTCACCGTATCGTGTGTCATTCTAGCTTGCTGCATAGAGGATACGACAGTTCTGAATGTAATCTAGAAATCTCAGATAAATAGCGCATTTGCGTAAAGCCGCTTTACATAAAGCTGCTTTCACTTTATGTTATCAACTAAAATATTATATATACTCGGCGAATGTGTTGCTGAAGCCGCGCAAGGGTTATTTCTTTGCTGAAGCATAGTTATTGAAAGACACCTGATTTTTTTAATAAAATGTCAACATATTTCAAACAACCAAAAAAAAAATGAAACGTTCCCTGTATTAAACTCTCTGCGGAATGTGTACCGAAACTGTGTGCCAATTTTGCCGTTGTGGAATTGTTTTTTTTTAAATAAATTACTGCGTTGAAGAAACTACTGTGTTGGCATGATCTATTTTGTTATAGAACAATGTGCCTTTTTTTTTAATTCCTTTCTCCAAATAAATTGTCATTTTACACAAAGCCTGCCTTGTGATCATTCAAACAAAATCAAAGTATTCTGTGTTCGGGGCACTAAGCTGAGATGTATGGTTGTGTGAACAAACAAAAGGGCTATGCGGACCCCCTCAGTTGTTAAGTAAAATGTCCAGATTAAAAATAGTATCTCTGGTCAATGTTATCATCATTAAATGACCTTTATTATTTTAAAATACGTTACCCTCTTATTCCACTAAAATACCAAGTTGAGGTCTACTGTCATACCCTGACAATAATTAATACAAAAAGCACAACAGGCTGATAAGGCATGCTGGTGTAGGATTATAGTGGGTACGTTAGCCCAATGAGGGGAGGGAGTAAATGGAAAGTACCTCCCGTTTGGTATGCAAAAATGTATCGGAAACAGGCAAATATAATTTTTAGTGACTTTGACAGATAACTCCCTCTTTCGCGTGTGCTCTCATGTTTAATCCACGCGAGCTGTTCTGCTCTTTGTATATATTTTGTCTAACCACAAGTTTTTCTACAATGTTTCATTTTCTATAGTTTGATATGTGCATTTGTGTCGTTGCTACCCCACAAACTACTCTATTGATAGCAATCTCTCAATCCAATTTATATTGATGAGTGGTCATCCCAGCATTCACTTGGTAGACATGTGTGAATAGTTTTGCAATCACAGAGACAGAACCTGCATTTCACGATGTCATCTAAAGAACAAAAGTACTACTTAGTTCTGTAACAGGATTAGTCGCATTTCACACGTCTCTCTTGACTTTCCAGTTATTGAACCTCAGGCAGTTGACGTACCTGTCGACCTGCGGTATCAATATTAACTTGGTAAACATATTATGAACGTCTGTATTGTTTTGGTAAACTGTTAGCATTTCGCATACTCTGTGCGCCTGCGTGTGTACGAGCTTGAGTGAGTGCTTGTGTGGGCCTATGTAGAGATTCACGCTTTGTGCTCGCGCGGAAGCAATTCTGATTATTTAAATAAAAGCCAATGTTAATAGCCCACAATGACAGTCCCGTGGTCTTCCTTAGCGTTAACCTTCCTGGTACTGAATACCGCTTTCAATATCTGCTTTCCGTCGAACGTACACTGCCCGCCAAGTAACTAGTATACATAATAGTTCAAAATAGTTAACACCAGCTATCAGCAGTATTGCACAAGATCGTCGAATTGCTCTTCGTAGTTGGTTGTTTCGCACGACCAAGACAGCAGGTGGGGCGAAGTATAGCTTATTCCGCGAACTTCCGGTTAATAATAATGTTATTATCACCTCTTGATTATGAGGGTGGTTTACCATAACGGAACATACAAAGTCAGTTTAACTTATAAAAAAACATGTCAAAATGTGCGGCCATTACTTACCTGGGCCGGGTCGTTGTATTCCTCATTTTCAAAATCCTTCACGAGGTCCGTCTGTTTATCTCTTGGTGTCCACCCGAAGACCGACATGATGCTTGCCGGGTGCTGAGTCCGACAGTGAACCAACTTCGACGTGCCTGTAATGTTTGACAGTGCTGGTCTATCTTCGACCGTGCCGCGCCACGTGACGGTGTATCGACCACTGTCAGTCGTGGCGGTGACAGCAATATGTGGTCGTCCAATTGTGACGCGTCACCGCTTATAAATTTGCACATGATTGACGTTCGGCGATAAGTGTTCGGTGCACCTCTCGCCACTAATATGCCGGTAATCGAGGTTCATTAAATATATATGTTTGTTTTGTTCACACGATTCGTTTCAGAATCATTTTGCCAATATTGATACAACCTATATTTTGTAATTGTATACATTTATTACTTAGCTTCGGCGAAATGATTGGACAAAGTATCGCACTATTTTTGACAGCTTGCTGTCAGAATTCGATGAAAATTTGTAAAGTGGTCTGGCTCTGTAATACACTATAACATAAGGCTATTCACACGTTCGCTAAGTTATCCACAGGTATGTACACTTTTGTTAAGCCAATTGCACGTATTACTTACAGTGGCTGGCCGACATCTGTACTGCCTACAACACAACGCAATGAGGCAGCAGTAATAACAGGAAGTGCCAGAGAATGTAAGAATGTCAATGTGTGTGGAAATTAAAACGGTTTTAATAAGTTCAGCTCCATGTGTTATCTGGTTCAACTTGCACATGACCGATCACAGCAACAATATGATTATGAACTTAATTCAATTACTCTATGTTTGAGTATAACGTTACAATGGAGAGAATATATGTGAACGGATAATTGTAATTTCGTAACATGCAGAGGCATTTCAGCAACCAGCGAAAGGGGACATTAAAAAAAAAGTTAACGACACCAAATGTCAATACCCCCAACCCTCAGATAGGAGAGGGATACTTGATAACAAGGAAGGAAGAACACATAAGACAGAATACGTGATTCCATGAGAAAATATGGTTGGTACTTGAACGAAAAGATCGCATGCTGGTTAATACTTAAATGGTTTTGAGCAGTCCTAAGTACTGGACATTGCGCTATAATTGTAAATGGTCACAACCTATTCATATCTAAGCGACAACGGCATGCTAAACTCACATACAATAGTGAGTATAACAACAAATATGTACACGTGTGTTTATGACTAACAAGAAACCAGGCATAGTTCTCGTTCTGATTTTTGACGAATTTGCACCAGTTTGGACAACTCAAATAAAAACATCTACGGTAATATCAAACGGCCATAGCGATGTCAAACACAAACATTTCGGATCGTCACGCGTGACTGGCGACAACACCTGGCAAGATCGTTTGACGCAAACCAAGACACGGTAGGCATACTGATAAAAAGTTACGGTCCCCATATCGAGAATAATGAAGGCTGCAGTGTGGCAAGTCTACACGTTATCAACGGAACAACAACGGCGTCTATTACTGGCGCTATAACGGGCGCCAAGTGTGACACGCATGGCTGATTCCGTACGTATATATGACAGGTGATACTCCTGGTCTATTCAAATGTATCTTACGCAATATTGCCGCATTGACCGAACGTTGGCACACGAGAGAACGCCCTTGGTTAACAATTGCGGACACGAATGACTCAAATGGTCGCCTGAATGACCGCGGAACAGGAAGTGAGGTTATAATATGTCACTGAAGTGAACTAAAAGTACGTGAGGGGCGTCCCTATGTTTAATACGTCCAACCCGTTCCACTGCTGTAACGTCATTGACGTCATGCGGCTTACTAAGCAATCGACTTCGTATCAATAAGCAAATAACATAAGTGCGTGCGTGTACACAGTGCTAACATACGCACACGCCTACCCACCCTCGCACGCACACAGACATACGCACGCACACACACACGGGCGCGCGCACGCTCGCACACACACACACACACACATACACACATACACACATACACACATACACACATACACACATACACACATACACACATACACACATACACACACACACGCTTGCTCGTTGGCGGTGTAAATGCATCTCCACCCAGTATATATAATTATATATATATATATGTATATATATATATATGTGTATATGCGACTAATCGATTAATTATTCACAATTTAAGTTTTATTTAAGTTTTTCGTTGACCATTAGACAAAAAGGATGGTCACAACTTGTCAGAACTTAGGAAACTTCCTTGTTTAGTTCTAAGGTCGAAACAGTTGTATTGTACCTCGAGCAATGTAACTTATGGGGTTAAACGTTTTCTTATCGTGTCATCTAATTGCCGTGAACGCCCAGCATGCTAACGACGCAAACTGTGGTATAGTTAGTAGGGTGGCAAGACTGATAAGATGTGACCGATACTAGTTGGACTTACATGTATGATGTTTAAGGACATATATTAGTTATAATATTATCTTTATCAGGAAGACATCACGGCGGTGCATAGCCTACGTGGATTTGCCACAATCGTCATTCCTAAGTCACCGTGGACTACGACCGCAGGGTAAAGAACATATACGTTTTTCACTCGACAGCTGTGTTTAAAAATGCTATTAATCTTCAAAACACCGCCTTTTTGGTTTGCGTTTGAATTCACTGAGTAAAGAGGCCGTAGAACCACGTGATGCTATATCTGTTTGTTTTTGTAACGGTAGAGTTTTCCAGTGTTTGAGGTTCGGGCTTCTAGAAGAAACCCTTTCAAGTCTTTCCGTATGCAGGTAGCTTGTATCCTTACATGTTTTACGACAATTACTCACACGAGATACTTTCAAGGCCATATGCCCATGTGGGACCTAATTATACTGAAGCTGTCGCATCGGTATTAGTCAGGTACCTGAGCGACATATTATTTGGATATGGGGAAAGACCGGATAAAATCACCAAACTTGTTCCGCAGCTTCCTTATGTTGGTAGCTTTAACTTTTTGATCGGAGTTAGCAATTATTTTGGGTGGGTGCATTATTTTTCACCACCTACCAAATAAATCTGCCGTTTTACTAAATTTTTCCATCGGATATGGATACAACCCGGTTACATCATCAAATTTGTTTCTCTGCTTCGTTTTGTTAGTATCTCTAACTTTTCGATCGAAGTCATAAAGCTGTTTGGGTGGGTCCATTGTTTTTACCCCTTATCAAACAAAATTTGCCGTTATACCACTTTTTCTACATTGTATATGGATACAACCAGGGTAACTTCACGAAATGTTTTTCTCTGCATCCATTGACTATTAAATTTAGCTTTTTAAACGGAATCAAAAAATTGTTGGGGTGCGTCCATTATTTTTTACCCCTAATCAATTAAAATATCGGCCGTTTTATCATATTTGTTCACTGGGTACAGACTGGCTTACACCACGAACAGTGTTTCTTTGATTCCATACACTATTAACTTCTTTATTTTTTCAATTTGTGTGGGTTGGTCCATAATTTACCCTCCTCATTGAGCCGAGATATGCCGTTTTATTGGATTTCAGTACAGCATGTATTATTTGGTAACGGCAAGTCTAATAGACGAAAATATATAAATATAATTTGTATATCTTCGCGCCATTTCTTTAGGTTGCCTTACAATACATCTTTGTATCATAACTTATAAGAAATTATGGCTTTTATAGTATTTGCATTTGTGTTAGGATAGGTTAACACTAAGCACATGTTACACAAATTAATTCTACCGTTGTGTCAAACGGAAAAGGTTGTGTTCTGTTCTCAGAAGTTGCATATCTTAATCTCAGTTCTTCAGACTCATGTGAAGTGGCGTGGTTACTGACTTCGGCTTATTTTTAGACATGCTTTATGTTACTAACGAGATGTTGACATGTACACGCATATATCCACCCAATCACCATTCATATCACATACACACACATAAACACACACACATACACACACACACATAAACACACACACACAAACACACGCACACGCACGCACACGCACGCACACACACACAAACACGGACACGCACGCATAAATACACACACCCGCGCACGCACACAGCCACGCGCACGCACTCACAAGTACACCCATCCTACATACACGCACGCACGCACGCACGCACCACGCCGCACGCACGCAAATACATACACACACCGATCGGGAACATATTTTACATAAAGTCATTAATGATTAAATCCTTACACTACACAGACTCCAATGTTCTTATAATAATAGTAATAATTATTTTGTTAACGCCACATCCAATGTTGTTCACAGCGCTTTACTATGACATACAAATTTATGTTAACAAATAATGCATTTGAATAAAAATATAGTTGTTATATCATAGATGTTATATCATAGATAAAATGAACTAATACTAATAGTAATTAAGACAATAAATATAGTAGAAGTAGACAAGGAATGTGATATAAATATCATATAATAAAATAAAATAATTAAGGTCATAGTATTATCATTTTAATAAGTAAACTATGATTAACGTAAACATCAATAAATTAGGCTAAAATTATATGAAAAATAAATAGATAGATAAATAAATTTATAAACGTTACACACCGAGCAGCTATGGTAAGGGAGTGTTGATAATCGTCCGAGTTACAGATACACTGCAGTGAACAGGTGAGGTTTCAACACAAATTTAAATGAGTCCAGTGATGTTTTGCTGGTAACACTTGACGGCAGAGCGTTCCATACTGATGCCGCTGCGTGAGCAAATGTACAGTCACCGGCTCTGCTGCATGTGCTCGGGACAACTAGAGCGTTGGAGTCAGCAGACCGAAGACGTTTGGCTGGCATGCAGACATGCACGAGCTTCTGCGTTTTCGTGCAGCGCCTTGTACGTAAGCACAGCGATCTTTAATGTAATGCGCTGTTGAATAAGTAGCCAGTGCCGTTGGCGAAGAATAGGGATCACATTTATACAAAGGGCCTTCCTTAAAATGCCCTTTCATGACTGTTTATCTCCTGTTAAAGTTTCCTTAAAAATGTATGATAAATTAAAGTATCATGATAATATTTATATTGAGTATGGGGGGCATTATGCAAGATAAAGCGTGCTGAAGGCAAATCAAAACGATCGGGTATTCAAATGAAAGGATTTTTAGCAACACCCCTACTAAAAAATTGCTGATTTAAATGCTTGTTTTCGCCATTGCCATTGTGTCATTAAACGACATTTTAATTTCAAATGTACGTAATTGCCCTCTTATTCCACTAAATTGCTCAGTGGAATTTGGAAGATGTGGTAATATCCCAGCCAGCACGCCACAATCGGCCCGAAGTCATTTATCAGCAATTGGGCCTCCCTCGGCTGGAGCATAGGGGTAGTGATATTTGACACTACGGTGTACCGCCATTTATATATATATATATATATGTATATATATATATATGTATGTATGTATATATATATATATATATATATATATATATATATATATATATATATATATATATATATATATATATATATGGCGGTATATATATATATATGATATGATATATGATATGATGACGATGAACGTGTCTCAACAACAACAAATGCAGTCCATGTGCTGCGCGTTCCTGTTTGTTAGTGCGACAGGGTAAATGGGTGATGGATGAAGTGCGTACACTAGGCGCCTTCTGTCATTATGACGCTTTACTTCATGGCTATATAAAACAGTTTCAAGTTTCTCATCAGGACTTTATTAAAATGTAAATGAGGGGTGCAAGTTGTGGTAAATGTATCTATGTTGATCCTGAAATCGGTACTAACAACTATCAAAGCAACTCATCATCAACAATTAACAACTTAAAAGTCTTAAGATGTCTACTGAATTTATTTCTTACAAGTAGGCACATTCCTTGTGTTTGGTGTGAAATGTAGTTTTCTCTTTTTGCGCAGAAGTATTGCATGCATATTTAATCAAAGGATAATTATATTTCAAAATAAAATGTTGTGGAAGCTATTTTAAAATTCTTGTGCGGATGAGAAACCGGGAATTATTTTATAAAAGTAAAGTAAAATTATTTTATGTGACCTTATTGTGAGACAAAATATGTACTTTTTAAACACATTTTATAGATACTAGGCATTGTTCAATGTGGTACCTTCATTGAAGAAATTTAATATTTGTACGTTAATATTACAGATGCTGTCAGAAAGAATGAACTGGCAACATTGCCACTGACTACAACATCAGGAGAATATTCGAAAGTACTCCAAGACTGCCTCTGACGGGAATGGTGTTAGATAGTAGCGGATGACAAATGCAGCTAGTTGTAGCAGAAAAAGAGTTTATGGACAATAATAATTAAGCAGCCTTTTCACAAAATATTTCAGTTGTACATCATGTGCCGCACGAGTCAATGGACACTAATTGCAACTTTGCTTTTTGATTATAATTTTCATGTATTAAATTATGTGTTTGTTATGCGCATTGGAGTTGCTTGCGTACTTAATTTTAGTTTATAATAATTGGATGGGATACTCGTTACCCATTCTCTTTTTGAAGCAGTTTACATATTTGTAAATAATATATTACTATATTATTTTATTGTTTTCAACTTCCAAATTCCAGATAATCCCAATAAATTGAGGAACTTGTATCAAATAATGTTCATTTTTAACATTAGAGTGACAATGCATGAAATTGAAAGTTATAAGACCAATACACATAAGTGATGTGTATAATTTGGTCTTATTACTTAAAAACACACAAATACTCACATTTAGCAAAATCAGGCATAGTCAGCATATGAGCGGCTAACCATCGGCACAGTATCGGCGTCCGACTACGAGCCGCCCTCGGCCCGAAGGCGAGACGCCGGACAAAAATCCCTCGACCCGCAGGCGGATGCCGATAGCGGGCCGATTACTTTACCGCTGTCGGCCCGCTGGAGGTGTGCTATCCGGGATATTGGACTAGGCCGTAAGCAGCCAGCTGGTAAATGTAGTGTGGGGCCTGATCGGCTGGGTTTTGGATCAGTAGTTAAGTAACTTGATCAATAAATACGTTAAACTACATACTGTGTCTTCATGAATTATCTCAACAGAAGATACACCAACAAAAATAATGTTGTGTGACATAACGGTATAGAAGCTGACACCCCTATATTATAGCTCGTTTAATCCGTGCATTGTTTGCGTATATCATGTATATGAACGGTATATTTGTTAGGAAATTCATGCAGTAGCATTTCACAATTAAACAATGCATTTTGTAGTATATGCTGAAAATCTGGCGATATGCCTTGCAGGGAAGAATGGCAATGCCAGGAGTATCTCCTCGAGTGTTCGTTCCACCGTGTTCGACACGGGTATCTGGTGCTAAAAAATACCCGGTCCAATTGCCCAACCATCGGCAATTGGAGAACATTGAAGGTAATTGCGAGCTCCTGTCTTCCGGCTTCGCGCACTTCGTGATACACTCGACAGGGGGCGGGTTACACACCACCCGTTGTGTTCAGTCATGTCTAGTAACATCAGTGTGATCATATACATTATATTTTTATATAATATTTACGTCATTTGATCAGTTCTTCCTTAAATATGGAGTCATAACGAGAGAAAACATTGGTTTGGGCGGCCATTTTTAATTTATGCAAATTCGATGTTTTCCTAAACACGATTTTGTGTGATTTTTGACATGTTGTTCGGTATATGCTTGGGGCTTGTTTCCCGCAAAACATTGTTTTTGTTGCAATTTTATCGAGGTCAAACCGTAAATTGACTAGGCTACCAGACCGATCCGCTGATACACCACTATGATCTCTGGCGTAAATAGTTCAAGAAGGACCACCAACTACCGATTCGTCTTTTTGTTCCGCGAATTGACAGTCAGGAGTTGTGAGACGGGAACTCGTTACCCATTAATGCGACCAACCGCTTTTGGACCGATTCCAGAAGACTAGTTTGATCGCTTCAGTCGAATCTCGCTGGCGTGTTCTTTGCATAACCGCCTCCCGAAAGCTGTCTGGTATAAATGGCGTTACGCAACCGATGATAAAAGGGTGACAAAAAAGACCTACCGGTGCGCAGCGAATAGAAAGGGAGTAACTTGAGTATCCTAGATAGTGAGTTATAGATACTCTATCTTTTGGGGGAAAAACTATGTCTTTACAGAAACTACGTCCTGGTAGTTTGTCACCGTCACACTTACAATGCGTCCTTTGACGTACGTTATGATCAACTGCGCCAAAACACAAATGAACCAGTTGTCACACATCTCTACTTCATATAATTTGAACCAGACGAGCTAAATGTATTAATGTTCAAATCAATCACGACACAAGCCCCTACGAACACAAACCGAGCACTTGGTATTATAACGCGCCGTCAGGAATCCAGATTTCGCAATCCAATACTTCGTCAATGATTATTCAGACAAAGAAGCCTTATTTATGCCTCCAGACCCCAGAAATGCACCTCTATTGCAATGTCATATGTGCTTTCAAAAATAATCAATTGAGTGTTACTTCTTGGGTGAATAGTGGCGCCACCGTGCGATCACCCCATGAACGTTCATTTGCTACTATGCGTAAGGTGTTCGGGGCGAACCACACCAAAAATTGGCTATCAAAATACCACTCCGTCGCCGGGTTCTACAAAGTTATGGTTCAGTTACAAACGCTGTTTCGTGCCTCTACCTGTTGTACTTCCGGTGATCCCCTTGTGTTGAATATGATGTCTGGGGAAAGCTATGAACACGTAACCAACAACGTACATAACGAATATTTTGTGTATAAAACGAAGGCTTACACATAGACCCTAAACATATGAATTAACATATAAATACGCTTTAAAATAAGGACATTAGCATCGTCGTCATCGCCATAATTACTATTATCACCAGGAAATGCAATACTCAACCACCATCTTGTCGTATCTCGAGGATACGTAGTTTATGACGTCATTGACTAGCAAATGACGCGACGGATATGACGTCACCGATTGTCGAAAACACACGAACTGACGCCGACACAAGAGACTTGGAAGGCGACGAGGGCATTTGACAGCGACTCTCCGGCTACAGTGGCGTCCGCGGAGGATTTCAAACGATTCGCCCCAAGTGGAGATGCTAAGTCTAGGTGTAACAGACCTGCAGTGGCTAATTTAGTTAATTAATATTAGTAATAGTTATCAGAGAAAGACTGGAACAGAAAATCCAGATTCATATTATATAAAAGAATGCTGCACAAAGCAAGCATATGGTCGCCGTCACTGTGGGCGCGTTTCTAAAGCAACAAGGTTTGAACGATTTGTTTATTTTCGCGTCTGTAGGCGTAGTTCTTGGTGTCTACCGGAACAGAATGTAGTTGACAGTTAAGAGTTATGACTGGAATTTGGTGCAGACATTGGCCTGACCTTAGATTCACTTCGTGACCATGTCCTGGTTTTAAGATCGAACCGGAAAGGTGAAATTATGCAAATAAATGCAGACCCCTTCACGTGAGTGAGCACCCTCATCCCCACAGTATGACGACATAAAAACACGCATGCGTAGAACCATAATTCTACAAATTTCATACTATGCGTTTCGATCCCTTACGGTTTAAAGACAATTCCCGGATTTGGCTTGAGGCCAAGCCAGTATGTTTAAAAGGGAACTATTTTTGGAATTACGGGGAGGGCGGCAGTGAACACAGACGAAAAGACACGTTGACGCTCTCCACGGGAAACTAGGAAAATGTTTCCCACATATTTAGACTTATCAAAATTTCAGCAAATATAAACCACGGTGGTTTATATATTACTTTATCGTTCAATCTTCAAAAACCAAGGACACTTTAAATGTAAAATAGAGTTGAACTGTCGGCGCACATGAATGTGCAAACGTTGTACGGACATCGTGTCTGAAGTTTCTACTGATGAATAAAACATATATATTCGTGACGAACCTGGAACGCTTGTTTGTTCAATTTCATTGACAAACAAATACACCCTTAGCCGTGAGGGGACAATGCATCACCATAGCACGATGATGCACACGGCTTGGCGAGCGACATACTCGAGGTAAGGCTCCGGTCTTCTTAAGCCATTACGTACCGCCCAACAGTGAAGGAAGGAAAGAAGGAAGACGAAGGGGACAACAACTTTACAACTGGCGAGCGCGCCAGGATCAGTATAAAATAGAAACGACGACGGCAGTCTTACAACTGACGAGTCAACTCGAGATCGACAACGATCGCCGGCGCGTGCCACGCATTCCGACGGCGATGTTAAACACTACATCGATTTCATTCTTAAAGGTAGGTCTTTCTGGACCAGCTTCCCCATATCAGGCCAAACGATAACCGCAGCTATGCTGAACTAAGTAGGTGTATGTTGTGGTTATCCGGGACGTTAGTGGGGTTGGAAGGGAAGGACCGAATCATTACGTACATTGACGAACGGCACCGGAACGACCGACGAGAGAAAACGGAGAGTGGCCGAGATGCGAGGAAATCGACGGTGCGTGCCGCCAACGAGACAAGATCGCGTGGAGACAGTGGACAGTCGGCAGCGAAGGCGAAACAGCTGGACGGTCGCGTGAAATCGAAACCAAACAATGAAGATCCGCGAGAAGTCGGGGACAGTGTCAACACTGACGGCGACCGTGACGCGTGCCACAAGGTAGGCTAATCTAATCGACACCGAGCGACACCCAACAGTCCAGGGACCATATCGAAACAGCACGTAGCCTACACGACGGGGATCAAGATAAAAAAAGGACTTGATAATTGACATTAGAGTGTGTTTTAAAGGAATCATTTAGAAAGGAAAAAGGTACGTGAGCATTGTATTAAATTTCGACTGAATTGTTTAAAATTGTTTTGCAGAGAGACACATAGTTTCAACGAAAGGAGAAGTAGAAAGGAATTATCAAAAGGGTTTAAATTTTAAAAGTTACTTTCCAATAGCAACAGAACACCCAGCGGAGGGTATTCGCTTAAATACAATTTAACTAGGTGTGGCAGGGAGTGTTACAACAATGAACTGAGTTACGTTATCTCAGAGAAATTGAGATTTAGCACAGGGTTTGTGTCAGTTTAAATTGACTAGACAATCTCAAAGTATTGACTAAAAATGTTAGGTGTAAATAGTGAGAAATTTATTGGAATTTGTATTGGCCAGCTGTGACTAAAGCAAATGTTAAGACTTACAACAATATTCGTTTGCTGCGGGTCGCCAGCGAAATAGAACAATCTTGGTGTCTTCTGAAGCTTTGAAAATGATCTAAGTTTACTGAAATTGTGGTAGATTACAAAGTAGCGGAATACGTGGATCAAACAGGAAGCAAGCTGTGAGCACGTATCTCCAGGAATTTGGTTATGCACAATTTTCCGCAGCTGCTTAAACGTGACAAATTCAGTTAACTTTTCCGGCTGGTTGTTTTCATTGCTGAAGGATTTCTAAAAACAAGAAATCGGTACAAGATTAATCCGAATTTTATGAAATAGAATAAAGATATTACGTTGAGCTGAGAAATGTTTACATATTATGTTTGGCCAATATTCGAACACGGAAATTTACTGAAGTCAGAATTATAGATTAATCTGATTGAAAGAGTTGAGCGCCAACCTAACGGAGGTTGTCGAGTTTTATTGTAGAAGAAAACAATATGACATTAGCGTGAGGACGAGCGGACGTCCAGGAAAGAGTTAATAGATGGAATGTGAAATTAGAGTTACGAGGAGTCTCAAACTTTGTGGTGCATCCAATTTATTAAGTTACGTAAATGTTATTGCGTAATAACGCGACGTAAAAACGTAGAAGGTCTATGTTTGTGGTCAGATGTTGACTAAACGTTATGACGTGTCACATATTGAAACGAGGATGTGGTTACCAATACGGGTAGGCCTATTTGTGCAATTAAATATGTGGGACGCCATTATTTAATTATCGGAGGTTTGCAAAATCGAGACATAAATGGATACGTCTTTATGTCCGATCTAGGCAAATTGATCCGCGGGAATGGATTCTTGAGTAGAGTCTAATCCGAATCAACTGAATGAATTTAAACGACTAAAAGACAGAGCATTTAATTCAAATCACTATAGGTGATGTTTCAACGTTTATGTCTATAGACTTTTTCGGAAGGAAGGTCAGGTAATTATGCCGGTTTTACAAAACGTTAGGAATACGGCATTACACTGACTATATCCTTAAGATAAGTTTGTACAAAAACGCGAAGTCGAAAACAAATGCTACTGGACTACAAGAATCGTCTAAAGAGTTGTGCTGTTGGATAAAACAGGTTTTCCAACAAGGAAACAGAGAAATGCAGTTCCCATGATGTAGTCTAAAGACACCGAAAGAGGTTCTGTTAATGGATAGGCATCCAACGAGGAAGATAACGAAGTTAAAAGAGAGTAACACGGTTACTCAAACGGTTTTAGTAGAGGGTAACTAAGACCACATTGATGACAAATGTGATCAGAATGATTACACGGTCACAACTATAAAATTATGTGCATGTTTTATAATTTTGATTGTGCCTGTTATTTTAGCAAAGGTACTGAAATATTATACTACTTGAGTATTATAGATTGGTTATTATGTTAACATGGTGTCGTATTAAACTACTAAGCAGGTTTTATTACCTTGATTGCCATTATTATGTGCATGTTGCGAATACCGGCGTATATAAGACCGATAACACTGGAATGCCATTTAGACATATATGTTTTGCTTACGCTCATGTTGAATACGTTCAATTTTATTGTTAGAGTTGGAAGACATCTTTTATGGATGCCATTTAGCTAATCTCAAGGCGAGCTGTGGGAGGCCTGAGGTTAGTAAGATATGTATACGCATGGTTTGTAAATTAGCCATATAACGATAGTATCCTGCAGGATCTTTTGTTAGTTTATTGTGAGTTTTAAAGCTGTATTTTAAACTAGAAGTGTGTATGGTATGTAACAGACCTGCAGTGGCTAATTTAGTTAATTAATATTAGTATTAGTTATCAGAGAAAGACTGGAACAGAAAATCCAGATTCATATTATATAAAAGCATTATATAAAAGAATGCTGCACAAGGCAAGCATATGGTCGCCGTCACTGTGGGCGCGTTTCTAAAGCAACAAGGTTTGAACGATTTGTTTATTTTCGCGTCTGTAGGCGTAGTTCTTGGTGTCTACCGGAACAGAATGTAGTTGACAGTTAAGAGTTATGACTGGAATTTTGTGCAGACATTGGCCTGACCTTAGATTCACTTCGTGACCATGTCCTGGTTTTAAGATCGAACCGGAAAGGTGAAATTATGCAAATAAATGCAGACCCCTTCACGTGAGTGAGCACCCTCATCCCCATAGTATGACGACATAAAAACACGCATGCGTAGAACCATAATTCTACAAATTTCATACTATGCGTTTCGATCCCTTACGGTTTAAAGACAATTCCCGGATTTGGCTTGAGGCCAAGCCAGTATGTTTAAAAGAGAACTATTTTTGGAATTACGGGGAGGGCGGCAATGAACACAGACGAAGAGACACGTTGACGCTCTCCACGGGAAACTAGGAAAATGTTTCCCACAGTTTAGACTTATCAAAATTTCAGCAAATATAAACCACGGTGGTTTATATATTGCTTTATCGTTCGATCTTCAAAAACCACGGACACTTTAAATGTAAAATAGAGTTGAACTGTCGGCGCACATGAATGTGCAAACGTTGTACGGACATCGTGTCTGAAGTTTCTACTGATGAATAAAACATATATATTCGTGACGAACCTGCAACGTTTGTTTGTTCAATTTCATTGACAAACAAATACACCCTTAGCCGTGGGGGGGACAATGCATCACCACAGCACGATGATGCACACGGCTTGGCGAGCGACATACCCGAGGTAAGGCTCCGGTCTTCTTAAGCCATTGCGTACCGCCCAACAGTGAAGGAAGGAAAGAAGGAAGACGGAGGGGACAGACAACTTTACATAGGTAGGGTGGGCAGGTGGCAGGTGGTTTGATCTTGCACTTCAAGCCCATTTTATTATAAAAAGTGAACTTATTAATACTAGTAAGTGGCACCAGCCCCTTTGTTCTGAATCTGAAAATCCCACTGCAGATGTTGCATGTGGGGTATCATAGAAGCCGACCGACCGACCGACCGACCGACCGACCGACCGACCGACCGACCGACCGACCGACCGACCGACCGACCGACCGACCGACCGACCGACCGACCGACCGACCGACCGACCGACCAACGATTAGTATTAAATTCAATGATCGTATCGTTGTGCATAATGTACGTATGGTACGCCGTGTTCCCTAGTCGTGCTGCTACTTGCAAATTGTTCTTTAAGGTATACATATAAGCTAGGATATAAGTTTGGATAATACCTTCATCAGCTACACGATGGCAATGTTATTGTTCACCTCTTGTTTCCCTGACGTCAGGGGTGATACTGGCCTCGATTCCGATCCTGGGTTTCACTTCCTTTTCTTCTGTTCCCTCACTGGTCTTGCTCTGCTATGTCCACCAACTCTCTCCATTTCCTTCCATTCCCATCTTTCCTCTCGTGCTCCACTCCTCTCCCAATCCTTCCAAGTATCTCTCTTTACACAGTCCTCCCATCGCAGTCTAGGTCTTCCACGCCTCCTTTTCCCCTCCACTCTCCGGGCATCTGCTGTCTTCCGTTCTACTCTCATTCTCTTCACATGCCCATCCCACTTCAGTCGATTCCTCATCAGCTCATTCTTAAAGTTTTCTTTTACTCCAATCTCCTCCCTCACTCCTCCATTCTTTGCTTTTCACTTTTCACTTCTACAATTTTTATGCCCCAGTTGTTTTCATAAACATGTACTCTTAATGGACGCTAAACAATTCATGGTGTGCTCATGCATGTTATTGGTACCGTGTACTTGACCAGTACTAGGTGATTAAATTCAGCTATTCATATAAACGAATCCCGCCGGATCCATCATTTCACCATTCTTGCTGACTAAATGTACGTCGGAATGGTGTAACCATCGTCTGCGCCGGAAACCGAAATACAATCATTACTTTAGTACCAAACGAATAGTGATAACTGCGCTGTTTTAGTTGGTCGTTCTTAGCTTATTACTCGACCATGCTAATATGCAGACAAACCCTATTCATTATTTTTAAATCAAACAAGTCACTTTTCCTAAAAGCATGCATTTCTCAAATACATTTCGCCGATGATAAAACGACAAAAAACAATTGTTTTGTAGGAAGATAATTTTCGTTTATCAATTGCACACGTCTACAAACCTTGGCACAGCAGAACCCGATTTATAGTACTGTTTCCGCTCTGGCCGAAGATCTGTTGATATGATCTTCTGTGCAAGACAACCACAAGGGACCACGGGAGCACCAAATGATCTTCTGTTGAAGACAACCACGAGGGACCACGGGAGCATCAAATGATCTTCTGTTGAAGACAACCACGAGGGACCACGGGAGCATCAAATGATCTTCTGTTGAAGACAACCACGAGGGACCACGGGAGCACCAAATGATCTTCTGTTGAAGACAACCACGAGGGACCACGGGAGCACCAAATGATCTTCTGTTGAAGACAACCACGAGGGACCACGGGAGCATCAAATGATCTTCTGTTGAAGACAACCACGAGGGACCACGGGAGCACCAAATGATCTTCTGTTGAAGACAACCACGAGTGACCACGGGAACACCAAATGATATTCTGTGCAAGACAACCACAAAGGACCACGGGAGCACCAAATGATCTTCTGTGCAAGACAACCACGAGGGACCACGGGAGCACCAAATAATCTTCTGTGCAAGACAACCACGAGGGACCACGGGAGCACCAAATGATCTTCTGTGCAAGACAACCACGAGGGACCACGGGAGCACCAAATGATCTTCTGTGCAAGACAACCACGAGGGACCACGGGAGCACCAAATGATCTTCTGTGCAAGGCAACCACGAGGGACCACGGGAGCACCAAATGATCTTCTGTGCAAGACAACCAGGAGGGACCACGGGAGTACCAAATGATCTTCTGTGCAAGACAACCACAAGGTGTCACAAAATCGAGTGTAAGTATTAATAAATTAATAAATTGGCGGTACCCGATTTGACATAGCACGTTATAGGTTCAGGTGCACTAGGATTCGGAGTGAACGAGAGACATAACGTGACAGCAGATATGTATGTACGAGAAGCCAACTGGCGTTCCCATTTAATACATCAACATAAACATATGCAGTTCAGTGATAGTTGGCCAACCGTTACTCTGCTATGACATTATATGCATAACACCATACATTATACTCAACAAATATGCATCCAAATATGAATTTACATGGGAGACAGTTTAAACAGCTGGTCACTTACATGAAGACGGGTATACACCATTGTAAAGTCTATGAACTGTAACCAATGTCTCGTGATGTGCGAATGTCAACGTTCGCCTCGGTCGCGTTCGGCGAGATGTCAGGACGAAAATCGCTCGGCGTTCGGCGTTCGAATTCTCGTAGACGTAGACGAAAGCAGGCGACTCAGATTTGCCTTGTCGATCCCGCGCGAAACACCAGGCAACAACACGGAAACGATGTTACAACGTCGGCGATGTCGAGAAGGTCTGTCACGGAGTCTGTGTTATGACAGCTAGCAGACGAAACGGTGGTGGCCTCGCATTCGAAGATCTTGTCAAAACGGAACTGCAGACGGTTATCGCTCAGTCTTCTTCAACGCGAGTGAAGTACAGCGCCTCACAACTAATCAGTACTGTTGAAATCGTAGAAGTATTTTACCACAGGCGTTGGGCGGACACACGTTTCAGCCCAATTCCTGGAGACGAGAGTGCAAAACTTTCTTCTGCTCAAATGTTCGTCTGGCCTCGAATGGCCGTCCTGCCCTTATATAGCTTGATGGCCGGAAGTTAGTCTGACCAATTACAACACTTAATACAAGTTAAAGTCGCTTCAAAAACCAGCTCCCGAAACCGTTCACACATCGAAGTAATCCATTCAACTCGCTGAGTTTAAAATAGATTTTGCGAGCTAAACGTTTGGCTATATAAGTGCTTATTCAATCTTTAACTTACGTGAATTACTTACATAATTAATATCACTGGATTCCCTGCATCGAGCCGGATACCACAATATTCATCGTACATTCCAACTCTCATGAATTAATCCATAATTTTAATAAAGCACACACTCTATTCATAAGCTAGTGGTGACCCTAGACGTTTTTCACACCTACATTTCTGTAAACAACTTTTATAAGTTCATAATATAATCTTCTTATAACCACAACACAAGTAGTTTGACAGGTCACCATATTACTAGTCATGTTAAATAATTTCTAAAGGTACCAAATTTGATATACCTAACCGTAGAATTAGTGGTGTACGCTACAAATGAAATGAATTAAATCTGACTCGTCGGAAGTTAAAACGTTACCCGCCTTAATCGCCAGAGAGCACCAGCGTATACCTCCGCGACAATACATACCAGAGATGGCAGCACCACCAAAACCACTGTTCTAAAGCCTAATTAAATTCTATACAAACCACTTTGTGACACAAGGGACCACGGGAGCACCAAATGATCTTCTGTGCAAGACAACCACAAAGGACCACGGGAGCACCAAATGATCTTCTGTGCAAGACAACCACAAGGGACCACGGGAGCACCAAATGACCTTCTGTGCAAGACAACCACAAGGGACCACGGGAGCACCAAATGATCTTCTGTGCAAGACAACCACAAGGGACCACGGGAGCACCAAATGATCTTCTGTACAAGACAACCACGAGGGACCACGGGAGCACCAAATGATCTTCTGTGCAAGACAACCACAAGGGACCACGGGAGCACCAAATGATCTTCTGTGCAAGACAACCACGAGGGACCACGGGAGCACCAAATGATCTTCTGTGCAAGACAACCACGAGGGACCAAAGGAGCACCAAATGCTGCTTTCTATTCCCACTCTGCAAACCGTCTTAAACAGTTCTCCAATACACACATTTTAGTCACAAAACAAACATCAAAATAGATTTCCATCATGAGCCACGGGACTCAAGAAGCCGAAATCATCCACAATGACGATGGTGAGCCCCACGAGAACTCCGTTACTTAGTCTCCAGTGACCCGCTCCATCATGTCTACATAAACTTACGCTGTACAAGGAACTGACAACACGGCTAGACCTCGTAGCATCATCCGTTCGACTACATAGTTCTTAATGTTCTTAATATGGTGCAGACATGGACAACCTACCGCAAACAAGGTAAAATTGGATGTCCGGCGACAGCCTGTAATGAACATAACACCGTCTGATGCTACCACCTGTCGTATAGTTTATAGTGATTTAAACATGTTGGAACTCTCCTGTAGTTACGAGAATAAAAGAAGTTAGTTATGTCACCGAAGCCACGATGTACGTGTCACTATTTTATATTTGGCGACGAGAGATGCGCGAAACAGAACCAAAAGACAAGTGTGTGAGTAGTGTCGTCTACCACAGAGCACAGAGACGTGTGTAAAATGCGCATATGAAGAAACGGTTAGTGTTAAGTCCGTTATGAACGTGTTGTTCAATTTTAATCCGTAGGCCGTGTTGTCAGCTACGAGAACCATACAACAGACAGTGCCGTGTGCAAAAAATGAGCGGGAACCACGCATACTGCGAACATGTGACATTCGTATCAAGTCGGTTGTTTACTGTGTAAAACTAGTAAACAAGCCAGCAGTCGTGATTCAGTAGACTATATCTGCATGGAGTAGATTTGTGCAGGATGCAGTCATGGCAACGTCATTAAATGTGCCGTGCATACAGCCTTTTGAAAGCGAACTTTCCGATAGTGACGCCTCGTTAGGTCCCAAATGGGATAAGTGGCTACTCAGATTCGAGAACTATCTGTCCGCCATCGCAGTAAATGACGAAGGACAGGAGAGAACACTGTTGTTGCATGCAGTTGGCAGTAAAATATTCGATATTTTTGTCAACCTGTCGAACAGAGGGACAACTTATGAACAGGCCAAAACAGCGCTAACAGCATACTTCAAGCCGAAGGTTAATCGTGAGTATGAACGTGCCGTGTTTAGACGCTTGCGTCAAGAGAGTGGCGAAAAAATTGACGCTTACCATACCCGTCTCTGCCAGGCAGCGGTCAGTTGCGAGTTCTACTACATTAACGGTGAAATTAAATCACACGTGATACAGACAACCACAGACTCAAAACTGCGTAAACAAGGACTGACAAATGATGCGTTGACGCTAGGCGACATAATCGAAGCGGGTCGAAATAACGAGCTAGCGCAAGCCCAAAGTTTGGACATTGAAAAAGACTTGACAGGCATCCAACAAGATGCCAAGACAATCGGTCGCACGTTCGGACAGTCGAAACGTAGAAAACCACAACATGGTGTAACAAAATGTAGATACTGTGGGAAAGGTTTTCCACATGTAGGAGGCAAGGAAACTTGCCCGGCATTTGGTAAACAGTGTTTTGTGTGTTATAGACGAAACCATTTCGCTAATTTTTGTCCTAAGAAAGGTCAGAAAAATACCACAAACAAACAGTTTGTGAGGAAATCAGTTCGTGCAGTTAGTGATGAGGTTGAGGATTACGTATTTACAGTAGGGACTGTAACTGATGAAAGCACGGCGAGTGATGGTTGTGAAAATAGTATAAATGATGTTTCCGCAAACACTGAGGGTGACGTTTGTGAAAGTAGTATACATGGTGTTTACAATAGCACTTTTGTAGCAAAACCCCCGAAGTTCAAAATCGAGTTTGAAAAGTGTTCAGTGATGATGACAGCTGATAGTGGTGCATCGTGTAGTCTAATTGATGAGAGTACGTTTCAGAACAAATTCAAGAGTGTTCGTCTTGAAACATGTCATGACAAACTGAATGCATATGGTGGTACACGTATAGTAACCATTGGAAAGTTTCATAGTACTATTGTGTGTGGTAAAAAAACTGGTAGTGATGTTTTCTATGTAGTGAAAGGAAACTGTGGATGTTTGCTCAGTGTAAATGTGAGTCAAAAACTCGGACTCATTCAGGTTGCAGATCATGTGGTGCATAATGTCGGAAATACTGAGTGCCCAGAAGTGAAGAAATACCCGAAGGTATTTGAGGGTATTGGTAGGTTAAAGAACTTTGAGGTAAAGCTTCACATCAATGAAGCTATCCCCCCTGTTGCTCAGCGCCACAGAAGAATCCCTTTTCATGAACGTCAAAAGGTTACAAAGGAACTGTTTGAGTTGAAAAGGAATGATGTGATCGAAAGGGTAGAGGGTCCAACTCCCTGGGTGTCCCCAATAGTGGTGGCACCGAAACCCAAAAGGCCTGGTGAGGTTCGTATCTGTGTCGATATGCGACAGGCGAACAAAGCAATCACGAGAGAGCGACACCCGTCGCTTATAGTTGATGACATTGTTCAAAAACTGAACAATGCGCGTGTGTTCAGCAAGATTGATCTAAGATCAGGCTATCATCAGTTGATGCTTGCAGAGGAGTCTCGCTATATCACCACATTCTCCACTCATGATGGTTTGTGGCGATACAAACGCCTTAATTTTGGTATTTCGAGTGCGAGCGAAGTGTTTCAGAATGTTGTTGAAAATGTCATTGAAGGAATTGACGGTTCTTTCAATATGTCCGACGACATATTTGTGTTCGGTAAGGGCAAAACCGACGAGGAAGCGTATGCCGAACATGACAAGAGTTTGGATCAGGTGCTGAAGAGGCTCGATGAGAATGGACTCACAGCAAATCTTGCCAAGTGTGAGTTTCGAAAGCCAAAGATGGAATTCTACGGTATGATGTTCTCAAAGAAAGGAATCGAACCAGATCCGAAGAAAGTAGAAGCACTCCTAGAAATGGAGCTGCCTGTCGATGTGGGAGAAGTGCAGAGTTTGTTGGGAATGACAAACTACCTCGCAAGGTTTATTCCCAATTACTCGACAGTAACAGCACCACTGCGGAAGCTCACATGCAAGAAGCAAGAGTTCAAGTGGGAGCTTGAACAACAGTCCTCGTTTGAGATGCTGAAGGGTGTCCTTGGTACGTATCCAATCGTTGCCTACTTCGACATGAAGAAGGAGACAGAAATCATTGTAGATGCATCCCCTGTAGGGCTAGGTGCGATGCTAGTACAATACCAAGACAAGAAGCCCCAAGTAGTTGCATAAGGGAACAGAGCCCTAACACCACTTGAGCAGCGGTACAAGAGTCAACTAGAAAGAGAAGCGCTGGCAGTTGTCTGGGCCTGCGAATACTTTCATGTGTATGTCTACGGGGCGCCAGTGAAAGTGGTAACTGACCACAAGCCGTTAGTAACGTTGTATGGAAATCCCGGCGCCAAGCTGCCCCTGAGACTAGAAAGATGGGCTATGAGGCTGCTGCCATACCAGCCAGTTATCGAGTACCGTCAGGGTAAAGATTATCCGTCGGATTACTTATCTCGCCATCCGCAAGTATCAGACAGAAGTTCTCGAGAAGAACTTGTGGCAGAAGAGTATGTGAACTTCGTCACAGAGGAAAGTATCCCAAAAGCAATGAGTAGTACAGAAGTCTTAGAAGCAACGTTGGCAGACTCAACTCTCAGTGCTGTGAAAGATCTTCTGTTAACTGGAAAATGGTACATGCTTGAAACAAAGTATGGACAAGATCCAGGTGTGGACTTTGAAGCGATGCAATCGTACAGCAGAGTTGGAAATGAACTCACTGTAACACGATATGGATTAGTGTTGAGAGGAACCCGTATTGCGGTTCCAGCGAGTCTACAGCACAGGGTAATCCATCTGGCCCACGAAGGGCATCAAGGGATAAACAAGACCAAGGCTCTCCTCAGAGAGAAAGTCGGGTTTCCCAGAATTGACGCTATGGTAGCTAAGCTACTTGATGAATGTGTAGCGTGCAAAGCGGCTTATGATCCAAAGCCAAGGGAACCATTGGTCATGTCTGATCTTCCGTCAAGGAAATGGTCTCATCTATCCGCAGATTTTTATGGACCATTACCTACAGGTGACTACCTCCTTGTTGTCATGGACGAGTACTCCAGATTCCCTGAAGTCGAAGTGATAAAATCCCTGTCGGCTCAGACAGTTATTCCAGTCTTCGAGAAGATATTCTCGTCAAGAGGTACTCCCGACAACCTGAAAACAGACAATGGAACTCCGTTCCAAAGTGAAGAGTTTAAGAGGTTTGCTGTCAACCTAGGTTTTCTCCACCAAAGAGTAACACCATATTGGCCTGAGGTGAATGGTGTAGCCGAGAGGTTCATGAGAACCATAGGCAAAGTCTGCAAATGTGCACAGGTAGAAGGTAACCCCTGGAAACGAGAGTTGTACCGGTTTCTTAGAAACTACAGGGCAACCCCGCATACCTCGACAGGATTACCACCGGCAACGGTTTTGAATGGTGTACCGTTGAAGATGAAGCTACCCCAGGTCCATGCTGATGAAATGGATGAAACACTCCGTCAAAAGGATTGGGCGGCAAAGAACAAGATGAAGGAATATGCGGAAGCACGACGAAAGATAACCAAGTCTGACATTGGTATCGGAGATAAAGTGTTGTTGAAGAATGTGGCACAACAAGGGAAACTAGTGCCCAAATTCCAACATGAGCCTTTCGAGGTCATAGACAGGAAAGGTACAATGGTAACAGCACAGAGAGGCCAGGAGGTCAAGGCGCGAAACACAAGTCATTTTCGCAGAGTCAGCACTGACATTGAGCCGTTGCAATACAGGCCAGTCGAACCTGACCCAGCTCCTACTGTAGTACCCCCAATAGTCCCAGTAAGTCATCCAGTGGGATCTCCGTACTCAACTGAGGCTAGTACGAGGCTTTCCCCTTCCGTGCATGCTCCACCCAGTCGTCCACCTAGGGTTAAGAGTGTACCCAAACGGTTTGAAGGTTTTCGTGTAAACCTGCCTAGTTTCTGTAAACAGTGATGTAGTTTCAACACTGTACTGAGTATAGTTTCAACATATCAGGCGATATTTGTTTATTTGCAAAACATAATTGTATAAAGTTTGGGGAGATGTAATGAACGTAACACCGTCTGATGCTGCCACCTGTCGTATAGTTTATAGTGATTTAAACATGTTGGAACTCTCCTGTAGTTACGAGAATAAAAGAAGTTAGTTATGTCACCGAAGCCACGATGTACGTGTCACTATTTTATACAGCCTCTCAAATAGTGTAGCCTGGGGCAGTGTGGCCCCTCTAAGGAAAACGTTCCGATTACTCATCATGATATTATGCTAACACGTCATTGATGTGTTTATATTAAAGACAAATATATGTGTTATCCATGGGGAAACTGTTTTCAATAAATATACAAATCAGATCAGTTTCATATGCAAAGTAGTACGAGTACCCAAAAAACCGTCTTGTCCCATACCATGAGACAAAACGGCCCCCCATCTGGGGCAAGACGGCCCGTGACATTCCATTTGCGTGTTTTACCTCTAAGAACGAAACATTCTTTGAAAATATAACGCATGTATACAAAAGTAGCATATTAAGTTATCCTAGCTATTAAATGTAAATTATAATTAACATATTTACTATATATATGTTGCAACTTATGTATGAGACCTAATATGTTTCTTAATATTTAAACACAAGATTTTGATTTCATGTTATTTTGTTATAATTGTGGCATGCAGGTTAGCATATTTTTTATTATGCAAAGCATGAAAACGTTATGTGTTATACTTCGTACAGCACGTGTCATAAAAGTTAATATATTGACCATGTATATGTGTAGGAAGCCGGTAGGGGTCGTCTTACCGCAAATGCAAAATGTGTGTCTTAACACGAACTATGCAAAACGTTACCTACTTTCCCCATGTTTATTGTTTGACATGCAAGCTGAATTACAATATTATAATGTCACCAGTTACGTTCGTGATTTCACCTTTAAATAATGAGTTGCACCAATTTGACCATTGACAAAATATTAGCTCAAACTGCACAAAATATATCAAAAGCATACTGATTTAATATGACATCTGTCTCATGTTGCTGACTTTTCCGGATAGCCATCTGATATATGTCAGCATCATTTGTACAAGATTTTGGGACATTCAGAATTTTAATTGTGCGTACGTGACGGGGACGTATTACCCCCAGGGGCCGCGCTGCCCCAGTCTACCCTACCGTCCTCCGAGTGGAGTTAACTGAAGGTAAACGCCCAGTAGACAGATCTAAATTGAGACACAAGAATGTGATCAAGAGTTATCTAATAGACTACGGCATTGACTATATGTACTGGCACACGGTTAGTTTAGGCCTCTACTGTAGTATGGACAGATCCACCCGGCAAGCATACCGAAAAAATCAGGGGCCGGTTTCATGAAGCGTACTTAAATTCAAAGTTACACAATTACTTAGCGTCACGTGTTTGCGTAAACTCCTATGTTCACTTACATTTTAAAAATCACGTCATTAACTAAGAGAGTCATCTTAGCGTTAAGAACATTCTTAGCCGCTTCATGAAACCGGCCCAAGGAGATCAAACATGCGAGGCGTCATGCTGAACATTTTACTTACATGAAACAGATGCAACAAACTGTAACTCTCATCGCTGCCCACGACATCGTGTTGTCGTATTCCGGGTTAATCCAGAGGAGTATTCCTTTGCGCCAATGTTAGAGGACGGAAATGGCGTCCTGTGACTGTTAAAATACGTCACTTCCGTTGCGGACACGTGTATCCCGCCAAGCATTTTTTGTTCCGCATCTTCGTTTAGCATAACCTCGGGCACGGTGATGCGGTGTTAGAGCACGGCAGTCTCTTGTGAGCGCACCGTGGTCCTGAGTCCACCAACTGCCGTTTTGGAACTTGGGCTATTTCCATCACACCACTTATATTTTGGAAGAGACATGAAATGCCGTTCGTTTCGTTTACCTGGTGTCTAAGCAGGATATGCAGAATATCTCACCCCGGCGAAATAGAAGAACACCTTTACAAAGTCAATGATCACCATCTACATAAACCCATACGCATTTATGACAGTTACCGCCCCCATAGAGGCCTAATGCTCGCTCTGATATTGCAGTAAGCGCCGTGAGCGCTATGTCTAGGAAGGTACAGACACTACATATAAGACCTGGCTTTTGTAAACTACGACTCTTCGAAATTCCTTTGTTTTGGTTAAAAAAAAGGCCTAACTGCAAAAGGAAACAATTGTTTAAGTCAGTTTCACTATCGTAAATATGATCAATTATTAAAAAAGCCGGTTCCGTTGACCTAAAAACAGATCCCCTCAAAATGTATATTTATAATTTAAGACACTTGAACGGCAGCGGCCTGACCTAGATCAGCGTCTCGACAGATCGGTCTGTAGGTCTACTGTATGAGGTATAGTCCCTGCGAACACATCTTCTAAAAGATACTCCGCGCTAGGCAAACAAGTACGCCTCAAGTTGATAACCTTCTGCATGGTCTCTGAATATGACGCGAATTGTGAATCCCACGAAACTCTACCTATATGAGCCGATTCGAAGCATACTTGTTTGCTGAGTTCAGTGCGCTCTCCAGCCTTCGTACCGGCGAATTATCAAAACGAAGCCCAAAACAAGCGTAAAAATACACAAGTATAGGACCTAGTCTATAAAATAACTAATCAATATTTATTACAGCAGTACTATGCGCATGCAATGGTAAGGTATTGATAACGATCAGTGTTTTGGTGGTTCCCTGTATTTGAGCGTCATCTACTGTAGGCCTATTATATGCTGTAAACACCATCTATCCCTTTCATACTATGTCAACCTATGGCGATCAAAAAGACTGATATATTTTCCCAATAGATGTCACCAGCCCTGCCAAGGCCAAGGTTAGGGCCTACTCATATCTGGGCACCTCACACATGATCAACATAATTGGTCCCGTTATATAGCTTAATATATACATAATATATATATATATATATATTTCCCTTAATGCGGTTATCGGGTGACACTTAACTATCGGGAGACCTCGAGTAGGTCTCCCGATAGATATTTGACATTATCTAATAAAATCTACTTCTGTTTTTAATATTTAAACGCGTGTTGTATAAAAGGTTGTTTGTTTATGCTAGTAAACATTTCTTAATCAAATATTATAATTTACAACGATGTTATTAGCGATAAACAGCGTGATCTATTTTGATCACATAGACTTTCGAGAGACCTACGAAATATGGAAATAAAATTCGAAAAACCATGTATATTCTCTTTGAAATTTAGTCAGTGTGTATACCATCAATACTTTGAGGTATGTGTAAAATTTGGATACTAGGGCATATCAAACAAAAATATATACATTTTTGCATTTTGTGAGCGCCTCCGCCGACTCTTCGCGTGTTGGTTGTTCTTGGAATGAAGCTACGTCATTTACCGCCCTTCACCTTGCCCTGTCTAACCAATGACTGACGAGCTCGCCATTTTTGGGAAGCACTGTTTGACGGTGAGTTTTGTTAGTTGTGTTAATTAATATGTAATGATTGAAGTGCATTTGTTAACAAATATAGCTTTGTGTTTAGATCAAAGCACAAAAACAAAGTCAAAGAATATGCGTGAATGTGCATGAACTGCCACCCACTCACTGGATAACAATGCTAAAGTAAAAGTCCAATCAGTATATACTATAATTATATTTATAAGTCATGCCAAATTGTAATAAATCACGTGTTGGAGGCCCTACATCAATAACGATTTGTGGCAACTCCTCATATTACCTCCTTATCGTCCCCCAAAACATTTGGCAATGATGGGAGGTTGGTTCCCCAAACAGGTGGGAGATGGGAAGTTGACAGCTAAAACTAGTGCAGAAATATTAACAAACAGAAAAGTAATACAATATCAATTACTGATTTCGTGCACCTTGTGTCGTGACTTGTCAGCTATACAGTTATGTCTTGCATATTATAAAATCTAATACACTAAATTAGGCTAAAACAACTGACACTGATGGTAGTGAATGAAGATATGCCCGTTGACGCGTTGTTATAAACAAAGTTCTGTAGCTGTCAGTTCAGCATACTACTGGTGGAGGCACAAATCGTGCGCCCTAGTAATGTTTTATGCCGTTTTAACACAAACCTTATCACATTCTTCCGTAAGATCCGTAATATATCTATGTGCTAAATCTGGAACACCTATTGTGTCAAATTTGTTCAAAAAGACTTGCAAAAGTTGTTCCGAGTGAAGTAGACCGGCGGAATCCAAATCTCGTAAAAGACGCCGTGGTAAAAATCGTGCGTCCTGTCTGCGCTGTGTAAATCCCTCTGTGGCCAGAACGTGTCACGGGAATCAGTGCGATATATCGCCCACACACTGCAACGCAAACCCTGTCAATTGTAGTGGTTTTAAACTTAGTTGTTTATGTTTTACCATCAGTATATGTTTTCCTTTATATGAAATATTGTATGAGCGGGTGATTATTAATGTACGCATATATGTATGTGCATGGATTACCCAACACCAGCAGTTAGATCTGAAAATAATTTTTATTAACTATTAAGTGCCTTCATTAGTTCATAGCATTAGGCTTAGCCTTAGGCCATTGCCAAGCAGAACTAGAAGTGCTGCAGTTCGTGTGTTCGACAATGGCAATGACTATTCCCCTTGTTTGTTATCATCCCCCAAAAGTATGTTGTAATTTGAAGAGTACGCTCTACGCAAGAGTTTAATTTAGGGTTAATTTTATGTTTAAGTTTGGGGTTATAGTTAAGATTATAGTTGAGACGTATAAAATCCACTTCCCTATTTCCTCCGAGTCAGGTCCATGTCCCTACACCTAGCCAGTCTGACTCTACAGCTATTTCACGCATTTACCTGGATGTGGTTTGCTAATCTACTTAAATATTAGCATTAAACATATTCAAACGCTCATCAAAAATAGCTATAATACATGTTTACTGTTACATGCAGGTCCTTTCTAATGTTAGTGTACATAGCAAGATATGTCGGACAAATGTTCCGACCTCTAATATTCATTGAGTATACTTTAAGGTCATCTACATTTAGTAGGGTCAGTCGCGTAGACGTACACACAATAATCTACAAAGTGTTGTAAGTATTTTGAAGTGAATGTTTGCATTCATACTAAAACATGTGTCTTGTAGATTCGTGGTATACTGTTGTTATTACATGACAATTAGATATACAGAAATGCATGGACAGAACTGCACGTAATACAACATGGATATGTGTTTTACTGTTAATGACTAATCGTGTTTTCACATACTCTCTCCCGTTGACACTACACTGTTCAACTATGTAATGTGAATCATTCTATTTGTGCATACAGTGTTTCCGTTTCACAATATCTTTCCTTCCAGCTGTCCGGTCGAACACAAACAGTGTAGTGTCTCTGCCCGCTGCGATATGTCCCACTGCGATGTCTTCCCAGTCGTCAACTGAGTCAATTGTGACACATGATACATCTTCCAATTCATCTGTGACATCTCCCGAATCCACTCCAAATGCAGATTTCCGGTAAATATCAATGACAAAAACCCTTTCAAAATAGCACAAGGTTTGTTTATTAACCATTTATGACGTGTTCCAAAAAGGCAGCCTATAATTGCATATACTATGTGTGATTTTTGAAATATTAGCATGAATGTTAAAACAAAGTTAATGTATCTTGATATTTTATTTAGGTTGTTTTGGTTGGAAAGCCAATGTAACTGCAATTATCGGTCAGCACTTTGCTTACTGCGATTTGTTGTTATAAATGTTGCGATTCAATTATTCCAAAAAATAATGATCAACTTATTTTCATAGCCCGAATGAATTGGACTCCGAAAATGACACGGAAGCTTCATGACAAATTCCATCATTGGATAACACTTCCAAGTTCACACCGGAATCTTCCAGGTAAATTTAAAATGTTGCAGATTGCTTCATATATATATATTGGGTAATCCATGTGCAAACATATATGCGTACATTAATAATCACCCGCTCATACAATATTTCATATAAAGGAAAACATATACTGATGGTAAAACATAAACAACTAAAACCACTACAATTGACAGGGTTTGCGTTGCAGTGTGTGGGCGATATATCGCACTGATTCCCGTGACACGTTCTGGCCACAGAGGGATTTACACAGCGCAGACAGGACGCACGATTTTTACCACGGCGTCTTTTACGAGATTTGGATTCCGCCGGTCTACTTCACTCGGAACAACTTTTGCAAGTCTTTTTGAACAAATTTGACACAATAGGTGTTCCAGATTTAGCACATAGATATATTACGGATCTTACGGAAGAATGTGATAAGGTTTGTGTTAAAACGGCATAAAACATTACTAGGGCGCACGATTTGTGCCTCCACCAGTAGTATGCTGAACTGACAGCTACAGAACTTTGTTTATAACAACGGGCATATCTTCATTCACTACCATCAGTGTCAGTTGTTTTAGCCTAATTTAGTGTATTAGATTTTATAATATGCAAGACATAACTGTATAGCTGACAAGTCACGACACAAGGTGCACGAAATCAGTAATTGATATTGTATTACTTTTCTGTTTGTTAATATTTCTGCACTAGTTTTAGCTGTCAACTTCCCATCTCCCACCTGTTTGGGGAACCAACCTCCCATCATTGCCAAATGTTTTGGGGGACGATAAGGAGGTAATATGATGAGTTGCCACAAATCGTTATTGATGTAGGGCCTCCAACACGTGATTTATTACAATTTCGGTTCGGGTCTAATGGCGCAGTTGCCGATACATAAAACCAGACAATACAGTCGGGAGAGAACGATCTTCGTGTCGACAATGCTGCGGAAGATAGCAACACTGCGTGCAACGTCACGTAGAATTTTCCCCAGCACTATTACATCACCACGACCGCTAGCCGTCCAGCCCGGTCCTCGTGCACCACTGTTTGGATGAGCTGCGGAAGCGGCACACACATATACGTCCCCGACCAACCACAGCAGATCTACGAATACGGAGAGGAATCATCCATGCTTTTACATAGAGATGTCGATGGCTGCGTAGCTAACGGAACTGGGGACGGTTTCATGGTGCGACTAAGAGCGTTCTTAAAGACAGTACGAAATTAACATTTTAAAATCTCAATCTGAATGAAAGATACTCGAAAAATAGTGTATTCAACTACTAACCCCCTCCATCACCCTGTTAAAGGCCCCTTTTGGTCGCGTTTTTCTGTACATTTTATGCACAGTTTGTTGCAACACCTAGCGGTCGCTGTGACGTCACCGCAGTTAGCACGGCTAGGATTTAGTATGGTGCGCATCTATGCGGGTTGGTGTTTCAGGCCATACCTAAAATTGCAATCGCGGAATTTAGTATTTTCATATCACCGTAAAGATTACCTATAAATGTGTCGCTGGATGCGTTCCGAAATTGTGTTTATTTGTTGAGTTATTGCTGTTTGAACATCGCGAATGCTTAATCCTGCAATGCATACGCTGCAGCGTATATAACGCAAGGTTGAACATTTGCGATGTTCAAACGGCAGTAACTCAGAAGGTTAACACAATTCCTTGGTACAGCGACAGACTTGTAGATACGATTATTATCTTTACGGTGATATCACAAATATAAAATTTCCCGATTGCAATTTTCTCTAGTCTGAAACAACAGGCCGCAACACCGTTCGCTGTGCTAAAGGACAGTGCGCGCTCAGTGGCCCTACCTGTGGTGCCGTTAGCAACATCTGACGGACAGGTTACTTTATGACATGTCACACTTTATAGCTTATGATTACTTAATCAAACCAAACATTACGCAGTTTTAGAATACCTGTTGTTATGTTTCCTTTGGCATGATTCTCTAACGTCATAGATCATTATTGATTGTAAGTCAGTCATCTTGCTCTGCGTAATTCTTTGTTGCGACTGTCTGATGAGAATGCCCTCGCACTTGTTGGTGCAGAGCGTCAAACCATAGAGACAAACACCGGGACATCGTCGCGCTCATCCTTTTGGGGTAGCTAGTGTTCTGGCTTGCTCGTGTCGACGCTATCTTCTTGTTTTAACATCGACTGTTCTTAATTGTTATCAACAGCTTCTTAAAATTGTGAACTCTGGCTCCTGTGTAATCATTGTCCAGTTTGTAAGCAAGGCAAACGTTCGAAGACTATTTTGGTTTGGGCTTTAAATTAGTTGGTTGTCTTATGTCAATACAGTTACAAAAGGTAATAAGCACCACCTGCTTATACCTTTACATTTGCTCTATCACAACATGTCGCATAGAGTATTCTAAATATTCTAATAACACAATAATTAACTTGAAGTTAAAAGTTTAGATACAATTAAGGTTAACATATATTATCGGCTCACACCACATTTTCACCTGATGGTGTTGACAGTCAATATATATATCACTTAATCACCACCCTGTCAATAAAGGTATGTGGTTATAAACGTGAATTTGTTAATCGTTTGCTTGATTGTTAGCATGTTGTATGATTGCATACCAAAAAAATTTCGATTCTCATTGGCATGTCCATTGGCATCTCGGTGGCTCTTCACTGGTCCAATCATTGGGCCGGTACATGGCCAATGAAGTTATCATTCACATTAAACACGGCACGGAGCTCAAATCATATTTGGGCCAATGAGATAAACCAATTATGGACCAATGAAAAAGTCCTGGCTTAACTTCATTGGTCCAATGAGATTTGCTAGCTGGGTATTTTGTTCTCCAAGCAACAATTTGGCGTGCCCGCAGACCTTTTATAATTGGCTCACGTGACCATGCCCCCCTAGACCGTGTCCGTGCTAAGAAAAATCGCATCCGAGACAGTTTCTTTCCCTGTGCCGTGGCTGCCTTATCGGGGATTAAATATAGACATTAGTGATAGATAGAGACAATGGACTGTTAACTTTGCCAGATTGTTTTATACTTCTTTTGTGTATTAGTTTTAGTTTAACCTATCAATTTTAATGGATATTTTTATACAATTTTAGACTTAGATATTTTTTAAAATATTTTGTATTGTGTTCGTGGTAATCTTGATGTGATTGTCTGTTTTAACATCAAATCACATTCCTAACTGATATGTACTTTATGCCGATTAAGGCAATTAAGTATATGTATATTTGATTTGAAATGTGCCCCCGTTCAGATTACAATAAGTTGAAGATATGCCGAGGGGGCGGCGAACATTTTTCAACAGCTTGTTTGACGGACACTATGATAACTTATTTCATCGTGGAGATAATAAGCACGATGACAAGCGAAAACTAGATGATATAACATGCTGATTTAAACAATATATATGTATGTAAAAGTGTACGTTGAGGACTTCCGACATGGTATGGCGCGAAAATGGCAACGATTTTTATCCAGTGCGCGCACGACACATTTTCCGCTGCATCTGAAATGCCATAATCACATTTACCGGTAATTTCAAATTCACGCAACATTTGGCATGAGTTATTTGTCTAGAATGCATCTGGCATGGATAAGCGGGACAATAAAGGGCAGATCGTACTCTAAAATTAAAACTCATGGCGACCCACCCAATTTTAGGTCGCGACCCAGAGGTTAAAAACCGCTGCGCTACATGAAAGAAGAAGACGTGGCTATCATACATGTTACGAGTACAGGTATTATACTTCTGAGCACTGGTAATTACATTCCGTGCAATCCTTTGCTATCAATTCACACGTATTGTACTGATCCAAGCTTCTGCACAATTTCACAGCTAAAATATCAGTTTAGAAGTTGCAACCTTTCTTATAGAGTAAGGATTTTAACAAGTTTTAAAATTGAAAAATATCACAACCTGTGAGTTTCTTAAGTGTGTTCTTTGTAAAAGAGGTACTTTGTTAACTGTTGTCAATAGCACACTTTTGTTTGTACCCATCGTTCAACGTTGTGGGTTACAATGGACACCATACTTCCCAGATCCATAGGCCAACATGCACATCTATGTAGCTATATATTAATATGCTAAGTTGACCTATAATCTACCAGTTGCCAATGAACTGAAACACACATCTATATATTAGTATGCTAACTTGTAGGCATTGCACATGTACCTGATCCCACATGTCTAGCTCCACTCACGTCTTTCTACGTTCATTTCGGTCCTTGAACCATTCACGTCATGTCTACCAACTGGCTTTTTTTTAACCAAAAACAGAGTTAGTTTAGAGTTATTTACTTCTTTCAGTGTAAAATTAAGTGGCCAGTCATTCACCAGATGCCGCCAAGTTTGTTCCATGGATGGGTGTAAGTTTGCGTACATAATTGTTAATACATTGGAGCATTGTAAGTATATATCATCCAAGATGGCGAGATCCACGTCGCTCTTTCTGTTGTCATTTGTTTTCTTGAACCATTCATCTCTGATCTATACAAGATTTGTATTAAAAACACGTAGGAAGTTAGTTTTTTTTCCGGTGGACAAGTTGAGTGATGAAACACTCGTCGGATGCATAGTGCCCATTTAGCGCTATATTCGTTTTAACGGGAATCGATCGCTACTGGGAAGTTATCACTGGCTGCATACAGTGCCATAATTGGATACAAGGTCTGATTGGTATATTCTAAAACGTAATGTGTCATTACCTACGAGGACAAAACATAATAACATTAGTTACGTTTTTGCAGACGTTAAGACTTTCGATCGCATCTTGTTTGGAAAGGAAATAGATTGGTATGTAAACAATGGTAGTACTAGTGGGGATATTTTATTGCATGTCCTGATACTCAGTCAAACCACACGTATCAAGTATAACAACGAAACAACTACACACATGTGTTCAGTGTACTGTTGTAAGCGTTGAGAAATGACGTTATAAATGATATACATTAAAATGTTAATAACAGTTTCAATATATAATATACGTGACAACATCTACCAGTGTAAACGGCTACCAACGCCTGCCTCAGCCACCGAGGTGCCACCGCCACCCACGGAAATTGCTTTATTCAAATAGTAGCTGCTTTATCAACGTTTGGACTGTTTTATTATACTATGTACGCAGCAATATACAACTATAGAGATGCTAAGAAACCGTTAAAACCGTATATATGTACATCTAAATAAACCTATAATATAGTATATACAATGTTTAAGACAACAAGAGTTTTAAAAGATATAATTCTCCTTAGAACACAACAATGAAGCACGCAGCTTCTTTTTAACTTTTTCTACATTTGTGGCCAATACCGTCGTTATGATCGGCATCAACATGTCAATATTTTAAAACATGTCATACAAAAAAACGTACACCAATAAAAAAACATCTTAAGTTAAGGCATTAGCTCTTGTTTTACGTGTCATTGGCACTTTTATAAAAAAAAGTTTGATTTATTTTCTGTAAAATCTCAGTGCTATTCGTACATTCATTCCGACACATGGAAACGTCTGCCAAATACAAATATATCACACGACTTCATGCAAGTTACATGTATATACAGCAACAAAAGGTAATTATTGAAGCCAAACGACTTCATGACCAGACAGAAATCACGAGTTATTAACATTTCATTCTCAATCTGAAGATCTGATCAACGAGGAACCGAGTGGATCTTGTGATCAGAATCATCCTAAGGTAAGGTAGACACAGGTCACTATTGTATATTTAATGGAAAAGAATAACACAATTGTCTATGCAGTCATAAAAGTTACATTCTACAGTTTCACATTAACATGTCTTAACTTGATTACACAATCATAACTGCAAGGAATTCACTGCAAGGAATTATGATGCATGCATCTAAACGTTACATTTAAACTTATTAATACAATTTTTATAAAATATTAATTAAAACTACCTGTCTAATAAGGGCACAACACTCTCGATCCGATGGGAAATTTCATGAAAAGAGTTATAAATGTTATGGTCGTGAAATCGCAAAAATACTTGTATGCCAAACAAGTTCTTGTTGTCATTCATCCTCTGCTGGAAGTTCATCTGACCAAAGGAGAAGGTCTGTGTGATAGTCACACGTTTAGCTCTGTGTACAAGTGGGAACACTCTCTGCACAAAATGCATTCTTGCTTGTATAGGACGGGTTGAATAGTCCTTTACCAGCACATTGCTGTTCAGAACCGTTGGCTCCAGACGAGTAGCACCAGATATATTTTGTGCATTTGTACGGATGGGGCAAGTAATACTCAGCTTCCGCTGGGTATGCCGCTTTGGCTTCTGCGCATGCGGCCAATGCAGAAACTCCAGTAAGCTGATCTAAAACCAAACATAATGGATAATTATAAATCCAACAATTAACAAACCATTCTTTGGGTTTGGCTCCTAAGGACTTTGTAGCCATAAACTTATCATTCTCAGTACTGAGTCTCTTCGAAGCTTCACATCTCCACAACTATCAGCATGTAACTGCTTGTTATGGCTTAGACTGTGACAGCTCTCACTACGATATCTTGAAACCAAATATTAGACCTTAAATCATTTCATAAACCGCGCCCCGAATCCTTGCAGCGTGCAAACAAAATCACAAACGCGATACGCTGTGTCTTGGTGTGTTTGCATAGAATACAAAGCAAACCTACAAACTCTTGTCAGTTTATATTTTCAAACAGCGTTAATTAAAAAATTCCAATACAAAGCCATATAAAAAATACCCCTAGTGCACAGCAGATGCATTAGGAATCCAGTAACACAAGTTACATAAGTATCCTGACGATGACGCCATCTCCACGCGTTGTCAAAGCTAGAAATATTTTTACCCTTTAGAATCAAGATCTTAAGGGTAGAACTATGAAATAATAAATTGTAATATTCACATAATAGATACACTAGTAAAACGTGACGAGGAAGACATCTTCAGTCAACCTCTTGTATTTTATTAGGAAGTAGTGTTAGATCGAGATCATTGTGTAAAGTCGGAATTGTAATTGTGTCATAGCTGTTCTTCGAAATCCGCTAGGTTTCTGCGTGAATAAGTACAATTGTGTTACTCTTTCTGGGTTGCTGTCAGGGTTCCAGGGAACCTACCACCTAAAGTTGTTGTCACTGGTCATATCGTACTCGGGAAACACTAAGGAAACTGTTTAAACAGCTTTTTTTAATGAAAGAGCTACTTTTAAACACCCTTCGGGCGGTTGTGTCAAGGGGGATCCATCACCTAAAGTTGTTGCCATTGGTCAACCGTACTCGGGCAACACTAGGAGAACATACGAAACGGTTTTAGCCTTGATAACGTTCCCATAAGTCTTTGACTTATGGTTAAAATTGTTGTGACAAATCTATTTATCCACAACACACTACAACAAATTGTTGCCGATATATAAACATTTTCTCTAACAAGGTTTTAATTTATATATATTAAAAAAAAACATCTAAACTGTAAAAAAAACTGTTGTCTTTTTGTAAGTGAGCGTCCTCGTTACCGATTGTTAAGCAATTGCATTACCTTTTGGTTGGCTTCTATTAACATATTAGCAAGGTTGCGGTCATCGTCTACACAGAAGACCTTAAACTTGCACTTGTGATGGTAGATGAATAGCGATCTAAGGAGTGAGACTCACCAAGGGTGCAGTCGTCTTTCACAGTTACGTTGGAACAGCTGCAAGTATGACACTGGCATTTGTAGCCGTTCACTTTGTCTTCACACGATATGCTGTAAACTGCATGACATGGATTGCTTGCACATTCGTTGATATCTGAAATGTAGAATATGCAAGGGTGCTCAGATTGAGTTTGATGTAATGGTGAAGTGACTGCTATAATAAAGATACGAAATGAATCATGTTTATGGTTGTTGTTAAGTTATAGTATAATAGTATGCATGTTCTGATGATATTTGGTTATTGGTATCTTTCCAATATAGGGGGTACTAATGAAAGTTGTTTAATTGTGAGTTAAGTCGTCATTAATACAATATCTGTATACGCATTTAGCTGACCATTCCGTAACTGTTTTAAAATATCTAAGTTCCCTATCTACAAATTGCTAAACGAAACAGCCCGCAACTAACCCTATCTTTACACCAGCGATACTCAGTATGTTTATTTTGAAACGTTTTGTCAATGCGGCAATGATACCATTCTAGACAACCACGCTGCTAAGAAAAAGACCTTTAAGCTGATTCACTCTTTCTTTTAACAATAACAAAAACAAACATAATTTATAGACGAGTAACAAATATATGTAGAATTAACGTTTCTGTTCATTCCAGACACAGCTGGTTATGATACATGATAAATTCTCCACGTGTATTTATAATGTGTAAGTTATTATAACTATTTGAACAACTCTACGTGTGACAAGGCGCCTGACGTACCCGTCTCGCACGTCGCTCCAGTGTATCCAGCGACACAATCACATGTGTGGCCTACGTCCGTGTCACGACATGTTGCTCCATTCAAACATTGCACAGCGCTGCTGCATGGAATCTTAACTGGAAGAAAAAGAAAACATGCAAATATATGTAAGTCTTGTATTGTTAGTAACATTCATTACAGTGTTAATTTTTATACAATTTATATGATTATATTTATTGTATGTATGGGTTTATACATAGTATCCACAATGTTATGAACTATAAAATAGAATAACCACGTTTGCTGAGAATAACTTTCTGAAAAGAAATTTAAAATATGCAACTCTTTAAAAGCATTATATAACAGTTTCATCTGTGTGGCTTGACCTATGCTTATTTGCCACATAATTTATTTTGTTTTGTAAACAGATCGCTAATCTCTCCCGACAACATATCTTAAATTAAGAGAAATGGATGGCGAAGCCGATCAGTTAATTTACATAAATCCATTTGCTGCGCAAAGTAATATTTTCTGTCAACAAAATTATGTATGTGCTCCTTTCAGAAAATGACGTAACTATGATATACATATGATTTGTTATACCGATTTGCTATTTATCAATTCAAAATCAAAATTTATATTATTGTTAAAATGGTCGTTTATTAATCCGCAAATATCTATGATAACTATAAACATTTATATAACAGTACAATTTGCATAATGCCACCATATCGATCTCTGTGTATTGATTTGCTCATGTTAATACTAAGGGTCATTTGCCAGGTATTTTCGAATTTGTTTTACAAATGAACTAGCAAACAGCACACAGGGATGTATACTGGCTCCAGCACAATTTGGCGTCACCTTCTTCACATTATTTCAACATGCTTTTGTTAGACCGCAAGAGGTTATCCAAATGATCAATCGTTGTGAAGGAAACTGCTGACAAGCATCAATATGTGACATGGCCGTGACAAAAATATCACGTAACCAAAAGAAGGCTGGGGTGCCAGAAAGAGAGAAAGGGGGAGAGGGAGAGAGATGTAAAAAGGAGAGGAGGAGTTAGAGAGAGACTGGGGAGAGTTTGAGAGATATAGAGAGTTGGGGGAGTGTTTGATCTAGAGTGAGATAGTGGGAACGAAAGGGAGAGGGAGACAGAGAGTAAGCGAGATATAGAAAGGGAGACAGAGATACATAGAGAGAGAATCATGGAGAGAGACAGGGAGAGAAAGACAGAGATAGAGGGGGGGGAGAGATAGAGCGCGAGAGAGAGAGAGAGAGAGAGAGAGACGAGAGAGAGAGAGAGAGAGAGAGAAAGATAGGTTACTAGTGTATATTTACTTTAATATACTTTCAGCGACTGCCAAAAGGAAATGTTGGAAACCTGCGACGTACCAACTTTTCCCTCAAATGCTGTTTATACAAACCCATATGTTTCTTTTTGAATTTATGTATAAGAACTATTTTTATCCACCTACATTGATGTATATATCTGATATATTTGCACGTGGTTGGGGTGCCACGTAGAACACTACGCACATCTGTTGAAATATCAATGTCCACGTTAGGTACAATTCCGCGTAGATTGCTCGCAAATGCATTATTAACATGTAATCTATCCAACAATGTCTAGCATTAAAAATTAGCAAAATGTAGATTTACGGGTTTGACATAAATCGCCCACGTAGTTCTCCGAACAGTTGCAGTAAAACCCATTCTCTGTGTCTTGACACGTTCCATGCTGACAGGTGACCTCGTCGCATGATGTCAGCTCTACAAAAGATTATAACAAGACTGACTGAGTAAACTAGACACACACAGAAACGAGACACAGAATGATGCAGTGAAACGAAGGGAGAAGAGAGAGGAAGGAACAATTGGAATGTTTCACTGAAGGAGAGAAGTACCGAAATAGAATTTGGGGGCCGGGTTTGGAGTCGGCAGCGGGTTATGTTGGGTACCACCCTACATAAATCGAAGGTACAGATGATGTATGTGTGATAAATGTACATATAAATGGATGAGAAAGGATTGAAAAATGCCTAGATGTATGTATGTTTGTATGCATATTTATTATATTTCAGATTTAAAAGGCAGATAACCTCAGATGTAGGCCTACATGTTTTACTCAATCATATTTTATGTGGTATCTAGAAGAAACAAAATCGTTACTTTGACATCTTTTCCATGCTAAAAGCCAGCAAGAACATATTGTACCATATCGAATTTGTACATTAAAGCAATTGTGCTTTTAAATAATCGTCGAGAATTCATAACCAGAAAAGTTGCATCCCTGAAATTGTGGATCAAACCATCACACAATATGTTCAGCACAAGTATTTGAAGGTATATGAACTGCACCCTGAAGGGAATTTAAGTATTGTAATGTGAATATAAAACAAATACCTAACACAGGCGTCAGAATGTGATGAATATTTGGGGTGCTGAGACTCCCGAAACCCCTCCATATATACACAAGGCTCACCAAAAACTTCGAACTGCAATCCTTATTGGCTGTTAAACATGTTTTCAATCCCGACCCAAAATATATATGCGGGTTCAGCACCCCGAGCCTGCCAGTAACGACATGTGGTATCTAGTAGGAGCAAAATCTTTAATTTTGACGTTTGTCTCATGCTAAAAGGCGACATGGAAATTTTGTAGCATTTCGAATTTGTACATTAAAGTAATTGTGTTTTTAAATTATCGTCGAGAATTCGTAGCCAGAAAAGTTGCATCCCTGAATTTGTGGGTCAAACCATCACAAATACATAACATACGCGTCGGAGCGTGATGAATATTTGGGAAGGGGCCGAAACTCCCCAAACCCCTCCAACTGTACCCGCGATGCTCACCAAAAACTTCCAACTGCAACCCTTATTGGGTGTTAGTTATTGTGCTCCTCGTCGTTCCCTGTCTTCAGGGGTGAGGTTGACTTGGATACGTCGACATTTTCTTTCCTCTATCCTCCTCCTCATTATTATTGCACTACTTTCTCTACCATCCTTCTCCATTCTCCTTGGCCTTTTGCTCTTTTTCTCCATTCCCCTTTCCATCCCTCCAGGTCTCTCTTCACGCAATCCTACCACCTCAGTCTCGGTCGCCCTCGTCTTCTTTTCCCTCCACTCTCCGGGCATCTGCTTTCCTTACCACCCGTTCTTCTCCTATTCTCCGTACCCCCTAATTCTGCTGACTCAGTTATTTTCGCACACTTGTACCCTCTCCTGTTGTTTCTCTATCATTACTATAGTTTCTAGGCCACACAGGTATAGGCTGTTGTCACATATGCGCATATCTTACCCTTGAGTTTTTGCGATGTGTGCCTGTCTCCCATCACACCTTCTACTTTCCTCCAAGCATTCGCCCCTGCTTGTATTCTCCTGCGAATGTTTGTCCCTGAGGAGCCATCCCCACACACCGCTTTGCCCACGTATACAAAAACTGTCTCTTTATTTTAGTTTCTTCCCCTCCAGGTGTATTTCCAGTTCTTTGCATTGTTGCCCAACCCACAGCACCTCTGTCTTCTCGATTCACTTTCAGTCTGTGTTTGCAGAACATATCCTTCTACTCTATCAGTTGTTCTTGTATATCCGCTTCCCCGTCCGCTACCACCGCTAGATCGTCTGTATACAGTAGTTTCCCCGTCCACTACCACCGCTAGATCGTCTGTATACAGTAGTTTCCCCGTCCGCTACCACCGCTAGATCGCCTACATACAGTAGTTTCTGGAGAATATATTTCGTACTGGTCTTTCTACTTATCAGTTCCATCACTGCGATAAACAGTGGTGGGCTTAGGGCACTCCCCTGTCTCAAGCCAACGTTCACTGAGATTTCAGGTCCACTCACCACTCTGCCTTTCGTTTCTCCATATGTCCATCCACCATCCTGACCTCTGCCTCTGGGACCCCCATCCATCTCAGTGTCGCCATTGCCATCTTTCTCGGTAACATAGCATAAGCTTTCTCCAGGTCTATAAACCAACAGCCATACTCTCCTGTCCCTCCGACTTCTTTTTGATCAGCTGTTTCAGCACAAACATTCCGCCAGCTGTACCTCTTCCTCTTCTGAAGCCCTGTTTTTCTTTTCCGATTACTTCTTCCACTATTGTTCTTTTCCTTCCATCCAGGATTCTATCCAACATCTTCAGCGTGGCTCAGCAATGTGATGCCTCTGTATTTCCCTGGGTCATGCACATCTCCCTTTCCTTTCCGTATCGAAACTATTATCCCTGTTCTTCACTCCTCTGGGATCTTTCACTCTCTCGTGCAGGTATTGAACAATCTTTTTGTCCACCAGATTCGGCCACCACCAGCGTTTCCACTCGTACTTCATCAATACCAGTCGCCCATCCTTTCTTCATCTTCTTCATTGCTCTCTCCACCTTTTCATCCACAATCTCCTTCACCTTTACTTCTGCCTCTACTGCACTTGGCAGATCTATTTCTTTACTTTCTTGTTGGTTCAGCAGAGTCTTTAAGTTCTCTTCCTAGACCTGTAGCACATATTTCCTGTCCATAATTAGCTTTCCATTCTTGTCCTTAATCACTCTTCCAGTTTTTACATCCTTGCTGTACTCATCCCTCTCTCGAGCCACCTTATAGATAATCTTCTTTCCACAGTCCTCATCTAGCTTTCTGTATAGCTCCTCTTCCATTTCTCTCTTTGCTTTATCCACAGTTCTCCCAGCTGCCTTCTTTTCCTGTCCATACAGCTGCTGTATGGCAATGCCCGGTTGTCTTCCATTCCCCTTGATCCCTTCTATTTCTTTTCATACCTCTTACTTTTCTCCAATTGCTTTCGCTACTTCTTCGGTCCACCATGTTTGATTTTTTCTCTTCAAGGAAGCTCGTCCCTTACCAGATGTTCTGCAACATAGCTCCTCAGCTGATCAAATGAAAGCATCCTTAAAGTGCTTCCACTCTTCCTCCACAGTTCCTATTGTTGGCCGCAGTTTCTTATACTCTGATGTCACTCTGCCTCTATATGCTCTGGCTGTGTCCCCGTGACATTTCCACCATTTAATGGTCTTTCGCCCCACACCTTTGGTCTCCCTCCTCTTCTGCATACGCACAATGAAAAAGAGGGGCTTGTGTTGTGTAGTCATGTGTTCACCAGGGATGACCTTACAGTCCTTCACTCGCCACATTTGCTGGTTCCTCCCTATCAGCAGGTCCAGCTCTGTCTTATGGTGGCCACTCCTATAAGATACTTTGTGGCGTTCCCTCTTTTGGAAAAATTACTCCACCACCGCCAGCCCATTTCGCATCACTAACTCTACTAACTCCCGGCCCTCTCTGTTCCTTGTACCCCAACCAAACCCCCCGACCGAATCCACTTCTCCTGTCTTCGCTGTATTCACGTGTGCATTAAAATTACCAGCTACGCACATCATCACATGCGCTTCCACCATTCCCATTATTCTCTCTAGCTCTTCTCTGAAGGCCTTTTTCTCCGACTCTGCCTTTCCTGTTTGAGGTCCATACACTGTCATAATGCACACCAGCTGCTTCCTCACCATCATCCAAGCAACAATGATCCTCCCTTGCCATCTCTCCACTCTCACCACATCTCTACTGATCTCCTCCTTTACTGTGATGTCTCCACCATTGCTCCTTCCATCTCCTGTATGTAGCATCTTATACCCTCCTGCCAGTGCCCTCGCTCGGTCTCCTTTCCATTTGGTTTCTTGCACGCACAACACTTTTATCCTCGTCCTTTCCACCATGGAGACCACTTCCAGTTGTCCCCCCCCAATGTCCCCACATTGAGACTCCCTAGCCGGACTTCGCTCTTGGTCGCCACCGGTGGGACGATCCACCCGTACTTCGCTGATTTCTCACCACTACTGGGAAGCGTGGAGCGTCGGCTGTCTCGGACGCTGTAGCTATGTCGACTATATGTATCCTTGCCATTCCATTTGCTTAGGACTTGATAGTCATTGCAGCGCTGCCCTGGCTGACTTCAGTGCAGCTTCTTTTTGGTAGTTTCCTTCTCCTAGGTGGAGTGTCTGTCAAGATTTACAAGCTCCACCTGTCCGGGTTTTTGGTCGGAGTTTTCCTTCCTCTAGATCAATTGCCTACTATGGCTATTGCGCTTGTTCTGCCCGGTACTATTTACCCATAGTTGGGGGTTGGGATAGTGAATGTCGGGACGTTTTCACCCTAGGTGGGCCCAGCAAACCCACCTCTGGGGCTCCAACCTGCTTCGAGATCCCTAGCACATTTTCCTGGGCCCACAAGGTGCCCAGTATCCACAGTGTACCACAAGGAGGTTATGCTAGATTCTTGTCTATGGAGAAACTATGTACCAGCAGGGGAGACTTACACATTCGGCTCCCTTTTCACCCAGAGGAGCTATCTGGCAGCTGTAGGTAGATGAAACGCAAACTACTACACACTACACTACAGCACTTGGCGCATCTCACATACCTGTGTTTACACACATGTTAGACATGTTTTCAACCCCGACCCAAAATATATGTGGGTTCAGCACCCCGAGCCTCCCAGTTACAATGCCTATGCATACATGAAACAAATCAGTCAAAGACCTGAACGGCTTGCATAAATTCGGCAGTCGAAGACATTGTTGTGTCTTTAAAGTTGATTCGGCAAACTGTATTCCACAAAAGTAGTCTTACTTCGAGTAGTTTCAAAGTTAACCAGACATCGACAATATATATATATATGCTACAGTAGTTATTAGGATTTTATGACAAAATTGCAACTTTTGATACTACATTCTCGGCGTGATATCATTCTATTAACTACTTGCTACTCACTATTTTCACACGATCCCTTGTAGTGGCCAAATTGACAGTGACACTTGAAGCCACTCATGGTATCTTCACATGTCCCATTGTTAGCACACTTGACATCAGCACACAGCTTGACATCTGTAATCCAAGAGAGATACCACACATGCGTTTAGTATTGTTCCAATGTGTTTTTTGTGCATGTTCTTTCTTATAATATGCATCAACTATACATAAATGTATTCCAAGAAATCCAGGAATTATGGGAAATATACATAGGTTTGCAATTATTCAACTTTATGTGACACATTTGCATCATAAATACTTAATACTGTCAGCGACATGGTTTAATGTATCAGTTACCTCTAATCCAGGACATTCCAAAGAAGGCATATCATGTTTTATAATGCAACATTTGCATTGTTTGGTGTGTACATAAAAGCCGACATAACCCAAACATTGTAGTGCAAAAACAAGTTGTAATCAACCACGTCTAATTCCCTCCAAATAGAACTAGTTCCCCGAAGCGAAACTCTTCGAACGGTCCGTTTTACTTACAGGTCTGCTTTTTAGCCACTGCTAATATTATAATATTGTAAAACATTCTTACGTCTATTGTAGAATACATGTTCATTTGTAATAGCGGCGTATGCCTACATGCATGGCTTGAAAAGGTATGTCATAATTAATGTTAACATCAAAACCACAGTTACACTATATCTAGGTTATGTGGAATGGTGTCGATGTTTTAACTTACCAATATGTTTTGCGCATTCAATGTCAGCTACGGACCAACCATTTTCAGGGTCATACACATTTCCGTCCTCATGATGCCAGACATACTCCTCTTTCACAAAAGTGTTGCCAGGACCGCTGCAGTCTATGTACTTTGAACAGTCGTATGGATGGGCGACGAGATGAAACTTTATATTCTTAGGCTTACAGATGTTGGCTTTGTCTGAAAGGCGTAATGTTTTTAAACTGATATTCCAGTATGGCGAATGACACCAATGTGTTGTAATTTTCAATGTAGACAACAACTGTAAATATTATATTGCAATGCCAATCATTTGGTACATTTTGTAACATGTACGGAATGCAATCCTTCATGTTGCGCTATGATGTGATATCCCAATGTAAACTTTATATATATTTATGCAATAACCAACACAAGCCCATTGTAGTTTGAGAATTGAAACTGGCCAAAGGATGACGTTTTTATTGGAAAGTGGATTGCTTCTAATGCAGCCACTTTTGGGCATAAAGATAGTAGGAATGTGATGTATAACATGCAAACCAGATGGGAAACTGAACCCTTGTACAGCCCCATCAAAGTTTCTCAGGCACACATTCCTACAACATGACGACAATATACAGACATACATTATTTGTCGCTATAGAAGTACAAAACCACTATGAATATAAACCTAAGCAAACAATACAAACATTCCACCACCAATAGACACATGCAATTACAAAAAGGTGGGGCCATTCCGCCACAAGGTCACCAAGAGGAACCTGTGACCACCCCACCGTATGAAACACATCAAACCTTTGACCCAAGATACTTATGCAAGTCGGATATACTTCCTAAAACATCCGATGTGCACCTGCCTGCTTCCCTGATTTGTGCGTCAGATTTCACTCACAAAGCTGCTGCTGTAGCTGCACCAATGCGAAGACTCTGACCTTTAAATGAACTAGTTTGGTAGCCACAAAAACTGAGGAGCCGTTCAAGGGACACGTCAAATTCACACCGCAGCATAGGCGAACCATCCGTGTACACAAACAGGATACCCTGTACTGGGCCCCTGGCATGAATGAATCCCCTTACCACCGCTGCTTGGTGGATGACAGAACCTTGTAAGCATTCAGCCCTTACCTGCAGAGATTGTGGGCCTTGTCGTGCACTATGCTTAAAACGACCAAGGGACACTGTAATAAGGTCACCAGATAGCATAACATCTCCTAAATGTAAACAGCTTTGAACACTGCACCTTGCCCTCGATACCATTTCTCTTATTCGCAGGTATGCTCTAAATGCAAGGACCATCACGGCCCGTAGCATAATATATTTGTACTGTACATAGAACACAGTTGAGAGAGCTTGTACTAAGCGAGTGAGGATGGTTAGTGTGTGACAGGCAAGTGGACATCAGGCAAAGACCCAAAATTTCGTGCAATAACTTGTGAACAATCAAACTAGTATTTGGATCGGGAAACCCATTAATCTTGTGAAATTATGCCACTGCTGAAACAATATATGCTGGGGCTAACCCTCCAGCATGCATGTGTGTCACAAAAAGCATAATCATTTCCACCGAGATTGGCAGACAAGGATACATGCTCAGTGACTGAAAAAACACAACCAACTTACCCATGCCCGCTCATAACAAGACTTAAAGATTCCGCATAGCTGACTGGGGAGACACAAAAGCTGAGGAGCCGTTTAAGGGACACGTCGAACTCACTCCGCAGCATAGACGAACCATCCAGGTACGCAAACAGCGTACTGGGACCCTGGCATGAATAAATTCCCTTAACACTGCTGCTTAGTAAATGACAGAACCGTATAAACATTCACCCCTCTCTTGCAGAGAGTATGGGCCTTGTTGTGCACTGTGTTTAAAAACAACCAAAGAATACTCTCCTAAATACGAACTTCCTTTGAATTCAACACCAGGATGCAGCTTCTGGTGTGTGTGTGTTAGGAATGTGTTGAAGCAATTATTAGCCTCTACAATGGTGTATCCTAACAATTAGTAACCGGCTTGCTAATTATGCATTGTTTCACTGAGCAGATATGCACTGAAGCTATCAAATTATTAGCACACTGATCATTTCCTGTTATGTAAATACCAGTTCAGTAAGTGTGTGTACATTGTGTACACAACACTTGCTGTTACCACGTACACGGTTTGAATAACATGCAGACAAACCCAAGTTTTGGACATTTGCAGCAATAGGTAATAAAAAGGGTAATTAAACTATTATCGATTACTTTCAGATCTATTACTATTACTTTTGATAAAAGCTATTACTATGACATGAGAAACAATCTATTACCTATTAAAGATTATTACCTATACTGTTACACAATGTCTGATCATAGGTCCTGCGTTGCATACCTAGTCCTCTACCCGTAACATAAAATATGTTGTATGTACCCTTGGTTAAGGCGTCGCATTGATACTGCCCCAACTCCAGTCAAGTGTCTGTTGCCGGACTGAAACCACTTGCAATTGCCATAAGTGTAGTAGGATGGATTGCTGTTATAAAGGCGTGTCCTGTGTAGCAGCTTCTCAAAAGATGCCATACTGTGTTCTATATCCTGCTCCAACAAATGCCAAATGTATCCTTGCATTCGACTAACTGTCCACCACTACCTGGAGTCTGAGAGTACTGTCATGGCTCCTGTGTCGAGCATTCACTGGTGTAGACGGAAGAGTTCTCGTTGTCGCAGCAGCGATCTGCCAATGTCCCTGCCAGGCAGCCAAAAATGTCCAAGTGTATATTGTCGAGTGTAACCGATCTTGCCTCTGACTCGGATGTTGGCTGACTCACGGATGAATTTCAGGAGAAATTCTACAATAATAAATGCACAACAGGACAGTACTCAAACTACAGAGAACTTCACACCCATCGTCATGCACGATAATCAACAATCTTGTACTGGTCAAATTTTTCAAACATATTAAGCATGTCTGAAAACCCAGAAACTTGACCATGACGCCAACTAAATGCATGCAACTAAATCCATGGCAGTAAGAAATGTGTTGGTGTTGTTAATGTTGGTATCTGTACCATCTGTACAACATTATATTTTACTCTTGTATGTTTATATTTGTAAATGTATGTGCTGCACCCGACAGTAACACCATTTTTGTGCGTGGATCAATAAAGCATTCTTTATCTTTAATAATATTATTTCACATGCCTCCAGCAACGCATGGCGGAAAGCATATTAATTTACATGCCTCTAGCAACGCATAACAGTAATCTTATTATTTCACAAGCCTCCTTCAAAGCATGGTGGTAATCATATTATTTCACATGCCTCCAGCAACGCATGGCAGTAATCATATTATGACTCATGCATCCATCAAAGCATGGTGGTAATCATATTATGACACATGCCTCCATCAAAGCATGAAGGTAATCATATTATTTCACATGCCTCCAGCAACGCATGGCGGTAATCACATTATTTCACATGCTCCAGTAACGCATGGCGGGAGTCATATTATTTCACATGCCTCCAGTAACGCATGGCTGTAATCATATTATTTCACATGCCTCCAGCAACGTATGGCGGGAATCATATTATTTCACATGCCTCCAGCAACGCATGACGGTAATCATATTATTTCCAATAACGCATGACGAGAATCATATTATTTCACATGCCTCCATCAACGCATGGCGGTAATCATATTATTTCACATGCCTCCAGTAACGCATGGCGGTAATCATATTATTTCACATGCCTCCAGTAACGCATGGCGGTAATCATATTATTTCACATGCCTCCAATAACGCATGGCGGGAATCATATTATTTCACATGTCTCCAGTACGCATGGCGGTAATAATATTATTTCACATGTCTCCAGTAACGCATGGCGGTAATTATTTTTATTTTTATTAGTATTTTTACTTAAGTTATACCTATTATCATTATTATTAGACATTTATTAATGGCGAACGGCCAATAGACGTTAATTTGGCAAACGGCCATGATATGTTATTTGTGGCGAACGGCCGTGAACACTGAATACTTGGCAAATGGCCATGATCAGTAATTTGTATTAATGGCGAACGGCCAATAGACGGTAGTTTGGCAAACGGCCGTGAACACTTAATACATGACAATGCTAAGTATTATTATTAATGGCGAACGGCCAAGAGACGGTAGTTTTGCAAATGGCCATCAGGTAATTGTTTGGCAAACGGCCGTGAACACTTAATACATGACAATGCTAAGTATTGTTATTAATGGCGAATGGCCAAGAGACGTACATTTGGCAAACGGCCATGATATGTTATTTGTGGCGAACGGCCGTGAACACTGAGTACTTGGCAAATGGTCATGATACGTATTTTTTATTAATGGCGAACGGCCAAGAGAAGGTAGTTTTGGCAAATGGCCATCGAGTAATTGTTTGGTAAACGGCCGTGAACACTTAAGACATGACAATGCTAAGTATTGTTATTAATGGCGAACGGCCAAGAGACGGTAGTTTGGCAAATGGCCATGAAGTAAATGTTTGGCAAACGGCCGTGAACACTTAATACATGACAATGCGAAGTATTGTTATTAATGGCGAACGGCCAAGAGACGGTAGTTTGGCAAATGGCCATGAAGTAAATGTTTGGCAAACGGCCGTGAACACTTAATACATGACAATGCGAAGTATTGTTATTAATGGCGAACGGCCAAGAGACGTACATTTGGCAAACGGCCATGATATGTTCTATTTTTGGCAAACAGCCGTGAACAGTCAATACTTGACAAACGACCATAACAAGTATTTGTGATTACTGGCAAACGGCCAAGACACGTTAATTTGGCAAGTGGTCATGATATGTTATCTTCAGCGACTGGCCATGAACTTGGCAACCGGCTGTGATAAGTGTTTTATTAGTATTAATGGCGAACGGCCAAGATGCAGTAATTTGGCAAGCAACCATGATATTAATTAATTAATTATATGTTGTTATAGTTACTTAAGATTTTAATTAAAGTGGCATTAAAATGTTGTTTTAATTCATAATCATTTATATGTTATTAATGGCGAACGGCCTAGAAGTTAATTTTTGCTCAAGGCCATGATAAGTAATATTTACAGCCAACAGGTGAGTAATTAATAACTGGCAAACGTCCATAACCTTTACTGGCATTAATAGTCGTCAACAATAAGAGGTGAAAAACAGTCACAGGGCTCTTAAAATATGGACACTAGCCAATTTAATTATGTCAAGCAAACACCAGTTTGGCCAATCACCCTTCAGAAATGAAACATGTCAAAGCCGCATAAACTTTGTGAAATTGGCTAACCGTATATCAATATTAACTGCGCAAGTAGTACTGGGACATGCACTGATATCACCAAGGTATTAATTCTTGCATGCACTCATAAAGTTAATATTGGCAAACGGTCGCTGACATTTCCAATTGCAACGGCAATCTTTATAACTTGGAGTCACAATTTACCCGTCATGCTATGCCCGGTGACAAACAAAACCAGTGAACCGTAACTACGTAATAAGCGAAGATTCCCGATGTCAGTAAAGTGAACACCTTCAGATAGTAAAATATTCGCTTGGCTGTTCCATATATACTTATGTCGCCAGCAAAACAGGCGCCGGCTCCGGTTACATTCCGTTTTGAGCAGAGAAATTACCGCTGCCACTCAAGCTAGCGGACCCATTTTCGAGAACAAAATGGCACCACTTTCACCGGTGCTCGATTTGGCACAGACACTCTTGCTTAACTCCTCTTGCCAACAATTCGTCGGCAAAGACACAAAGCCGTGATCCAACGGACTGTGGAGTAGGAGAACTTGTTCTGCCTAAATCATTGCCACCCCGCAAAACAATTACAATGTCAGGTTGTATCGCCGAAATCTGTGCCATGGCATAGGCATAACATTTGGTTGCCGAAAAGATAGATACGGTCCGGCCGCTTGCTTCTACGGCCCGGCCTGCTTTTCGGAGTTCGCAATTAACCCAGGGGAACTAGCGGACTCGACAAACTCGCCCAACCAATATGCATGAGAATGTCCGATAATGAGTATTTCTAGATCAGAAATAGCAGCCGACATGATTACGGCCGACGCCATTTCTGATCATCACAAGACTTCAAGACAAACAAAGGAAAACCAAGAAGGCAAATATTAAACGAGCAATACTCATCTGTAATCGGCGCTCGAACGGTCTTCCTTTCGCGTTTTGGTAGATGTCAACGAAGTGTAACTGTGTCTGCGTTTAAATCTAATTGATCTACAGGGTATACAAACAGTTAGAAATCAAGATTTAGAAATATCAGGATATACACGACATGACACACAGATACCTAACGCGCAAGTGGCGGCTTAACCGCTAATCCAAATCGTAGGCTGGGGCCTAATCCTGGCATGTCATGATTGGCTGAAGGCGCTGGGCGGTTTTATTAAGCCAGACAGCTGGAAGTAATTATCGCCTCAGCCAGTTACCTCACTACCCGCACTAGGCCTGTCCTGGCCATTGCATAAAATACAGTATGCTCTGCGTTCATACCTTCATATATGTAAACACACAGTTTCTATTTAGTATAATCCATGCAAATGGCATGCGTAAAAACATTTTCAATCAAATCAATTAGTGCGTGAGGTATTCAAGAACTTGAATGACAACACATGCTGGACATGTCACCAAAACGAGGTGGACCAAAATAATTGGGAAAAGTCAGAAGGTATGTAGCTGTATGACAATCCGATCCTTGATTAATTGAGATCCAAGAAAACACTTCCACGTTCAGAGAATCATAGTAAATACTTTACATAGCACGCTTGTTAAAATTCATAGTTGCTACATACCTATTGTACAGTTGTCGAAAGGCATCTCGTTTGAACAACCGCACCTTGGACACACGCACACGTATTTATCATCTGGTAGGTCGACCACATGTACCACCTCGTTTACATGGCATCTTTATCTGGCAGAACGTCATTCCTGCACAAAAGAAAACAATTATGTTACATGCAATGCAATATCTCCACCCTCCCCCCTCTCTCTCTCTCTCTCTCTCTCTCTCTCTCTCAATCACTCTCTCTCTCTCTCTCTCTCTCTCTCTCTCTCTCTCTCTCTCTCTCTCTCTCTCTCTCTCTCTCTCTCTCTCTCTCTCTCTCTCTCTCTCTCTCTCTCTCTCTCTCTCTCTCTCTCTCTCTCTCTCTCTTCTCTCTCTCTCTCTCTCTCTCTCTCTCTTCTCTCTCTCTCTCTCTCTCTCTCTCTCTCTCTCTCTCTCTCTCTTTCTCTCTCTCTCTCTCTCTCTCTCTCTCTCTCTCTCTCTCTCTCTCTCTCTCTCTCTCTCTCTCTCTCTCTCTCTCTCTCTCTCTCTCTCTCTCTCTCTCTCTCTCTCTCTCTCTCTCTCTCTCTCTCTCTCTCTCTCTCTCTATATATATATACACACACACACACACACTTATATATATATATATATATACTTATATATATATATGTGTGTCTAGATATATGTATATATATATATAGAACAAACTTGCAAAATGGTAGGATCGTTCTTGTCAGGAAATATGTGAATGTTTGAGAGAGGTATTTCCCAAGCATTGGTGTGTGGTGAGACAAGTTTTAATATTCTAAAGTTCTAAACCTCACCTGTCTCACACAAGTCTCCCAATGAAACCAGCCACACACACACATGTGTGGCCCGTATCTGTGTTGTTTATGCAAGTTGCTCCGTTATCACACGTCACTTCATTGCAACTTTGTATTTCTGAAACATTCGTCAAGCAAAGCATGTCTATGAGCACAAATGTGCACTTTGTGTACGTCAATATGGTCATCTCATTTGTCAACATAGTATTGCTTTGATACATTCTTATAATAAATTTCTATGTTCCAACATATAAGGTTTATATGCGTAAAATACTTTGAAATAAATATTACAACCTTTAACAGCATGCTGGGATACGTGTTTTAAAATATGTGCATATCAGATGGGAATTACAAATTATTCATTCTCATATATCAGCCATATTTATGGAAATGAAAACAGTACAGTGCACGATAAGTCAAATAGCAACAGCGCATTACGCACTCATTGACAACAAACAGTTCGATATTGATGTTATTGCTCACACAGAATGAGTTCGATAATGATTGTTTTACAGTAGTTCTGTGTACACCTCCAGTGCATAGCAGAGCATTATTAAATATACAAACAGGTATCTTTTTATTTTGCTGTAACTGAAACCACATTATTCTTATAGATTATTCAATGAGAATCATGGTAAAAAATATTGCAAAATCAGTTAATTTCGTACAAATGGTAATAATAATAAAAACACACTATTGTAACTTCTTACACGGAATCTCATGATTGTATTGCTGCCGCAGAGTTTAGGTGCTTTAAACTATTGTTAGCTTTTTTATAAAAAATTACTAAATGCTACTGGGATGCAGCCAACACTTACTCCTTTCACAGAGAATCCCACCATACCCAGAAGGACAGGCGCAGTTGATGCCAGTTAAAGTATTGGAACACGTTCCATTGTTCTCGCAAGTGTCTGGTGTACACGTTTCAATCACTGTGAAAAAATACACCCCTTGTATGCTTTAATCGTTGTCCCTGTTCGCACATGGGGAACATAAAACGAACACAAACAACAAAATATGACAAAGTTTTACAATTTAATATACTGCCTTGGGGAACGTGATGGGAGATGTACGCACAAGATTGGGCTTCTAGCGTTAAGCTGGGCATAGAAATGAACTAAAGCCGTTGGATAAGCGTTCCACTGTAACAGTGAACATGAAACATGTACGCAGTAGTACGGGATGTGACATAATCCAAGACAATGTATGGAGCGTGTTTAACGTAGGTTCAAAACACCGCAGCGCCCACATTCACAACTGATCGTTTTTATTACAGCATCTAGATCGTTGTTGTGCTACTCGATAGTAAAATATTATATAAACTATTTAAACTACTATATATACTCGCATCTTAATCGTGTGTTTTAACCAGGTTTCAAAAACTCGAGTAATTTCTGTATGACTGTAAACCCACTTTCAAACTGACAAGAATGCTTTGAACCAAGTTTCAAAACACAAAATCTTTTAACAGTGGAGTTGTTTGAACGTCCTACACCAGTTGTGCATAGCGCGTTCCTATCCAAATTATAAACCGGTGCTATTAACACGATAACTACGTTTTAAAAGAACACTTAAACTTAAACAATAAGATCATGGTTAAGACAGTACAATTGCAAGTAACCGCATAATATGGTTGGCGTACATGAATCTGTTTTTTTCATTTGGATAGGAGCGTCTGCATTTCCGCATTTGTTTCTTGAGAAACCTACCTTCTTCACATTTCAGTCCTTTGTAGCCAGACGTACAAGTGCATTTGAAGCCACTCAAACTGTCCTTGCACGTTCCACCATTAGCACATGTGACGTCAGCACACAACTTTATGTCTGCAATCACAAAACAGTCTTACTCCAACTTCACTTACAGCTGTTTCTTTAACTGGTTTAGCTCATCGTGAATCCGGTTCATTGCGGAACTACATGGGCTAAATAGCCCTGTAAATTTGCATGTGATCAGATGTGATGCATCACAAAGCAATCGTCAGAGCTTGAACTAAAAGAGAACCATACGCCATTAGAAAATTATTCACCATTACTAATTGATTTAAGCATGAATGTAACCTTTCTTTTTCAATGCTGTCACTCTGGCCAACTGCAACCTTTGGAAGACACCTCTAAAAAACATGTAGTTGCACTGACATGTGGCTAGGGTACGTTTTCTAAGGTTGTGACAAAACGAGAAGGGGTCCAGATGGAACTTCAAAACAATCAATGACCGTACTAATATCAAACCCCAAGGTTTCTACGTGGTAGTCATGATAGGAGTCTCCTACACAATATATTGTGCAACCTTATTTGTCTTACCTTTTGCGTTAGGTAGTTAAACTATATGTTTATAAGTATGTTTTATTTTGTATTACTATTCTATATTACATGTTGTACAATAGTTGGAAAATAAACACACCTGTCCGTTTATCTAATAAATAGCTTTGTGTACATAAACTCAAGACTTGCTATGACCACGCGAGCACTAAAATATGGAAACACTCTATGGAAAGGTCCTAGGCACTGCTTTCAATGACGACATTTACACGACAGATTCTTACATCGTGATATCACGCGACACCACGCCGACTGACGAATTGAACAATTAATCATTTGTGTAACCTAGCTTTAGAATTATGAGAAAGCGTGTGTTCAGCCTTACCAATTTGTTTGGCGCAAGGAATGTCTTTGGGAAAAGCAGAGGTTCCATGCACAGGGTCGAACACGTGATTTCCATCTTCATAGCTCCAAACAAAACTCTCTTCAACAAATGTGCCGTCTTTGGTGCAGTTGACGAACTTCTTGCAGTCATACGGATGTGGAATGAGCTTGAAAGTATTTTGCCTGGTGCAAATGTTTGTCTCATCTGAAAGCAGTTGACACTTAGCATATGCGTTGGAACATGATGAATATTGGAGGGCTGAGGCTCACCAAAAACATCCAACTTGAGGTTTTCCATTACCAAAAAAACGGTGAACTGCACACCCCTATATTTGGGGGACTAACAATATCTACAGGCCCCCATCCAAAGTATTAGGAACTCAGCAGTTCAGAGCCCCCTGATATGATGCCTATGATTAGTGTTAATTGTATTAATTATAACTACAGGACCGCTGCAGTCTACGTATTTTGAACAGTCGTATGGATGGGCGACGAGATGAGACTTTATATTCTTAGGCTTACAAATGTTGGCTTTGTCTTAAAAGCGTAATGTTTTTAAACTGATATTCCAGTATGGCGAATGACACCAATGTGTTGTAATTTTCAATGTAGACAACAACTGTAAATATTCTATTGCAATGCCAATCATTTGGTACATTTTGTAACACGTACGGAATGCGATCATTCATGTTGCGCTATGATGTGATATCCCATCGTAAACTTCATATATATGCAAACACAAAGTCTCTATTTAGTATAATCCTTGCACATGACATGAGTGAAAACATTTTCAATCAAATCAATTAGTGCGTGAGGTATTCAAGAACTTGTATGACAACACATGCTGGACATGTCACCAAAACGAGATGGATAAAAATAATTGGGAAAAGTCAGTAGGTATGTAGCTGCACGACAATCTGAACTTTGATTAATTGAGATCCAAGAAAACACTACCACATTCAGAGCATAATAGTAAATATTATGCATAGGATGCTTGGTTAAAATTCATAGTTGCCACACACCTATTGTACAGTTGTCGAAAGGCATCTCGTTTGAACAACCGCACCTTGGACACACGCACACGTATTTATCATCTGGTAGGTTGACACATGTACCACCATGTTTACATGGCATCTTAATCTGGCAGAACGTCATTCCTGTACAAAACAAAAAATTACGTTACGTACAGTGCAATCTTTGTCCCTCTCTCTCATGGCTTATGCTTAGTTTTTTTAATTTACAAATATCACTTCACTTTGGAGAATCAACTTGCAAAATGGTGTGAATGTTTGACAGATGTATGTCCCAAGCATTAGTGTGTTGTGAGACATGTTTTAATATTCTAAAGTTCAAAACCTCACCTGTCTCACACAAGTCTCCGTTGAAACCAGCCTTAGTATACACTTTATTGTGTACGGTGTTGGTTTGTAGTTTGTTGTGACAGCCTATATGCAGGGTTCATACAGACAACTAACAATTAAATTCAAGGGTTTTCAAGGGTTCTTTGACATAAAAACATGCCATTTTCAAGGGTGTATATTTCTGTTATTTATTTAGTTTTTCAGCCCCATTTTTACTGGACCAGTCAATCTTTTCATACCTGTGGTTTACAAGTAATCAACTGGCCATTGAAAAGATCGGTTACACATCAATAAATCCAGCAAGCACACATTTCAGGAATGAATGAACCAAATAAACAATCAATCACAGGACCCTTAGCCTTAGAACAATGAGGGGGATCATTAGCCAAACATTAAAATAACAAATCAATCTTGACGAAGATGCTTAAGTTTTAACTGCCTGTTTATTACATACAGTAAATTAATCAAGAAACAATAACGTTCATTATATACTGTTGCTGTCAGTGTCACATTAGTCTTTTCAGGTTTCTCACTTCTTCTCACTCAACTGGCGAACTAAACATGTTCCTGGTGTAACCAGCATGCGGCGCAGTTGCTAATTGTGTTTCGCGGACACGCTGTTCTTGTGCTTCGCACTTTTAACATGACTGTCCGACTCCAGGCTATATCGACCTCCGTTCCCGATGTTGATGGATTTTGCGCAAAATTGACATCGCGCAGAACGAACGATTCCCGTCGGGTCTCGACACACCCATTCTTTGTATTCCGCGATTGCCAACCATTCATCTTTAAATTTACAGTTTCCTTTCTCGGGAGCCATCGTAATGCAAATTCAAATCGACCGATAATATTTTCAACGAACACGCTTTTGTCGCTTTCCAAAATGGCAACTTAATACCCGTATGTAGCGTGAGCTGTATGAGCAGTACTTATGGCGCTATCTAGCGGATAATTATTAATATAATTCTTGGTCACTTGGACTCACTCCTCGTGTTTTGCCAATCGCCTTTTAGTTTTGACGTTCCGACGTTGAATTTGAATCGCACATTTACTTTCGCACTTATTAAATCATTTATATTACAATGACACGGCTGAGATATAATACCTTAATTGCACATTTAAAGCAAAACCATGCATTTTAAAGGGTTTTCAAGGGTTTATTCTGAAAACGGGTGATAATCAAGGGTTTTTGGGTACCCTTGAACGTAATTTCTAAATTCAAGAGTTTTTAAGGGTTTTCGGGGATCCGTGCGAACCCTGGCCTATATGTGATGGATTTGTTTGCTTTATTAATTCTATGTTTTACGGAAACGTATCGTATCGCTGAAGTTGCCCGGAGCAGAGTTCGAGGTTCTTCTTCCAGTCAAGCAACCAACTTCCACTTTTGAAGATCACTGTTGGCAGGGGTTGCGCATCGGAATAGGTAGACAAGAGATAGATAGAAGATAGTTTGCAGCTGAAGAGATGGGTTTGTGGGGGGGGGGGTGGACAGATTAAGGGAATAATTCAATATGGGTAGGGAGAGGGGGAGAGTGCTGGGTTTGCTTACTGGGAACTGAAGTGGGCAGCAACCCTAGCCTTGAAGCATCCAATGTTGGGAGCTGACACTACTGCCTCTGGAAGTCCATTCCAGTCTGGAATGGTCCTGGGAAAAATTTCCTCCAGTCTGTTCTGGAGGATGGTACCTGAAATGTCCTAACATAAGACAAGAGGATGATATACAACTGCACAGTGCTATAAAGGAAATAAATAAAGGGGAATGTATTATAATGGGTGATTTTAATCATGGACATATTAAGTAAAAATCACTAGTGCTGGACGTGATGACCATGTTTTGAGGTGGGAATGTGTTGCATTTAGTGTTCTCTTCTCAAAACGAATTAGTTGATAATGTTAAAATACATGAACCTTTGGGATCTAGTGATCATAACCAGATCAATTTAGTATAAAAGTACAATCAGAGAATAATGGTAAAAAGCAATGGAGGAGAAACTTTAATAAAGACAAATATAAAGAGACAGAAATTTTTCAGCACACATATATTAAAATAACTTAATGAAGGACAAGACAGCAACAGAATGTTGGACCATTTTGAAAGATGAGATTGGGGGCATTATTTAAAGATTTGTTCCCCTAAAAAGCAAGGGAAACAATCTAGGAAGAAACACCTATCAAATGAAGTTGTACGAAAGATTGCTTACAAACAAATTATGTGGAGAGTTTACAGAAACACTGGAAATATAGAAGATTATAACAACTACAAAGAGGCCCTTAAACTAGCTACAACCGAAATTTGAAAATCCAAACAAACTTTTGAGCAAAAATTGGCAAATTATGTAAAAAAATAATAGCAAGACTTTCTAGGCTTATGTAAGGAGTAAACAGATAGTTTGTGATAAGGTGGAACCACTAGAAAACAGCACAGGAAACGTAATATCTGATGAGCTTCAAATGGCAAAGGCCCTGAATGAGTATTTCAGCTCATTGTTTACCACAGAAGATATAAGTTCACTGCCATTACCAGTTAATGAATTTGAGGGGGATGAATCAAATCAATTAGGGCAGTTGTCTGTTACTCCTGAAATTATATCAAAGAAAATTAAGATGATGAAAGAAAACAAATCACCTGGAGTTGACGGTATATCACCAACACTGCTTAAGGAAATTGTAGACCAAATCAATACACCACTTTCTATATTCTTTAACTTGTCACTTAAAGAGGAAATCGTTCCACTAGAATAGAAAGAAGCAAACATTACACCATTATTTTAAAATGGATTGAGGAGCAAGACAGAGAATTACAGATTAGTGAGCTTAACATCCGTTTTATGCAAATTATTAGAAATGCTTATTAGAGACCACATCGTGGAATTCCTTGTAAAACACAAATTAATAAATGAATCTCAACATGGGTTCCTAAAACCTAGGTCTTGTCTAACCGATCTCTTATGTTTGTTTAGAAGAAATTACAAAGTGGGTAGATGGTGGGTCACCAGTGGATGTTGTCTACTTAGATTTTTAGAAAGCATTTAATAAAGTCTACATCAAAGATTTTTATTTAAACTAAAAGCCCATGGTATAGGGGATGGTGTGATCAGTTGGACAGAAAAATGGTTGACAGACAGAAGACAGAGTAATAGTAGAGGGGGAGATTTCAAACTGGACACCAGTTTGAAGTGGAGTGCCACAGGGGTCAGTGTTGAGACCTATATTATTCTTGATGCACCTGTATATATAAATGATTTGGATGATGATGTATCAAGCAAAGTACTGAAATTCACAGACAATACAAGTGTTCAGAACAGTTAAAACAGATGCAAATAAACACACTTTACAGGATGATCTAGCCAAATTGGTCAAATGGTCTGAAAAATGGCAAATATTATTCAATTCTGGGAAGTGTAAATGCATCCACATAGGATATGGAAATGTGAACAAAGAATACATAATGGGGGATACTATATTAGGTAAAACTGTAAAAGAAAAGGAGTTAGGAGTCACAGTTAGTGCTGACATGAATGTTTTGGAGCAATGTGGAATTGCTGCTTCAAAGGGTAACCAAATGCTAGGGCTAATTAGGAGAAATATAAGGAGAAACAGCTAATTATACCAATGTACAAAGCACTAGTCAGGCCAATGGAATATTGTATACAAGCACGGAGGCCATATCTTACGAAGGACATAGATACGCTAGAAAGAGTGCAACGAAAAGCAACTAAGCTGATTCCTGAACTGAAAGATCTTGGTTACGAAAGACGCCTATCTACAACACTAGAGACTATGAGACAAAGAGGAGACCAAATAGAAGTTTTTAAGACATTCCATGGTTATGAGGATGTTCATATCAATATTTTCTTCAAACTGAAAGAAGGCAGTATAACCAGAGGGCACAATGCAGAATTAGTCAAGGAACAGTGTAGGTTGGATATGAGAAAGTACTCATTCTCTCAGAGGACAATAAATGACTGGAACAAATTATCTAATGATTGTGTTAATGCTAGCAGTATGATATTTTAAAATAAAATTGATAGCTATCTGGCGAGGGCAGGTTATATGTAGGTAGAAAATTGTTGGACTCTCGATAAGCCAAAGGCTTCCTTGTACGCATGCCGTCTGGAGCTTATAGCTCTGGATGGCAATCTTGTTGAATCTTGTTAATCTAAAATCTTAGGCATGAGATGTTTACGAGGCCATTTGAGATCTTGAAAAACATTGTGAGGTGGGCAATCTTCCTCCTTGTTTCTAACGTTTGTCATTTCAGTATCGTCAGCATGATGTTGACACTGGATGTTTTGAAATTTCCCAAGGCAGAACCTGGCTGCACGTCTCTACACTGCTTCAATCTTGCTGATGTCCTTTTTGGTGAAGAGATCCCAGACCATGCTTGCAAATTCTACTAATGGTCTGGTGAGTGCGTTGTAAGCCCGCTCATTGATGGATGAGGATCCAATCTTCAAGTTCCACTCGAGGAAGCCAAGAGTTCTGTTTGCTTTTGAACATATGTTGTTTATACGCTGTTCCCACCTAAGAGCTGATGGTGACACCTAAATACTTGACAGATGTTACATGTTGGAGGATATAGCCATGTCGCATATACTGGTACTGCTTTGGGTCAACATTGACTATCAAATAACACATAGATGTATATGTACGTGTATAGTATACTGGCAAAATTTCCTAAGGATAGGTCACACCAGTGCACATGATGACTCATATGATAATTTTTTTTAGATGTTTGACGAGATTACTCTGAAATGAATTAAGTGATTTACAACATACACGTACAATGCTTGGAGGTAGAGAATTTCAGTCTTTTTTTGTGGATGGGAAAAACTATTTTCAAATATGTTTGTTGAATGCCTGATTTGCCAGAACTGATTAACATGTTTGCGCGAGCATCTAGTATTGCGTTTGATATATTGTTCACAGGTGTCAAGGATATTGGTCTGTAATTGGATGCTTCTGCCCTTAAAAATAACTGTTATATTGGCTTCTTTCAAGGCTTTGAGGACTTGACCAAAATCAACACACGACTAAAAAATGTCATGTAGTACTGGTGCTAGATTTAACATTTAACAAGATTGCCATCCAGAGAATTAACTCTAGATGGCAGGTGGACAAGGAAGCCTTTTGGCTTATCGAGAGTCCAACCCTTTTATCTACATATATCCAGCCCTTCTGAGGTATGTGTCGATTTTATTTAGATGAAACATATCTGTTTAGGAATCATGGCAGAATGCCATCTGGTCCTTGCGATTTGGAAAGTTGTCAAATACTCCTTAATTGAAATTGTTAGTTTGGGGATTTCTCCATGTGGTCTTCTGGCCATATCTGGTAGTGTGGAGTTTACTTCATCTGTAAAGACACTTTTGAACTGGTTATTTAAGGCTTCTGCTTTGTGTGTGTCATCGCTAATGATGTTTCCTGCAATGTTTAGATCCCCTATACCCTGGTTATCCTGTCATAGTTTAGAAATGAAGCTCCAAAATGATTTTGGTTTCTCAGTTATTGTAGATGTTAGGAATTGGCTTATGTACGACAGTCTGGCAGAGCGAAGATGTTTGTGCATTTTTCTCCTTATGTTACAGAACTCATGCAAGTCTTCTGGATTTCTAGTTTTTTTTGCTTTGTTGTAGTCGTTTCTTTCTTTTGCACATTTTCGTTCAATCTTTACTGAACCAGGGAAGATTGTGTCTTGAAGTAGTAAGACGGTGTGGTACATACTGAAAGATAATGTCAATGATTTTAGTGGACATATTTTCTCAAAATGTCGCTTTTTGAAGTTTTCTTCAAATTTAGCAATGGTTATGACTTACAAAAAAACTTTTTTTTCTTTTTTTGACTAGTGTAGTTTGATTATAATATACCTTTTGTACTAGTTGCTTCTGTCGTAGGAGGCGCTTGTGTCATAGTAGGAATAGTAGTAGGTGTATTAGTAGTAGTAGGAATAGGAGTAGTAGTAGTAGTAGTAATAGTAGGGATAGGAGTAGTAGTAGGAATAGGAGTAGTAGTAGTAGTAATAGTAGGGATAGGAGTAGTAGTAGGAATAGGAGTAGTAGTAGTAGTAATAGTAGGGATAGGAGTAGTAGTAGGAATAGTAGTAGTAGTAGTAGTAGTAATAGTAGGGATAGGAGTAGTAGTAGTAATAGTAGGGATAGGAGTAGTAGTAATAGTAGTAGTAGTAGTAGGAATAGCAGTAGTACTATTAGTAGTAGTAGTAATAGGTATAGGAGTAGTAGGTGTATTAGTAGTAGTAGTAGTTGTTGTTGTCGGTCCTGTTGCCATGACGATGGAGTCCCCCATAGACCCGGGGTACTTCTGGTACTTGTCAAAGAGACCGTCCTTCTTCGTTGCCTCCTTCACTATGTCCTCCTTGATCACCTCCGCCAGAAAGTCCGGCTTTCTCTCCTTCCTACCAGGGTCACGTGCACTGAACTGTTGGACGGTTATGGTGAAGGCCACATCAACACTCCCATTCCTGCCGAAACATGGACAGCACTTTGACTGCAAGTTAGCACTGCCATAATAGGAATCAAATATCCCAACCATGTACTATATAGGTGGTTTATATGTATTCTACACGTTCAATATAAACTGGTCACATATTTAAATATTTATATAAAGTTGCATTTTTTAATTGTGTGGTTTTTTTTCAGTGTTTGTACAAAATGAAAAATATTAACTTATTTTATCATAATTGCTACCATATATGTCAGTTTAGCATTTCATATGTTACATTGGTATTCGATAAATTATGCTTTTTTTAATTTACCAGTCCCCAGGTCTGGCCAGTGGAATAATAAATGTTTGGCATGCAGATATAAAGTTTCATCTTCTGCGCTGTTTCATCTTAAAATTGCATATAATGTGAAACAAAGTTAATCTGGAGTTGAGGAAAGTGACATATATATGTATGGGCCATGTTGATTAACTGAATATCTTTTTATTTAAAAGATGGATGATCTCAGACTGCAACTTTGACAGCATTATTAAAATGAATAATGATACGTAATGGGAATTTGCACTCATTTTACAGCTCATTGTAATATAACAAAATCTTTAAGACATGCAGACATGTCGACAAAATACGTTCCACACTTAATGGTCTTTGTACACTGGGCTTGTGTGCCTACTAGTGTTTTTATTATACAATATACTACAAAAGCTGTTATTTCGGCAGCTGGAGATAACCGATATTTCATATAATTTTCATTTTGTTTATTATGCCAGAAGCCATCGCACAAGTTGTAGGAAGTTGCGGTATCACACGCAGCTAACTGTTATTATATGGAACTGAATCAAGAGCTGCTGATCATTATATGATACTCATTCTTATATGACTGTCTTGAACCAAATGTTGTTTTTTAACTTTTTAATATAATATCATTGCCTAGCTTGCCAAATGAAAATCAAACCCAAGATCCCGCATGTTAGCACAATTCTCTATAATATTGAATTGCTGAATAATATTCTAGATTCTAGTTACTCATATAAATTATGTCCACGCGAGGATTACATACAAAATAACCGGAACAATCTGGAAACCAACTGTGTTATAGTGAAAGTTGAACACTGCACAGATTACCGAAAACATATAACAAAACACTTAATCAAGACATATTACACTGAAGTGTTATTAATATTTACGTTGATTTTGCATAACAATCCACCGTCACTTACTTGAAGTTGTCCACCTGACATAGCTGAGCATCCTCACCCAGAGCTCCATTCCTCAGAGTAAATATCACCTAAGAAATGAAAGAAGCACAACCAGATAAGCTGCTGAATATTTTCACATATTTTTTATCAACTGATCTTCACATTTTCACCTAACCTGGTATTAAACATTTAAGGTATTCATGAGCTGATGTACTTTTATGTACATAATTCTAAATTTTTTAGAATATGAGCTTAGAATCAAATGCATATTTTTTCTAAATAACCTAATTTGTCCTGTAGTAGATAGACCAACTAACGTCAGTGTATTGTGCACATGTACTATGTCATTGGTGTGTTTCAGCACTAAACTTTAATCGATATAGCTATTCGTATTTGTCACATTTGTTACATTGTCTATAAAACAACGTGACTAGGAGCATGCACAATGAACACAGTGAAACACCGCTCAGTGAATATGGGAATGGTCAATGTGCATAGTTTCGGTACTCGCCAGATGGCGCCAGAACTGATTCCCAGCCATGCAACCTTGGCCGAGTTTGACTTACAGTGGTTAACATCGACCAGCAGTTACCAAGTATGATGTGTCTTACATCCTTACACCTGTCATCAGACTAATTTAAGCCAAATGAGAATTACTGGTAGTTGACGCTGGGCAGAAAGCATGTCATAAACACATCAGTGTATGGCTTATAATGGTCCTAAATGTAGTATCAGCAATACTAATATCAATAGTTATACCAGTTCAAACATACAAGTGTTCATTTTGAAAGAAAAATGATACAAAGAAGATTATAATGCAAACAAATGCTTTGACTGCCAGTGGTATTCCCTTTAGTTGCCCTTAACATTACATGTTGATTTGTATACTTATATACAACCATAATCATACATACATACATGGATTTAGTGTATTTAATTTGCAACATATAGCATTGTAAAATCAGCATATTTTAAGGAATTATACCAACGTTTCCGCAGAATTCAGCCGCCAAGTGTTTGTACTCTGGTGATTGCTTGTTTCTGTAAGATTCCTTGTACACCATTCCATCCAACTTCACTTTTACCTGGACTTTCTCTGTAGAGTTAACAAACAAAAACACAGGGATTGTTTACAAATTACGTGCGCATAACACTGTTGAATAAGGACGACCTCTTCTGCAAGTAGCATATGCACATTGTGTGTATTAATTTCATATTCTTTTGAAATGTATACGCACAAGAAAACACTAAACCTAGGCCAGCCCCAGCCTTATACCCTAAGTAAGATTTGAACTTGTCGAGTCACAAAAAGCAATTGTTTGTGCTTATAAATTTAAATGAGTTAATACAATTTGCCCGTTTGCAACTATGCCAAACAATATCATGCCAGTGGCGTAATCATAATTTTTTTCAAAGAGGGAGATTCTAGTGAAATCTCACAGCTCCTGATGTCTGACATATTGACACATGCCACCAATGGTTGATCTGTAAGCAACGAGGGATTTTTTTACCTTGACCCTGGTGTGATGTGTCGAAAGCTCATTTATGCTCACATATTGTACTTTTTTTTTCACTGCTGGGTCTGCTGAAGGCACACCAGCTCTCGAAATAAACAGATGTCACAATATACTTAAAAACAACATAATTAACTAAAAGTGGCATAATCAGCTGAGAAAATATCCTTAAAACTGCAAAATGGTTAAGTAAAATATATGGGATACTGAGCGACGTTAACTTGAGTAATGTTCTCAGTTCAGCAACTGGCGAACTGGGAAGAAGATGCATTGATGATGTGAGGCTTTCTATCACAATGGCGGTCTCCGTGCAATTTAAATTATATATGTGCCTTCAAGAAGGTTATGAACAATCTGGTAATAATTACCACTGCTGGGATGAGATGATGTTTCCCGGTAAGGTCAATTTAATAGAAATAACAGAGTGTTTTATTACAACTCACCTGGATTTGGTGCACTTCCTGTATCTGTTCCTGAAAGAATAAAACAAAGTTAATAAACTGGTATATTTCAAGCGACTCATTTACTTCATTAAACTACAGAGCTTTCTTGTTAAAGGTGCCTTCTCAATTCAATGTTTTGCTCATCACTGTGCATGTAGTTTTGGTGTGATTGTCCAACCAACTATTCAGTTATTTAATGTTGGATCCAACATCTGTTGCTGCGATTTTCAAAATTAGAAATTTCATATCAGTTACAGTGATAAGAGTGGCATTTTATCAAAACAGCAACTAAGCAAAGTGGGTCCTAATTACAGTATACATAGAGGGCAGAAATGGCCGTAGAAACAAACTAATAACCTACAAACAGTTCAAAACAAAATCAGTCAGTCGATCAGCACTTGCAAAATTCCTATGTGTCACCAATCAGAATTGAAATTGGACGATTTAAAAGAATTATCCTCCAGCTGAAGTTAGAACATGTTATGACTGCACTAATGAAGAGAAAATTAGCTTCACGTTTTAATTAAATGCCCTTTATATTTTAATGAACGACAAGAACTATTATTCTATGAGACAAACGATTATCCAGTTGTTAGCAATATGAATGATCAAGATAAATTTATATATTTACTGAGTAATGACAATACAATTAGTAAAACTGCCAGCACCCTATAAAAATAGTGCACATATGATTACACAATACAACTAAATAATAGCATACATTTATTAAATAAATATTTACTGTTTTTATTTGTACATTTCTGTTTTTAGAAGTCTCTCATAAGTCTTTTTAGTGGTTCTTGTATACAATGCTAGCTTTGTATTTTATGCATGTATACATGGAGTGAGACTCTAATAAAATACTACCACTACTACTATGAATATTTCAAAAGCTGTGTGGCTTTTTGGGAGTAGACTTTTGAACTACACATGATTTAATCATGCGAGTACCTGGCAGTTATTATAAAATAGTTATGTTCACAAATATAGTTGTAGTTAAATTGTAGTTAAATTTAAGACAGTTGGAGTTGCTGAATGACAGGTACAGGTAGTGAGAATTATCCAAAAACATCACCCCAAACAAGAAAACGACTAGGCTAAGGTCTCAAAAGAACCAAAAAGTTCCATAAAAAGCAATTTTCCAGGGACGATGTCATCAAAAGGCTCTTTAGATGGTGAAAATGATGGCAATAAGCCAATAACAAACTTGACATGATGAGATGCAATGCTGACATCTAAACTGACAGAGTCATACAAATAAAATAGCTAACAAAATAAATAAAACAAATGGAATTTTGAATAACACTTTTTATCACAAAACATATTATCTACTATGCACACATCCCTCATTCTTCCTCATATTAACTAAGGTATCCTGTTATGGGGTCATCAAGCACATCAAGTTTTTAATTTACAAAAACAAGAAATGAGAATAATTTCTATGAGTAAATATAATGCACATACAGATCTGATTGCTCAAAAACGAAAATTCTTAAAACTGGGTGATATTTATAAAATGCAACAATTTTAATTTTACTATCAATTAGTCAATCACGATCTACCTGAATGTTTCTGCCACACCCATTATTTACGCAACTTTGAAATCCATCAATATTTTTATTCCCAGATTCAATCATGAATATGCCAAAAAAACATACGACACAACGTAAAAGAAACAGTTAACAATACTCCAAGAATTATCATTGATAACATTTATACACATAGCCTACATGGTTTCACAACTTACATTAAAAACTACTTAATTATGAACTATAAATGTCATTATGATATCTATAAATGTTATATATATATGTATGTATGTATATAATAGTTATATACAATATGCTATATAATTACATATGTGTATTTATTAACATTGAATTGTGATTATTATTTTAATTTACTTTTACTATTTACTAATTTGATTTGTTATTATTAAAAGGGGGCTCCCATGTTAGCGACATGTTGCCATAATGGGAGTCTCCTTCACCTTACATTTATGTTAATTATTTCAATTTGTACATTTATGTAAAAAAATAAAATCTGTCTGTCTGTCTGTCTATCTGACTGGCAGAAACCACCCTCCAAGATAATATGACAGGCAGGAAAGAGAGGCACACACAAATATTTGAGCAGACAACATCAGGGAATGGACACGGCTAAAGTTCTACAAAACGCAAGTGGCGGCAAATGGTGGAGACAGATTGTAAGATCATCGGCGGACATTCCCTAATGATCACCCACTGTTACAAGATAATACAGTACAGAATGTTGACAGTGAGGAAATGGCTTGATTTTAATAATCAACCATTGGTTTGGCCAAACTGATTGGTGGTCGGTTAAATAACAGCATGTGAGCCGCAATTGTAGGAAAAGTGTGATCACTAGGTGGCAGTACGAAAGCGACACATCAGTGGCAGTTGATGTAAACATACAATAGATATAACGAAAATGTACGCTCATTGGTTTGCAAAATCACAACAGGAAATTCATCAAATAGGGCAGTAATATATATATATATATATATTTAATGTCTTCCCATAATATGAAGCTTCCGAACAAGCTGTAAATGTGGCAGTTGTTAACTATGTCAGTGGCAATTTTATATGAAACACAAATGGGTTTTGGTCATTTGGTACTCGTACATATTTTACTCAAAATAATTGTTTATATAATCGATCACAAAATATTGTGATCAATTAATCAGAAGCATCAATCTACCGAAACAATATTAATGATATTAATAATAAACTGTATTTATACACCATCAAATCTGGGACTAATGCCCCGTTCACGGGTGTTTACAAAATCTGCAAATATCTAAGAAACATAAAATCACATTTAAGAGATATAAATCAGAAAAAAATAAAGTTAACAACAAAAATCCTAGTATGTATAACTAAACCTATGTATAGTAAAATTACTGGTAAATGAAATGATAAAGCAAACGATTAGCAAAAGTGCTGAACAGCTAAACATACAGTTTCTTACCAGTAAGGACAACCGAGACTCCGATAACGGTTGCAATGATCGCTGCGAACACAGTCACTGCCACACAGATGCAGCAGTAGCGACGAAGACGAGGCTTCGACTGTCTCCGCTCCTGTTTGCTTGGTGTTTCTGGCTGGCTGGATGGACTGGCCGAGACAGAGGGTCGGACAGAGGACTGATTTTGGACAGAAGACTGACCATGGGGTTCCACCTGATGTTGAGCCGCTGACCTGTGTTTGTGCTGCTTGCGGCCGTGGTTCTGCGATCGGGTCGTCTAATGACAGTAGAATTAATCACTCACTCACACTCACGTTGACCACTGGGGTCGAACATTGCTAGCTTCAACCCAGTGCTTCACGTTTGAAAAAAACAGGGCTTTTTCTGTTGCTGCACCAACTCTTTGGAATATGCTCCCTCTTAGTGTTAAATCAGTTGAAAATATTACAAAATTCTGTCGTCATTTAAAAACTTATGTTTACAACCTTGCTTATCCACTATAGCTCCCTAGTGCCTCGACCCAATTGACTGTTGACAACAGGAATACTGCTTATGGATTTTGAGATTGACCAATCCTTTTGTTTTGATGCACCTCCGAGCTTGGTTTCCAAGGATTTAGGCACAATATAAGTTATCTTATTATTATTATCACTATATTTTGATCTTAGAATCACTTATATTTAATTTCTGCTGTTGCTTTTGTTGTTGTAATGCTACAAAAGTGGTGCTGTCTGTTTCCACATATTTTCAATAGGGAGAAAAGCATATCCAAAAAAACATGTTAATAACTCTATATACCGGTAGCTATATCTTAGTTTTCATTAAAGGGAAACAAAAGGCAATTATGTGGGCCTCTACACCAAAGAGTTAATACAATCCAAGCATTTGCAACTACTATCATGCCTGTGGTTTACTCCTAATTTCTTTTTTTAAGTGGCAGGTTCTAGTGAAATCTGACAGTTCCTGATGGCTGACATATTGAAACATGCCCCTGATGCTTGACCAATAAGCACCTACAACTTCTTTGACCCAGACAGTTATAACAACTGCTATAATGTCATATGCGAATGCGACATTTTTAGTAGTTACATTGCCCAAAAAAATTTGGCAATACAAACTAAAGTAACATTCTCCATTTGGTAACTGATTAAGTGGAAAGAATAGGCATTGGTGATGTCAGGCTTTATATCACAATAGCAGTGTCCGTGCACTTTAAACTGTGTGTCTTTAACAATGTTATTCTAGTAAATTGCTGGGATAATATTCTTGATTTTAGTTGGTAATGGTAGTTGGTAATTCTCCATAAGAAATTAATCACTTACTTGGACGGCCTTCTCAAATCCAGGGATAACCTCGTAAACAGATGGTTGTATGTCCGTTTGTTTTCGCTGGTGAAGAAGAGATTTAAATATGTTTCACTTGACTATGTTCACAGTGTAATCTGAATTCATACTAGCTGGTGAATCATGGCTCATTTATTGATAGAAAGTAACTGTATATAAAATATTGGTGAATGGTAAACTCTACTGCCTGGCTAATAAAGAGGAACTATTATTAAATCTGTTTGGTTTTCTGCCATAAACCATTAATTTGTCATCTAGTTAATAGCTAAGAATATTTAGATTAACTAAATAAATGGAAGACTTTTTGTCAATTTGGCTGGGAAAACAATTGGTCAAGAAATATTTAACTAAAAAAAATCGAAAAGATGTAATAGAGAGTGTACAGCTTTATTACGACAAAAATATCCAAATTATGATCATTTGATAACAGTGCTAATAACGCCCATTAGATTTTTTTTAAACATAAAGTTATGCAACAATTTTCAGTTTGTTTTTCTATATCAAAAGGAAAATGATAAACATATCGCAACTCGGTCTTACCTGTGCCAGTTGTTCATATCCAGGGATGACTTCATACACAGGCTGGTGTCTGTTCGTTTGTCTCTGTTGGTTCAGAAGAGATGCATTATAGTCATTCTACAGTTAGTGCAACTACAGTTATTATTACGTTTAATTTTATTGTACGACCTACATCCTTGAGTTTGGTGTTTCAATGCCTCCTCTTTGTCTTTATGAAAACATATTACGTGACGAAAACAAGCATTAAAGGTTGTAAAATTGTGAAGGAGATAAAAATGTAGACTAGCTACTTCATTAGCTTGATATGCATCAGTCAGTGGTGTTACTATCTATGGCATGCTTGAATGTATGTACATTCTTATAGGACCCAGTCAGTCCAATGATACAGTACAGTGTTTCCAATGGATAAAATGATGGGCGAGGTGGTAGGGGTGGGCAGACACGAAGCATTGGTAAGGGGGCCGGGGGCATGCTCCCCAGAGATTTTTTTAAACTAGCTTTAAAATTGTGCATTCTGAGGTGTTTTAACCTTTACTCTTTAATATAGAGGGGCATATATAAAACAACAAGACACTACTTGTAAATGTAGTAATCATGATTGTTTCATCGTGTTGAGGTGTGGTTTCCACTTTACCACTGGTTCTCAGTTGAGGTGTAGTTTCCTCTTGACCATTATTTCTTAGTTGTGGTGATATTTGTCTTGCCCTAACCCCAGGCCTTGTTACCACGCTGACAAAGTCAGTAAAAAAGTAAAAGGTAAGTTTTTTTATAGTGCAGTATGCAGTCCTAAGGACTGCTCAAGAGTCAAGGTGCTGTTCAATCGAACATCATCTCGACTTCTCTGGGTAGCATCCAATGGTATCATCTGAAAACTCTTTCATCATCACCTTTAAATGATCATAATATTATGGTAAATTGATGGTTTATGTTCCAAAGATTATATTTTATTTGTTGCTAGCATGCTACGTAATCAATTAAACAGTCATTTCTGGAATGCCACAAAAGTCTGTTTCTTTCAAAAATGTATTGATCAAGCAAATTTTTCACTCCTAATTTTTACGTAAGTGTTCCATTTTTTGTGACTTCGCTCAGACATTATTGCTGACACCATTTTAAATTTTAAACTTCTATTCGTCAAGGCCACATGCTAACACTAAGTCTGCCTGCACACTACGGAGACTTGCTCACTCATCTCGAAAAGAAAAAGCGACAGGAAATAATGGATCGGAAGAGAATGTGACAGGAGAGAAGATAGCAGGGGGAAAAGACAACAACCAGACAGATGCAAACCGGAGAAGGAGCTACTCTGAGGCAGTGATTGAGGGGGCATTGAGGAAAGAGAGGGTATTTATGGGCGACTCCATTATGAGAAAGACGGACAAAACACTAAGCGAGGGGAAGGACGTCGTTGTTTGTGTACCAGGGGCTAGGATAGAACATGTGATTGAAAGGGTAGAGAAGGTGTTGGGGCATGGCAAGGGAGGGTCTATACTAGTACACGTAGGAACAAATAATGCAGACAGGGAGGGAACAACTAGGATAGTACAGAACTATAGACAGTTAGTGAGGAAGCTAAAGAAGACAAGAGTTGAACAGACTATTCTCTCAGGAATTTTGTCAGTAATGGGGGGAAGGAGGGCAATGTATAGAAACTGCAAGAGGATAGCGATCAACGCACTAGTTGAGCAGATGTGTGAAGAAGAGGAGGTGGGATTCACAGTTTTATGGGGATACTTTGTTGGGAGATAAAGGTGTACCCTTCAAAAAACAAGGGAAACGGTCCAAAAAGAAACACTTATCAAAAGAAGCCACTTCGAAAAATTAAGTAGAAACAAATGATGTGGAAGTCATATAGATGTACTGGAAATGATGAAGACTACAACATTTATAAAGAAGCACTTAACCAAGCTACAGCTGAAATTAGAAATTCAAAGAGAAGCTATGAACAACAATTAGCTAGTAATATAAAACATGATAGCAAGAGTTTTTATGCATATGTTCGAAGCAAACAGAAAGTTCAGGATAAGGTCGGTCCTCTAGAAGATAGTGCTGGAAATATAATATCAGAGGGATTCTTAATGGCAGAAAACCTGAATAAGTATTATAGTTCAGTGCTTACCAGGGAAGATATTAGTTCACTGCCAGTACCAGAGGTTAAGTTCAAGGGGGCAGATTCAGACTATTTAGGACAGTTAATTGTAACCCCAGAAATGGTAGCTAAGAAAAGAAGGGCTATGAAGGATACTTAATCATCTGGAGTGGATGGGATTCCGCCCAAACTATTATTGGAAATTGTAGAACAAATTAGCGTACCGCTTGCAACAGTTTTCAATTTGTCATTAGAAGAGGGAGTGGTTCCTTTAGAATGGAAAGACGCAAGCATTATACAGTTATTTAAAAAAGGTTCAAGAAACAAGTCAGAGAACTAAAGACCAGTGAGTTTAACATCAGTGATTTGCTAATTATTAGAAATAATATTTAAAAATCACATGGTGGATTTTCTTGTTAAACATAACTTGATATGGGTTTTTTAAAATGAGGTCATGCTTAATAAATATGTTATGTTTTTTGGAACACATCACTAAGTGGGTAGATGAGGGATTACCAGTAGATTTTGTCTACTTAGATTTTCAAAAAGCTTTCGACAGAGTACCACATCAAAGATTACTGCTTAAAGTAAAGGCCCATGGCAGAGGAAATGGTTTAATAAACTGGATAAAAAAATGGCTGATTGACAGAAGACAACATGTAGTAGCTGATGGGGAGGCTTCAAACTGGAAATCGTTATTGAGTGGGGTACCACAGGGATCAATCCTAGGACCTATATTATTCTTAATATATATCAACGATTTGGATGATGAAATAACAAGCAAGGTGTTGAAATTTGCGGATGATACAAAAGTGTTTAGAAGAATTAAAAGTGATGGATATAGACAGCATTTACAAGATGATCTTGACAGGTTGATCAAATGGTCTGAAAAGTGGCAAATGCTGTTACATTTTGGGAAATGTAAATGCCTCCACACAGTACACGGGAACAAAGAAGTAGAATATACAATGGGGGGTACTGTACTAAATACTACTGTATAAGAAAAGGACTTAGGGTTAACCATTAGTGCTGATATGAAGGTTTCAGAGTAGTGCGGAAATGCAGCTTCAAAGGGAAATCAAATCCTTGGATTCATTAGGCGAAATATAGTGTATAAGGAAAAAGATCTAATAATACTGCATTACAACACAATAGCGAGGCCTCATTTAGAATGTTGAATACAAGCGTGGAGGCCCTATCACAAGGACATAGATATGTTAGAAAGAGTACAGAGGAGAGCGACTAAAATTATACAAAAAATGAGGGATCTTAGTTATGAAATTCACCTAAAAGAATGTGGTTTAACAACACTAGAGACCAGGAGATTAAGAGGAGGTCAGATAGTGTTTAAACAAATAAATGGTTATGAAAATATTTATAGAAATATTTTTTTTCTCAGTTAAGAAAGATAGGACTAGAGGACATGAAGTTGCATTAGCAAAGGAGCAGTGTAGATTGGATATAAGAAAGTTTTCATTTTCACAAAGGACTATAAATGAATGGAACAGATTATCTGCTGATTGTGTGGGTGCTAGTAGCGTGAATGTTTAAAAATAAAATCGACACATACCTCAGAAGGGTGGGATACACATAGATAAAAGGGTTGGACTCTCGATAAGCCAAAGGGCTTCCTTGTCCACCTGCCATTTAGATTTAATTCTCTAGGTGGCAATCTTGTTAAATCTTGTTAAAATCTCGTCTCGCCCGTGTCTCGGGCGATGTGCCCGCACACCAAGGAGACGAGAATGTGTCTCAAGGCAAGATGGGTCGATGCATGCACTCACATGGCGAATACAAAACTAAAATGGCAGGGTTTTTCTTGCTAATTTTGGAAGAACACAGTGAAATAACCTAGTCCCAGAAACAATGCTATGTTCTCCTTAGGTTGCATTAACATATGCAACAGGCGATACAGGTGGCCAGTGTCCACTTTGACTGCCGTTTTATGGCAGCTGTGAAGTTCTGCTGTATATTGCAGTTGTGAATATACTCATTTGATGGACAAAATGAAGCGTTGATAGGGGAATGACACTACACAATCAGATTGTTTAATTAACAGATTTTCTGTTGTAAACAATGTTATTTCATGGTCAAAAACGAAACACCCTGGGTATGAATGTGGGAGGAATTAGAGTTTTCTTAGGCAAAACATTTGAAAATATGCAAGTTTGTGACACCAAAAACATGTTTTTTAGCCAATATATATTTTAATTGTAAATCCACCATTTGCTAGACAAAATAGATAACATTGAGGGGTGGGGTGCCACTTCCCAGCTGTTATTTATACACCATGTTCTAGAAAATACGTAATGTTAACAAATCTGTTTCTTTAGCCAAGTAATGCATATTTAAGTTATAAATGCATATTTTTATTGGTCAAAAACGAAATGCTGTGGGGGTTGGGATGGAAGGTGTACCCCCTCTTTCACCCATGTGTATTAGACAAAACACTTGAAAATGTGCATTTTTGTGGCACTTAGATTATGATTTTCAACCAATTATTATATTTTATTTGTAAATTAAGTTTTTGTTGGTCAAACAGGGGTCTGGACTCCCTGGTCCCTCTTCTGGATCTGAATATGTGAAAGGCCTACTACCCACCATGTGACTCCGGGCTAGCTCCTCATTGGCAAATGGAACTGCTCCAACTCGTCTCGACCGCATCTCGACGTTAAACCCCCACACATCAAGTATTGACACAAGACGCAGTAGAGATAAGGTCAGGACGAGGTCAAGACTCGTCAAGATTCTCCCAAAATATAAAACATGCTAGAACCTCGAGATTCACTCAAGACTCCCTTGAGACGCGCTCCAGACACCTCAAGATGATCTCGAGGATCCTGCACACCAAGGACACGCGGTCGAGACTATTGCCTCTCGACCGCAAGCACAAAAAAACAAAAGAATGTACTATGCATAATAATCACTTTTACACATAAATATACATATACACACCCAGACTTTGGTTGAACTCTGGTGCGCAAACGAAACACACTTATATTATAGTAAAATAAGTAATTTACTTACATAAGCTGAAATAGACGTTAAATAAACTCATTGACCACATACCATGGCGACTCATATGAAAGCAACTTATTTTTAGTCTTAATAGGAGTCTCCCATATCCAAGTTGTACATTCAATATGACACCCATTTGAAATCTCACATGAATTAGTTAGTGTAACTGTTATACCATATTGTACAACTGGATGAATAAACAACTCTGTCTGACTGTCTGTCTGTATGTATGTCAGTCAATAACCAGTAAATAACTTCCCAGAGACATCGAGATGGTGTTCATTTGAACAGGTTTGCCAGGGAGTAAAGTGCTTTGAGCATCCTAATGACTGGATACCATGTTATATAAGACCTTACCTTTATCTTTTAAGACCTTACCTTTTAGCTACAATCTTATCTGATATCAACATAGACCTCTCTCAACACAGATATGTATATCATATTTTATATATGACACTATTACCTAAATAACATTACCCTGGCTATATGTGACCTTAATTGTAAGGTGACTGTAAATACAGGAGTGGCTTCCTATACTTTACTCTTATTGATATTATTTGGGATTGTCCTAGGGTTACAAGTGTGACCTAAATTGTGAAGTGGCTGTATTGACAAGGTGACAATTAAGTGCGGTTCAACTATAGACACACGCACACCCACACACACATGCAGTCTTTTTTTAATACATCTCCAACAGGCAAGTGTAAATTTTAAACAACACAAACATTTCCAGATTTTAAAAAGAAATATTCAAGTCTCATACTCATCACATCAGTCAGCAATTTGACAGTTTTTCATAAGGCTGCATTTCTACACAATATGAATGCATGATATACAAAAAGAGAACATTCAGGTTTAGAATCGGCATATATGCAATTACACACATTAATATTATCAAATACGAGATTAACATAATTTCATATTTAATAGCATCACAGACATCTTGAAATGGTCCACATGGAAATAAAAATGGCTTTCTTTGACCGTTCACCCTACCATGGACTATTGGTACCAACCAACCACCAGACGGCCAACACAGTGCTAGTAGATCTGATTGATTGTTTGGTTTGTAGGGCTAGAGCCTTGGGACAGAAATTACTTCCTGGTGTAGATGAGAGAAGACAACTTTCCATGGCGTTTGAATGTGTTTTGCACCTGTATTGATATATTTGAAAGCAGGCGCTGTACAACATCTACTAGTGTCAAATTTGGTGGTGACCTTGCAGCTAGCCACTGTGCCTTAGAATCTAAGATAAAGTACGTTGTAAAATTGGCCATGCCTTATAATGGCGCCCCTAAAATATAAGTCAAGGCTCAGGTTTATTCAAACCTGTATGTATGGAGTAAGAGAAATTAAAAATATAACATGTAAATTTTCAAACTTAAAATTTTAAATCTTAAAATTACAGATTTATAATCTTTGGAGGTATATTAAATTGCTGTTTATATTTATATACGGACCTAATAAAGATGATATTATCCCTAAGGTAAAACTGTAAAAAATATGGTAGATGAATAATCACTGGTTGCCACAACTACCACCAACAACAACAAGAACAATACCCCAACCACAACAATCACAACCAACAACAACAATACCTCTACAACCACAACAATCGCAATCAATAACAAGAACAACACCTCCACAACCATCATAACTAACAACAACAATACATCCTCAACTATAACTATCACAACCAACAACAACACCTCCACAACCATCAAAACCAACAATACCCCCACAACCAACAACACCTCCACAACCAATAATACCTCCACAACCACATCTACCATAACCAACAATAGCACCACCACTGCACCACTAACATCATAACCATGACATCACCACCACACCCCCTGAATCCTCAGTTATTTGGATCTTTTTAGAGGGAAAAAAATTGTGAAACAGTAAGACATCAAGGCATAGATCTATAAAACGTATCCCTGACACAGCAGTAGATCAGTAGCAGCACATAACCCATAACATACTTCTCAATTTACCCCAGGTGCCTAGACAAATAAAGTGTACAGGTAGACACAAGTACCTGGACTCATATAGAAATAGCTGTCACACCTGGATGATTTCACAACATCAGCAATTACTAGTTTCTTTAACTTAGTCATTCATGCCTTATGCAGGTACTCTATGTACAGATGACCCAGATTGACTACCTCTAGTCAAGTAGCGCTTTATAGAAGCAAGTATGTAGAACAGTCACATAATGATAACATATTGATTAGTAAATGCTACACCTTATGCTCAGGCAAACTTATAATTCTTCTATTGCTGCCAAAAAGCCTTCACCAAAACTAATTAGTTTTTTTTATAAATTGTAAGTTTCGTTGAATGTGAAATGTTGCTCAAGACCTCTATGTAAATACGACAGAAGTATTCCGTATTACAAACTGATCACTTACCGGTACAAACTGCTCATATCCAGGAATGACTTGGTAAACAGGTTGTCTTCTGTCTCCTTGTGCAGCCTGGATTTAACAAAAGGATAAAGACTTTTTAGTGCGGTATATACTCCATAGGATGTTTTATACTCACCCCAGACATATCTGTTTATTTGAACACCATCTTGACTTCTCTGAGAAGCATTCAGCCATGTTGCAATTACTAGACAAACACTAAATTCATACATAAATATCCACTGTCTATAGCCAGGTACTCATCAGAGCTGGGGTCGATTACAATTGTATCGATTACAGTCACAGTTGTAATCGTAATCATAATCGACTTTTCCCAAGGCAGTGTAATCTTAATCATGAGTGTGTAATCGACCCCAGCTCTGGTACTCATTCATCCAGCAGACATTGGGGAGTGAACTAAATTTCTCAAACTTCAAAACATCAGCAAGAGGATTTGAAGCTAGATTCTCTTGATTGAGAAACTGAAGCTCTAACACCTACGATGTCATGCCTCATGGGACGCAGTCATATGTTTATGTATCCTACTGTAAGCATGACAGTGTCAACAGAATACCAGTTTGCGGACCATGGCCTGTAATAGTCATAGAACAAATGAGCAAAGAAACCAATGTCTCGTATGTAATGGGGGAAAAAGGTAAGTTATATTGTTTAACCCCAAATCTGGGCAAACTGAGTAGCAGACAACTCTCCAGATGGTGCGACTGTGAACGAGTTTATGATAAAAGTACTGTAATATGACCAGTGGTAACTGGTGCATTTGGTTTGTTTTGCATCACAAGTGGGTGTAAGCGTAACATCATACCTGCAGCTGTTCATAGTTCATCTCATTCAGTTCATGGGTACTGCCCTGTTGTACTCGTGATGTATTTGCCATCAGTGGTCTTGTACAAACTATCAGATTAAAGTAAGTGTGACACAACTAAAACTTTGCTCCACTAGCTCACTTTTCAGCCTGAAAGCTACTGACCAGTTCCTCAACAGAGTGGTTCAATAACAAGCTATCATGTGACTAAAATAAACAACAAACTTCCTGGTTGGCTAGTAGTTCATACTGGTACACTGAATGCTCCTTAGTTGTCATATCTTTTGTGTGGAAAGTTTTAAACTTCTGATGTGCACATAGGTTTAAGAAATGCTTCTGCAAATCACCATTTGAATGGTTCAAGAATAACTTACAAGAATCACTGAAAACATATTGCAATATTTTCTGCAGGTTGCAAAAGTATTGCAATGAATTCTAAAGATTCACGGGCCTTTTGAATTATAAGATCTGTGGTATTACTAAAGATCATTCATGCGGAACACAAGTGCACAGCAGCTACGAATAATTCAATCTATCATTCATGTCGAGTCACAACTGGGGGGTTAGAGAGGGTGGGAAGGAAAGGGTAACACCAATGTCATCAATTCTCTTCTCACAACCTAGATACCATGTGAGGGGTGGCTGCCAGAGTTTGCAAAGTCCCCATAAAGGTACAACATTAGGCACTGGTGATTGGTCGGTTGGCCGTCAATGTATCACTCCAGTGGTGCCATCTAATGACTGAAACTGGTATTAATACATACAGGTACAGCATTATGTACTGGTGGTTGGTCGGTTGGCCGTCAATGTATCACTCCAGTGGTGCTACCTAATGACTGAAACTGGTATTAATACATAAAAGTACAGCATTATGTACTGGTGGTTGATCGGTTGGCCATCGATGTATCACTCCAGTGGTGCCATCTAATGACTGAAACTGGTATTAATACATATTGATAGCAGTATCAACTAAACAAAAAGGAATTTTTTTTTTTAAAAGATACATCTAACAGCCTTTGTAAGTGGTGATTTTTTTTGGTTCCTTGGCAGACGAGAATTGAACCCCAGTCAACTTGATTGTGACTCCAACAAAGGACTTATAAAATACCCTGCCACTCTTGCCACTCATGCCAGTCATGTCACTTTTGCCACTCTAGGTAATCACCCGGCAGCATCAACACATAACCTTCATAATTAACTAGTTAGTGTTTTGTTTGTGAGACTTCACAATTAGAGATGACTTATATAATCCACTTATTTATAAATTACAGTTAATTAGGAACGTAAATGCTGCTTACCTGGTCAATATTGTCACCATGAGAAAATCATGGTATTGCCGTATTATACCAGAAAGGAATGTCAATTATATTTCCATGCATCCAAATTCCTGCAAACATACCGATCAACTCATTATCAGTTACTGTTGGTACAAACATACCGCTCCACTCATTATCAGTTACTGTTGGTACAAACATACCGCTCCACTCATTATCAGTTACGGTTGGTACAAACATACTGTCCACTCATTATCAGTTACCGTTAGTACAAACATACTGCTCCACTCATTATCAGTTACTGTTAGTACAAACATACCGCTCCACTCATTATCAGTTACTGTTAGTACAAACATACCGTCCACTCATTATCAGTTACTGTTAGTACAAACGTACCGTCCATTCATTATCAGTTAGTTAGTACAAACATACCGTCCACTCATTATCAGTTACTGTTAGTACAAACATACCGTCCATTCATTATCAGTTACTGTTAGTACAAACATACCGCTCCACTCATTATCAGTTACTGTTAGTACAAACATACCGTCCATTCATTATCAGTTACTGTTAGTACAAACATACCGCTCCACTCACTATCAGTTACTGTTAGTACAAACATACCGTCCATTCATTATCAGTTACTGTTGGTACAAACATACCGTCCACTCATTATCAGTTACTGTTAGTACAAACATACAGCTCCACTCATTATCAGTTAGTGTTGGTACAAACATACCGCTCCTCTCATTATCAGTTACTGTTAGTACAAACATACCGCTCCACTCACTATCAGTTACTGTTAGTACAAACATACAGCTCCACTCATTATCAGTTACTGTTAGTACAAACATACCGCTCCACTCATTATCAGTTACTGTTAGTACAAACATACCGTCCACTCATTATCAGCTACTGTTAGTACAAACATACCACTCCACTCATTATCAGCTACTATTTGTACAAACATTCCGCTCCACTCATTATCAGCTACTGTTAGTACAAACATACTGCTCCACTCATTATTAGTCACTGTTAGTACAAACATACCGCTCCACTCATTATCAGCTACTAGTACAAACATACCGCTCCACTAATTATCAGTTACTGTTAGTACAAACATACCGCTCCACTCATTATCAGTTACTGTTAGTACACTTCACTTTTATCTTTATGATATAAAGATACATTTTGACATGTGACTCTTTCATCTTCAATTTAAAATTATCAAATCAACATTGCGAGGTCTGCAGGACATTGCTGGAACTTTGATGAGGCCACATTGTGACTCTCACTCGCTTTCCCAGAGAAAGCGCCTGGTGACAGATATCCGGCAGGGCTCGACATTAGCACTGGCCCGCTGGCCCGGCGCGTTTTTGAGGCTTGTCGGGTCAGTTCGGGCCACCAATTTTCATATTTTACTGGCCCGACGGGCCACTGGTTTCAATCCAATTGGTCATCGTCGTTTTAAATAATTTATATCGCTTGTCATCCCCTACGCAACAATTAAACAGAATATGCGACAGCCGAATCTACATCTGACCTCGCGTTCTTGCTTGAAACTGCAGTCACCATCTTTTTTTACGAATGATCACGCGTTGCAAGTTCTCAATAACTCCGCATGGCGTCACTATTACCGACAACGTGCGGAGTTCTTGCGAACCGTGTGGATTGCTGATGACGCCTCAATGCGGAATTCTTGCGAAGTTTGTTTAACGCGAATAACGCAGTAATAGCAGAGTTGTAGCACAATAAAAAATCTTCATTTAACTTTGCTTTCTTAATCAATCTTAATTGCATAAAACAAATAGGCCACAATAAGAGTTTCGAAAAAGTCCGCATGGGGTCGCTCCTAGCGACGCCTTGTGGACTTCCTGTGAAGCGATGGACGCCTTGGTGAATTAGCGTTTTTACAGTAATGGTCTGATATTATAATGAATAATAATATTTAAGCCACCCACCTCAGTAAATGAATAGAACAGATTATCTCATGACTGTGTTGGTGCTAGTAGCGTGGATATGTTTAAAACATAAAATCGACACATACATTAAAAGCGCGGGATACACGAAGATAAAAAATATTGGACTCTCGATAAACCAAAAGCCTGAAAAGGCATCCTTCTCCACCTGCCATCTAGAGTTAATTTTCTGGATGGCAATCTTGTTCAATCTTGTTAATCTTGTTAAACCCAAAAACTGGGGTAAACAAAAAGCCTAAAACCGTGACACGAAACAGACAAACAAAAGAGAAGTACGAGCTTGAGAAGAGGAGGAGGGTTTTTCAGTCATCGTGGCTAGAGAGATGGTCATGACTCGGAGTCGGAAAGGAAGGCCACTCCACAGCTTTTTGGAAAGACTGCCAAGCATACCCGGCTTTTGCAGACAAGTAAGTTGTTTGAAGACATTGTAAAGGAGCCATGCGTTATGAATGTAAATTGTTCAGATTCAGAGGATGATGTTTCACATCTTTAATGTGTGTGTGTGTGTGTGTGTGTGTGTGTGTGCGTGCGTGCGTGCGTGCGTGCGTGCGTGTGTGTGTGTATGTGTGTGCCACATCATTTGAATATCGGGTAAGGAAAATATATGTTCAGCTCATGTTAATAAAAACAAATCAAGTCATTTTGCCAAGAACATTTTCTGCCCTCCAGAACCAGCCCACAGAAGAAAAGATGGCAAGAGAGCTGGAGAAGATCGAGACAGAGCTACATGCAGCAGCAAATGACTGCAACACCAATATAAAGGCACAGGAGGTGGCCCTGGGGAACGACAACCAGGAGGACTGGACCGCCTAGTCTTAGACTGATTACTTATCTCGGGTTCAATTTGTAACTGCATGTAACGGGCCTGTGGATGCAAAACCTTAATGTCAAGGCCTGTTAACCCACACGACTATTGCCGTCAGATGGTAAGCCTGCATTTACGTGAACAATTAAAATATATTTAATGTGATATTATAAGAGTTTTACATAATCAATTAATGCTATTAAGTTTCTAATTGTATTACAATAAATAAAAGGTACACAAAAATAAGCGTTCTGAAAAGTTTGCTATTCAGCTTTATATTTGTGTGACTTGTGTCACACACACTTTGGTTTGAATGCTTCATTTAAACTCAATAAATATTTGTTCTTATTTGGTGACTTGGTATGACAGTTAAAGTTCATTGGTTACTCTGATTCAGGATAACTAATACGCGCTTCGTGGACTGCTGAGTAAAGACGCGATGTGGACGTGGGACAGCGGGTACCAGCGGCAGGTAGACGATCTTCGCGAAGCTGTGTCTGAGAACCCATGCTTGAAGTACTACGACATGACTGGCGATCTGACGCTCGAAGTAGATGCTTCACAAAAAAGACTTGGTGCCGTGCTGATCCAAGATGGCAGACCGGTTGCTTTCGGTTCCAAAACACTGACTGAATGTCAATCACGGTACAGCAACATTGAACGTGAAACGCTTGCTGTCGTGCACGGAATCCAACGGTTTCCCACTTATGTGTACGGCAGGTCATTCACTGTGGTAACAGACCATAAGCCACTCGTGACGATCTGTGCTAAACCGTTGCATGCAGCACCACCGAGACAATAGCGAATGCTGGTGAAAGTACAACTTCGACATCGTGTACCGGCCAGGCGAACAAATGGTTCTTGCCGACACGTTGAACAGATTGCCAAATCAAGAGAACAACCAAAACATCGAACTAGACGAACGAGTCGATGGGGTCGAACTGGAAGCGGATGACACAAGCCAAGTTCTCATCGGGTTGATAAATTTCCCGGTAGCAAAGCGTGCGATGCTACGAAACGAAACGACAAAAGACCCTACACTGAACAGATTGAAGGACGTTATACATCATGGATGGCCTGAGCACATAAAGCAACTCCCAACCGACCTGAGGCCATACTGGTCATTCAGTGACCAGCTCGCCATCGAGGCAGGCGAGGTGTTCAAGGGACGACAGGTCGTCATTCCTAGCTGCATGCAGAGCGACATACTTGCGTAGTTACATGACGGGCATCAAGGCATCGAGAAAACAAAACGACTAGCCCGTGACTGTGTCTATTGGCTAGACATAAATAAAGATGTCGACCGAGTATGCAGAGCGTGCCAGACGTGTCAAGAGCTTCAAGTCTCAAACGTACGCGAACCACTCATTGCGCACGAAACACCTTCACGTCCGTGGTAATTCATTGCTTCCGACCTGTTCGAAATTGACAACCGACACTATCTTCTGATCACAGACCGATACACCAAGTATCCGCTGGTGGTCGAGATACGTGCTCCAGTGACAAGCAAGGCAGTCGCAGATCGACTGAAGTCATACTGTGCGCTATTCGGTTGCCCAGACGAGGTGATGACCGACAACGGCCCGCAGTACGCTGGACAGCCATTCAAGAAGTTCATTGAAGACTGGGGTATCCAACACGTGACGAGTTCTGCACATTATGCTCGCAGTAACGGCTTCATTGAGAGAAGTGTGAGGCATCTGAAGGCGATCATCAAGAAGACTCAGAAGAACGGTGATGACGTACAGCTCGCGTTGCCCAGTCTTCGAGCCACACCTGTAGAGACAAACTTACCTTCTCCAGGCGAGATGATGTTTGGCAGACGAATGACGACAATCCTTCCAAGCCGCAGTGAACCTGGACCAGAAGAGCAAAGAGAACAGCATGAACGGAGACGAGAGGAAATGAAAACACATCACGATGCGACACGTAGAAACGACCTACCACCGTTGCACATTGGACAGCGTGTGTGTGTGTGTGTGTGTGTGTGCGTGCGTGCGTGCGTGCGTGCGTGCGTGCGTATGTGCAGAATTGAACTACAAACACATGGTTCCCTACGATGGTGGCTGAGAAGTGTGCTGAACCACGAAGCTACGTGGTATCGACTCCAAACGGTACTCTGCTGCGACGAAACCGAAGTCACCTACGCGAGTTGTTGGAGCGTGAACCGTATGCTGAGAGTGTCCGCGATGACAACCCACAACAGAGCGGATTCGAGACGACGAGACGGTCCTTGATCCAGTCGCCCCACCGATGACGTTCGTGCCGCGAAGGTCGCAGAGATCACAGCATGGACCGATACGCATCAAGGACTATGTTGTAAAGTAGCTTAGGCCTACTCCTTTACGTAACTTTTCGTTGATAAGGGGGATGTTGTGATATTACGTTTATTACATATTAGACTATATATAGAAATATCCAGTTATAGTCGTGGTTATTAATTCGTGTTACTTCCGCCCGCCCTTGCGGCAACGTGTTCTCCGAGTTCAACAATAAATTAATTTCAACTTTATTCAACTGTATACTAACAAGTATTACAACAGCCGACCTCGACAGACCAATGCTTTTCACTACCAGTGACATTTTTTATACATCTCTAAGATGTGCCCAGTTCCAAAAACCGTGTGGAATGCTTGTATACCCTTATTCGGCTTCTGGTCTTTGCATCTTTTGCACAACTGGGCTAACAACGAGAAGTGAAATGTTATTAATTATTTTCTGATATGCGTTCGCCCTTTCCTCATGGTTTCTGCCGTTGTTCTTCTAGGTGTCAGAACAGCCCTACCGTCATTGGCATCTGGATTGTTTGCCTTCAAGCGTTCTAGTACTTAAGCATTTTTTTTCTGTAGTTTTTAGCTTAACCGATAGTGCCACTATTTCACGGTATGATGCTGATCGTAATGACCTCCCAGGTTCTCCGGTACCATGCGGTACTAGTTCAATGTCTACATTCTTAATTATTCCCAGGAGATTTGGCGGCGTTGCTGGGGGCGTCTTGTTGAGTGCAATTTCTTCATTTGCCTTGACTTGTGCCACGATCGCACTCCTCTCTGCTCTCTTTTTGTTGTCGTTTCTCCAATACTTCCTCTTAGACAGCTTCTCTCTTTCAGTCATGTCGGCTATCAATTTTACTCTCTTTTCCTCTGTGCCATCGCCTTCTCACTTTACATTTGAACTTGACAGGATAATTTGTTATGTTGTCTTGATAAGCTTTCTGCTGGTCAGCAGTTCGTCGTTTTCTGGGACGTCCCATGGCAGACTTAAACAAATAAGAAGGCCGAGCTACTGGTGTGATGTAAACATAAATTATAAGCTCCGCAAAATGTATGTACACGTTTAAGGTTAGGTATTATGGTTAGTATCTAAATGCGTACATACGTGGTCATCATTAATAGTCCTGGGTAAAATGTACTACTTGGACATATTAATTACACTAATACACCTAATGCGAAATCATAATTTTATTTCTAGTAGCTACATTTATTCGTCTCACTAAACTATATATAACATATGTATGGTTCATTCTTGCATTTAGACAAAGATGTGTGTGTGTGTGTGTGTGTGTGTGTGTGTGTGTGTGTGTGTGTGTGTGTGTGTGTGTGTGTGTGTGTGTGTGTGTGTGTGTGTGTGTGTGTGTGTGTGTGTGTGTGTGTGCATGCGCATGTGTGTCTGTGTGGGAGTGTGTGCGCGCGTGCATGCATGTATGAGCCATTCTACCGTAACGTGTATATTTCATCCAATAACATTTTAAAATATGACATTTCTGTCATATTAGTAACATGTCCAGGATCGTTATGTTTCAGGCATGCGACACATGTTCTGTAAGTTTGTTAGTATCGATTGCTGCTGACTGTTGGTCATTGGGGTTGAGACACTGGTCCATTATATTAACAATGTTTTGAATAAATTAACCAAAACATTGTTATTATAATGGACCAGTGTCTCAACCCCAATGACCAACAGTCAGCAGCAATCGATACTAACAAACTTACAGAACATGTGTCGCATGTCTGAAACATAACGATCCTGGACATGTTACTAATCTGACAGAAATGTCATATTTTAAAATGACTTGGGCAAACCAATGCCAATTTTCGATTATGCTGATATCAGCTTTCGAAAATTAATGCACTAATGTGGTAGTATAAGGTTATAATCACAATTATACAGACACAACATATCCGGATGTTATTTATCCAATAACCTGCGTATTTGGTTTGATATAGTTATGCACAATAGTTGGTAAACACATCTGATCAAACATTGGATTCATGAAATCATTACTTAGGACAGTTAGTCGTCACTATAAGTACAAATCATTATACTGTGTTATATCACCACATAAAAACAAGAATTTGTAACTTGTGTTATGGCTAAGATAAAACGTTATGGCTGATACATTATTGTTATGGCTAAGACACAAACTCTTATTATTACTATAGTGTGTAAAATGATTACATATTTACGTATTACTATAAGGCATAATCGAGTATAATTTTATAATTGTTAAACATTATTGCTGTTGAAAACTTTTCGCCGCTTATTCGCTTATTACTGGGGGGGGGGGTCAGAACACCATATTTGCCCTCCAATTGCACCCAACTTTCACGGTCGCCAAAAACACCTTCATCCTCTCATAAAACTTCGATTTCCACCCGCCCTTGACGCTCGCCACAAAACAAACATTCACGCTCACAATTACTGGGAGACAGAACCATACGTCTGCCCTCCAGCAAAATTCCAGGGGGGACAGTTGTCCCATGCCCCCTGCCCCCCTGTTCCCGCGCCTAAGGCCACTACGATGTTTCATTAAGTGGACATAGTTTATTATATTATGCGTATTGATAGTATGATGGCATTATAACAATGTACAGTAATATAATAACGAAATTTGTTTGTATAGCTAAAGTGCATTGAATGTTTCCCTCATATATATATATATATATACATATATATATATATATATATATATATATATATATATATATATATATATATATAGAAAGAATGCTTTATTGATTATCGCATTGAAATTGCGTTTCTGCCTGTGTAATGCATACAATTACAAATGTAAACATAAACATGCTAGAGAAAAATAAAAATATCACAACCAGTGCAGGTACAAACATTAAGAACACCCACATACCCCTACAATCTAATTTATCCATGCTTTTATTCATAGTTCTTCCTCTCTTCTTGTTGAAGACAATGATCTTAGAAGGCACAGAAGAACCAGCGTATCTTGTCGTTCTAGCCCTAGGCACTCTCAATTGTCCGTTACGTTAAATGATTATATTGTCACAGTCCGTCTTCAGTGGGTGGGTGTCGTCATGAAGTATGTCTGTCTTCAGTGGGTGGGTGTCGTCATGAAGTATGTCCATCTTCAGTGGGTGGGTGTCGTCATGAAGTATGTCCATCTTCAGTGGGTGGGTGTCGTCATGAAGTATGTCCATCTTCAGTGGGTGGGTGTCGTCATGAAGTATGTCCGTCTTCAGTGGGTGGGTATCGTCATGAAGTATGTCTGTCTTCAGTGGGTGGGTGTCGTCATGAAGTATGTCCGTCTTCAGTGGGTGGGTGTCGTCATGAAGTATGTCCATCTTCAGTGGGTGGGTGTCGTCATGAAGTATGTCCGTCTTCAGTGGGTGGGTGTCGTCATGAAGTATGTCTGTCTTCAGTGGGTGGGTGTCGTCATGAAGTATGTCTGTCTTCAGTGGGTGGGTGTCGTCATGAAGTATGTCCGTCTTCAGTGGGTGGGTGTCGTCATGAAGTATGTCCGTCTTCAGTGGATGGGTGTCGTCATGAAGTATGTCTGTCTTCAGTGGGTGGGTGTCGTCATGAAGTATGTCCGTCTTCAGTGGGTGGGTGTCGTCATGAAGTATGTCTGTCTTCAGTGGGTGGGTGTCGTCATGAAGTATGTCCGTCTTCAATGGGTGGGTGTCGTCATGAAGTATGTCCGTCTTCAGTGGGTGGGTGTCGTCATGAAGTATGTCCGTCTTCAGTGGGTAGGTGTCGTCATGAAGTATGTCTGTCTTCAGTGGGTGGGTGTCGTCATGAAGTATGTCCGTCTTCAGTGGGTGGGTGTCGTCATGAAGTATGTCCGTCTTCAGTGGGTGGGTGTCGTCATGAAGTATGTCCGTCTTCAGTGGGTGGGTGTCGTCATGAAGTATGTCCGTCTTCAGTGGGTGGGTGTCGTCATGAAGTATGTCCATCTTCAGTGGGTGGGTGTCGTCATGAAGTATGTCTCTCAGTTTATTTGTCACACCTCCCGTGAAGTTTGCTAAAATCCCATTTTGATTCTCATCGAAAACCTCCAATTGCACCAAAATGCATCCTCTTTCCTAGATATTGGGGGGCTAATCCTATATCCAGCCCCCACCAAAAATATATATTAAAATTGGTGTAGCTCTCTCTATAATTGTTGACTTGCACAAACTTATAAAATCTACTTGTTTGTTTGATCATAAAGTAGTCTTAGCCATAACGCAAAATGTCTTAGCCGTAACGTTTTATTCGTTATGGTTAAGACGTTAAGGCTCAGATAACTTTCTTACAAATTGTCCTCTGGAATGTATTTAACTCGTTTGAAATCTGTTCCATTGCTATACCATGTTGGTATGTACGCAATGCCACATAACTTGTATATTATATATGACAGACTATTAAATAGTTACATGACATTTAACACGTTATGGCAGAGACAGGTAGAAAAAATACGCTGCGAATTTCAGTCAAATAAACACTTTTGAGAAGGATATATAACAATCTTTGCTAGCAAACATTTCATTTTCAAAAAGAGATCGAAATAGGTTACTGCTGCAACAATTATGGTTTGGAACCGCTTTGACGATTCCATATAGTGGCATTGTTCGTGGGATGTTACGCCTAAAACAAAATATCCAGGGGACAGACTTTCAAAGTCAGTATTTTTTAAATATTGCCATTTTCTTAAACAAGTTAGCATGATTGCTAAATAAATTAAATTAGTGTGCATTAATACCTCGCGCAGTGGGTTGCCTGCGTAGAGGCGCGTCCCCTGGGTGGCGGGTGGGGGAAGCACAAGAAGGTGCCGTGGACCAAACTTACCATAGGAGAAGGACAACTCTGATTTTAAACCCGGGCAGACCCAGCTCGTTAACCTCGTCAGGTAGTCGGTCTAGGAGAAGGACAACTCTGATTACAAACCCGGGCAGGCCCAGCTCGTTAACCTTGGCAGGTAATCGGCCTAGGAGACGGACAACTCCGATCTCAAACCACCTGCTGTCTCACAGGTTGATGGTACATTGGTGGTAGAGGCTAGGTCCACCGCTTATAACTGTTGTTGGCGGCAAGAAGGGCATCCGGCTATAAAAACCTAAGCCAAACCCCTAAGTATGGCTTGATTAAATAGAATGAATGCTCGTGCTAGGGCGTACGCTGTAAGCGACACGTGAAACTCCCGCCCGAGCTCAGCAATAAATAGACAAGGGCTACCGTCTGAAGGACGTAGGCGGTTAAAGAAGTTAGTCCAAACAGGAAGGAGAATGAGGAAGATTAAACTCGCAACACTGAATGTTAGGAGCATGACAGGAAGAAGTGGAGAAGTAGTACAATTGATGCTAAAGAAGAACCTGCAAGTATTGTGCGTACAGGAAATAACATGGAAAGACAGCAAAGCAAGGGAGATCGGTGCCGGATGCAAACTGTACTACCATGGAGAATATGGGACGAAGAATGGGTTAGGAATTGTACTAAGTGAAGATCTGAAAGACAGAGTACTAGCAGTGGAGCAACCGTGCCATAGAGTGATGAGAGTGAAACTACAGATCGAAGGAGAAGTGTGGAATGTTATCAGTTGCTATGCACCACAAAGTGGATGCACAGAAGAGGAAAAGGAGGAATTCTGGGAGCACGTAGATGGTGAGATGCAAGCTGTACCAAGTTGCGAGAGAATGGTGGTGGCAGGAGACCTTGATGGACATATCGGAAGAGATCGGACTGGATAGAATGACGTACACGGAGGACACGGAATAGGGGTCGCAAACTGTAGGAAGGCATAAAGATACTAAACTTTTCTACAGCATACCAGCTGAGGATACCGAATACAGTCTCCAAGAAGAGAAGGAATCACCTTGTAACATATAACAGCGGGGAACGAGAAACCCAAATTGACTACATCATGGTGAGGAAAGAGCATGCTAAGGAATCAAAGAACTGTAAAGTACTACCCACAGAGGCCATCACTACACAACACAGGGTACTAGTTTCTGAACTGGAGGTGAGGAAAACAAGACACAGGAGAACCGTGGGAAGGAAACAGATCAGATGGTGGAAGCTAAAGGAGAACAAGTGAGAGAGAACTTCAGGATAAATGTAGTGGAGAGACTATCAGTTAAAGATGAAGTAACAACGGAGAACGCGTAAGAATGGTGGGAAGAAACTGCGGATCATATCAGGAAGTGTGGGGAGGAAGTATGTGGGAGGTCAGCGGGGAAGAAGAAGCCCGGTGTAGAAAGCTGGTGGTGGAATGTTGACACTGAGAATGGAGTTAAGGAAAAGAAAGACAGACTGAAGAAATGGAAACGAACAGGAGCAGAGATAGACAGGGCAGAGTACAAGAGAGCAAAAGCAATGGCTAAGAAGGTGGTCGCAAGAGTGAGAGAAGAAGCTGTAGAGAGATTGTATGACAACCTAGAAACAAGTGATGGTCAGAAGGACATCTATAGAATAGCAGCAGCTAGGGACCATGCAGGAAAGGACATAGGCCAGATATGTACAGTCAAAAGTGCAACAGAAGAAGTATTAATGAAAGACGATGACATCAAAAAGAGATGGGGCCAACACTTCAACTGGCTGATGAACGAGGAAAACCCGAGAGTAGAAACCGAGGAGAGGGATGTGAATCAACGAATGATAAGGAGTATCAGTGACGAAGAAACAGAGAAAGCACTCAGAGGGATGAAAAGTGGGAAGACTGTAGGAGCAGATGAAATACCAGCTGAAGCTTGGAAATGTATGGGCAACTTTGGTGTAAAGTTACTATGCAGACTATTCAACTGCATCATGACTTCAGAACACATGCCATCGGCTTGGCGACAGAGCATACTGGTCCCAATTTTCAAGGGAAAAGGTGACATTCAGGAGTGTAAGAACTACCGAGGGATCAAACTCCTATCCTAAGATATGGGAGACAGTCATAGACAAGAGGATGAGAGAATGCACAGACATACATGAAAGTCAGTTTGGGTTTATGCCAGGCAGGAGCACAGATGCGCTTTTCATTCTCAAACAAAGAATAGAGAAACACAGGTAGGGACAGAAGGACATCAGAATGGCATTTATCGACTTAGAGAAAGCATACGATCGGGTACCAAGGGAGGAGATATGGAGATGTGCGAGAGAAAGGAATGTACCGGAGAAGTACATCAGACTGATACAGGATATGTACCGGGGGTGTGAGACAGAGGTACGCAGTGTGGCTGGTGAAAGCAGCAACTTTGGCGTAGAGGTTGGGTTGCACCAATTGCAGCATTGAGTCCATACCTGTTCCTCATATTGATGGACGTTTTGACGGAGAAGGTGAGAAAAGAAGCACCAGAATCAATGATGTTCGCAGATGACATTGTGCTGTGTGGAGGAAAGGCGGTAGACATGACAGGATATCTGGATGACGTGGAGGAAGGCACTGGAAGAGAGGAGAATGAGGGTTAGTCGACCGAAAACCCAACTCATGGACTTCAGGTCGGAACGGAATGAGGAGATAGACAGACCAACTGTAAAGATAATGGGAGACGAGCTGGAAAAAGTGACACACTTCAAATATCTAGCGTCAGTCGTGGAAGAGACAGGAGGCATGGAAACGGAGATCAAACAGAGAGTGGATGCACCTTGGAGAAATTGGAAGAAATGCAGTGGAGTGTTGTGCAACAGGAGGATGCCAGTGAAGTTGAAGGGTAAGATCTATAAAACAGCAGTCAGGTCAGCAATGCTGTACGGGGCTGAGACCTGGGCAACAACGAAAGGACAAGAAACAAGGATAGAGATGAAAGAGATGAGGATGCTGAGGTGGATGTGTGGAGTAACAAAGAAAGATAAGATCCGAAACGACTATATTAGAGGAGCAACGAGAGTGACGCAATTACCCAAAAAGATAACAGAGAAACGACTGAAATGGTATGTGCATGTGATGAGAAGGGAAGAGGAGCAGATAGTGAGAAGAGTGCTAAATGCAGAGATACCAGGAAGAAGAAGGAGAGGACGACCGAAGACCAGGTGGAAAGACACATGCAGAAGAGACATGGAAATCGCGGATCTGAGTGCAGAGGTGGTGATGGACAGGGCGACATGGAGAAAGAAAATTACCAGCCATACCGACGACCCCAGATGAAGGGAAAAGTCAGAGAAGAAGTGTATATTAATACATCGAGTATACTGCTGTTATACCAATGGTGTATCAATGGTTACAGCCCAAACATACTAGAAGGGACACGTTGTGGTCAAGACATTCCAGCATATCAAATTGAAAAAATATGTCAAATTATTTAATTACTGCCGTGGTTGTGACTGCCCAATATTGAGTGTATAAAGGCATTTGTTTCATTGTGTACAGCTGTTCTTGGAAATTGAAAGCTGGGGACAAGAACATACAAGTTACTGTAGAATGGCTCATATACATAGCCTAAGGCTAAAACAGTAATATTCAACAATCTTCAGGCAATCAGTCTTAACTCTAACTGGTCATGCATAGTTTACTACTGCGTTTAACTCACAACGACTCCGTTCACACAGTGCATAAACGGGGTCGTATAAAACGGAGTCGTGAAATCTAACATTTAGGCACTTAAGTCTTAACTTAGTAACTTAAAGTTAACCTTAATCAATGGCTTAAACTTAAGTCAAAGGCTTAATCATTAATGCATATGATATTGACTTTTAGTTTTATTGTGCACAGAATCAACGTCTTGTAGTATCGATACACACATAAAAAAATTACTTTACACAACATGCGTCAGTCGAAAAAACGAAGTCGTATTCCGATTTTATGCGCCTGGAATATGATGTTATATAGCAAACTCTGCGAGCGATATGTGAACAATTTACAAACAATCCCTTGCATGGCGCGCTCAATGAAGCGTCACCTGATGGCAGTCATACAATAATTTCATTAGCTTGTTTTTATTCCAACTGGTGGCAGCACCAGCACAGCGAAAAGCAGAGTCGTATTGATAAAATAAAATTCGGATACGTTGTGGTGCTCTAGGTATTTTTTTAACAAAACTATCACAATGATATTGTACCATGACCTGTGAAAATATGTATTTGTTGCAAAATAGTAATAGTAATGTACTCCTTATCAGAGATAAGAAAAAGCATACATGAATGTTGACGGACCTGGTGCGACAAGCGAATTTTGCTAATGTTGGGGTAAGTAAGCACTCATAATGCAAATAAAGTATTACACTATGTGCATAGTCTGACATGGCATGCATAGTTATGTTGTTTGTGTAGTCGTAAGAAAAAATACGTATTTCTACATACAAAATTTGCGAAGATATGTACCGACGACTGAATTCCGGCAAATTTGACACTTTTCTAGACAAATACCCACACACACGCACACACACACACACACACACACACACACACACACACACACACACACACACACATATATATATACAGCTGTGTATATATATATATATATATATATATATTAGATATGTTACGGAAGAATTTGATCAATAAGGTTTGTTAAAATGGCAAACAACGACTGGACGCATGATTTGTGCCACCAGTATACTAGTACTGTCACCAACACCTTGCAAGGCCAATACTAGTACTTACAGAACCCGTCCACGTACGCAGTTAATGGCATCTGCTTGTATTCGCGGTAGCCGGTAGAGTTTCGTTGTTTAAAAAAAAAAGTTTAATTAAGTATTTCACACTTAGCAACATTTGTAACAAATTATTTGTAGAAATTTGATTAAATATGTGTTAGAGATTCAGAATGCTTATCTTATGGAAGAGCTTTTCCAGATTTTATGTTAAAACGACTTTCTCTACCAGTGTCGATCATGTTCAGTGGATTTAGAAAGCACTTGTAAATAAAGTATTCATTTATTTTCTTGCAGTCCACAAACAGGCCAGCCATGGTCACTGATGTAACAGTCATCAACCAAGTCAATATCGGAAGTGACCACAGAATGGTAATGAGCAACATGAAACTGGACATCAATTAAGGCTGAAAGGAAGAAGTTAATAAACAACAGTCCTCCAAGTGTAGATACCACACAAATAGGAACAAAAAAGATCGAATTCCAACTCGAACTGCGAAATCGATTCGATACACTACAAGAACCAGACGACATCGACAACATGAGCAAACACATCACTGAGATTATCCAACTTAGTTCAATATAAGTGTAGCCAATACAATTAACAGGCATATAAAGACGAGAACGGATCATGGCTGCAGTTCGAGAGGAGGTCGTCACTGGTCTCCCTTGACGCAATGTAGCCACAGCATGTAAGATTCCTCATTGCAAACGTTGACGTCGGCGCGCATTTGGAACGTCGATGAAACCACTGTGCAAAGACCATGTAAAGTCATCACCTCTACTGGTGTGAAACAAGTCGGCGCGATCGTTTCCGCCGAACGAGGACAGCTGGTGACCGTGTGCTGTGTTGTCAGTGCTGTCGGCAACACTGTGCCACCGATGGTCGTATTCCCGAGGGTGAAATAGAAGAATGCCTTCATCAATAGTGCTCCTCCGGACTCCATTTCAGTTGCACATCCTTCGGGTTAGATGACGTCCGAAAACTTCTTCAAGTTCATGCAACATTTTGTGCGTTGTGGGCGCTGCTCGCGACAGAAAATCGATCGTTCTCCGTATCCTTGACAATCACGAGTCACATCTGTTTATCAAGGTCCTCGATTTCGCGAAAGAAAACGGAGTCGTCATGCTATCCTTCCCGCCGCACACGTCTCATAAGTTGCAGCCGTTAGACCGGGCCGAAATACTACAACGCAGCATGCGACGGATGGGTCCTAGGACATTCACGGCGCACCATAACCATTTATGACGGGGCCGGAATGGTTGGGACAGCATTTCCCAGAGCTATAACTCCCGCCAACATCCAATCAAGTTTCCGGGTTAGTGGAATCTCGCCATATGACTGGTGCGTCTTTAACAACACCGATTTCTTGCGTTCAGAAGTGACCGACATGCCGAATCCGGAAACCGTGCAAGATTCATCTCCATCGATACACGCGGTGCCAGTGGCCGTCACACAGCCTGCGAGTTCAGCTGTGAAGAATGAACAGAACTGTCGCCCATCCACATCGCAAGAGGGTGAATCGGTGACAGGGATCTCGTCTTTGATAATGGGCAAACTTGTCACCCCAGAGCACGTTAGACCCTTTACGAAAGCCGGTCCTCGGAATGGGATTCGACCCGGCCGAAAACCTGGACGAACAAGTGTGCTGACAGACACTCCTGAAAAGAACCAGATACGGATTGAACAGGAGAGAACCCGCAATAGCAAACCCAAAGGCAAAGGACCGGCAAAATCACATGTTGCCAGCGCCCTTACAAAAAGAGTTAACGCAACGCATCATCGGGCAACTGACAGCGATTCACAGGACAATGAAACATGACCATGCTTAAAATGTTGCGAGCCATTTGACAACAGTCTACCAGGCGAAAAATGGATTCAATGTACTGAATGCGAGAAGTGGGCACACGAAAACTGCTCAACGTGTGCTACAATTGCGAATGTTGACGTGTTTTTAGCCTTCCAGTTTGTTTTGTCAGTTCAGCATGCTAGTTTAAGTTTGATGAGGCACGGCATGCCATAAACGTTCATGTTGTGTTTTGTATGTTTAACGATTACCTTTCTTAAGTCTACTTAATATGTATTAACGTTAAATAAAAAGGTGAAAATCGACACAAAGCGTTATAATAATACAATAAAACGAGTGTTTCAACTTCCCCATGGACAGTTTCAACTAACCCCGTATGCGGGGTTATTTGAAACAGACGGAACATGTTCAATAAAGTGGTTATTGTTGTTGTGTTGTTTGGATGTACTGATAATAGCGATTACATGACAGTTTACTATAAGACACGTTAGAAGGAATGAATGTTTAATCAAAGCCTTAACACGTGAAAATCTGAACTCTGATCTCTAGTATAACGAGGTTCTATTAAAGCGCGTAATACTACGACATCTCCCTTTTTTTTTACAAAAGAAGAGATTATGACTTACTCAAAATAACTTGATATAAAGTCTCTGAAATAACTGTAAACTTATAAAAGAACAACATGCAATAGATTTAACTCTAATATAAGCTATACAGTATGCCTTGCTTGCAGTCTTTGTATCTATTCATGCATAACGCTGAGGCTGCTTAATATGACGACCAGAGCGGGTCACATATAGTCCAGTTGTATTATTTTGAACAATGTTCTCAGCCGAGCCGTCTGTAGTCTTCGTGGGAGTAGTTGGATCCACAACAGCTGAAGCGGGCTGGACTGTAGTCGGACTGGCAAACGATACTCTCCTGACGATCGGGTTGGTCGAGTTGTCTCGGATTTGATTTCTGTTTCTTCGGATAGTGCTTGTGCTCGGTGTCGTGAGAATGTACGATCTTGGATTGGGTGTTTTGTCAAGGACCGTAGCAGGTCTCCACCGGCCATCTTGATCACGGAAGCGAACTTCTTGACCGTTGTGCAGAGGCGCGAGATCTCTTGCGTGTTGATCGTGCTGAAACGTCATCTTGTCCTGCGCTCTTGTAGCCTCGTTCTCATATCGTCATGATCTTGGCGTGTGTCAACGATTTTCGTCAGAAGAGTTGACTGTATTTTGCGACCATTGAGGAGCTCTGCTGGACTTGGAAGTTTGCTGTCAATTGGCGTTGTTCGCAGACACAGTAGCGCCAAGTCGAGATCCTGCCCACTTTGCCTCGCCTTCTTCATGACATGCTTCACGGTTTGGATTTGGCGTTCGATGAAGCCGTTTGAGCGTGGATACCTCGGCGAAGACGTTACGTGTTGGAATGCCATCTTCTTTGACAGATCTGTGTAGCTTGCACTGGCGAAATGCGGGCCATTGTCCGACACGACATGCATAGGAACGCCTGTCTCGCTGAAGATCTGCTTTGTGACAGAAACGACGGTTGAGCTTAAGACATGGCTTCGGCATTTTGCGCACGATGGGAAATTTTGAATAGTAGTCCGCAATGCTGAGCCAGTCTGCGTCGTTGAAGAAGAACATGTATGTACCAACCACTTCCCAAAGTCTACTCGGTACTTCGTGCGGCTGTAGCGTCTCGTGCTGCTGCGCTGGTTGGTGTTCTTGACAGATGTCACACGACTTGACTGTAGTCTCAATGTCACGATTGATGTTGATCCAATACACAGAGTCTTTTGCTCTGAGTCTCGTCTTCTCTATGCCGAGGTGACCGTAGTGTAGTTTCTCCAGTATGAATGTCTGCATGCTCTCAGGAATGACGACTCGTGTTCCTTTCATTAGGATACCATCTTCTACGCAAAGTTCATCGCGGAACGACCAGTATGAACGGATGCTAGTTGGCAACTCCTTTATTGCTTGGGACCATCCAGTCACGATCGTTTCTGAGAGTGCTTGGAGAACTGGATCAGCCTTTGTCTTTTTCCTCAGCTCTTGGATGCGTTCATCAGAGAATCGGACGAAGTCAACACGAACGTCAAGTTCGATCGTTTCTGTGTTGTGCGTACTTGGAAGACGCGAGAGGGTGTCCGCAAGGACAATGTCCTTTCCTGGTTGGTATTCAACTTCCATGTCATACCCTTGCAGTTTGAGGAGCATTCTTTGTAGTCGCGGTGGAGAGTTGACAAGACCTTTCTGGATGATCGCAACGAGAGGCTTGTGGTCCGTGACGACCTTGAACTTGCGTCCGTATAGGTACGTGTGGAACCGTTGTGTGCCAAAAACAAAGGCTAGCAACTCTCGCACAATGCAGGTATATCGTTTCTCTGCGCTTGATAGACTCTTCGATGCGTATGCCACCGGTTGGATTACACCAGACTCGTTCTCTTGAAGTAACGCTGCGCCAAGTCCAAGGAGACTAGCGACTGTCTGAAGTATGGGCGTTTTGGACACGTTGAAGTATTGAAGACTTGACCTTGAGGTGACAAGATGTTTCATACCATCGAAGCAACTTTGATGGTGCGGTTCCCACATGAACATGCTGTCTTCTTTCAGTAGATCTCGAAGCATTGAAGCCTTGTCAGCCAAGTTCGGTATGAATGGGCTCAAGAAGGTCATGAGTCCAAGAAACTGCTGAAGCTCTTTCTTGTCTCGAGGTGGTGGTATGTCTTGCAAATCGCGGATCCTGTCCGGATCAGGTTTGATGCCATCAATGCCGTAGATGAGGCCAAAGAAACTGACACTGCTCTCCTTGATCAGGCACTTGCTGGAATTGAAGACAAGCCCGTTCCTCGACGCAATGTTCATGAGTTGATGAAGATTTCTGTCATGTTCATCTTCTGTGGCACCGTAAACCACCACGTCATCAGCGATTCCTTCTCCTCCATCACACTGCTCGAGAATCATGGCCATCCTGGATTGAAAGATGTCTTGTGATGCAGACAAGCCGAATGGAAGTCGCTTGAAGGCATATCGACCGTAAGGAGATTGAAACGTAGTGAGGAGTTGAGAGTCCTTGTGAAGCTGGACACCCCAGTATCCGGCTTTGGCGTCAAGTTTGGAGAAATATCTTGCTTCTGTGAACTTGTGATTAAGTTCTTCCAACGTAGGAGTTTTGTGGTGCGGTCTCTTCAGTGCCTGATTCAAGAACTTGGGGTCCAAACATATTCTTAGGCTCCCATCTTTCTTCTTTGCATATGCCAGACTTGAGCACCACTCTGTTGGCTCATTCTCGTGCACTTTGCGTATGACGTCATTTTCCACCATGGAGTCAAGACTGCTTTTGATAGCATCTCTTAGCACAATTGGTGTCAGGAGGAACTGCGGGATCCACCACCAACTTCACTTCACCAGGAAAACAGCCGATTCTGTCAAACTGTTCTGGATACATTCTAGTGAGGTCATCAACGCTGTTTATAGAGGCTGTGCTCGTGACAGCTGATTGTCCCGTAGCAGGTCTATCTTCTGTTGACAAGTGCGTCTTGATGGTGCAATGTAGAGTCACCAGCTTCAACTTATCACACGACTGAAGACCAATCACAACGATGTAGAACCGAGTGTCACCCATGCCGACTTGTGGTAGCTGCATGAAATGTTAACCACGCCATGGCATGTGATGGACGTGCCATTGTACGCCGTCAATCGTGCGCCTCTTGCTGCTGCGACGGTGTTATCAACGGGGGATCCCTCAGCATTTAACTTGTCCGGATACATGCGTCGAAATGTTCGCAGTGGAAGTGTATTGCCTTGTGCGCCTGTGTCCACTTTCTGGCTCAAATTGTGGATGCCAGGACGATTGCTCAGTTTAATTTGCACCTGCGCATAGGCTTCGTCGCGATTATTTTGCCCGAGACACATTGCTGACACTTTCATGTCATGAAAACTGAGTGCATTAAATGACTGTTCAAGTATGTCAGTGTTCTGTGCATTGGACCGCATTTGATGAATTGTCTTTTCGTTTGCATACGAATGTTTTCGTTGCCGATGCTCGTTCCTGTTCCTGGATTTCGAACGTCCGCGCTGATGTGGCGTGATGTTGTTGGCATGCTGTTTTTTCTTAGTCAGACAACATTTCGCCCAGTGGTTCATTCTGCCGCATGCTCTGCACTCGACTCCAAACGATGGACAACTTTCACGCGGTTTGAATGGGTGTTGTTGACCACAGTTGCGACATCTGGCGGATGAGTTTGCACCAGGTCTGAAGCTATGCACCGCAATTGTCGCCACTGTTCCCATGTCACGAATCTGCTGGACGTGGGAGGCACTCGCTTCATACGCTCGTCCCAACTGAATTGCTTCGTCCAGTGTGTAGTTCTTGTTTTCTCCAAGCAATTCCTTCTGTTAATCAGGAATTGGCCTACCAGCTATGATCAGTTCAATGAGTCGCTCATTCAATTCGTTATCTTGAAACTCGCATTTCAGAGCTAGCAGCTTGCATCTGTTTATGAAACAATCTAAGTTTTCTTCTGGCCTTTGACGGTAGTGCATAAGTCGTAACCGGCTGATGCGATAGTTTTCACACGGCTCAAGTTGTTCAACGAATTTGGCGAATATCTTGGTAGGATCTTTCCTTTCCTCTTCTGTGAGGCTCCAAGAGTTGTATCGGCGTAGTCCTTCATCGCCGACTTGTAGTAGAATGTGTACTACTTGTTCTCCTTCCTCAATTCGCTTTGCTTTGAAGTATAATTCCATTCGTTGTTTAAATAACTTGAATGTTTCTGCTTGATTTTCCACTGACCAATCTATTCTTGGTACGTGATCCATGTTCGCTGTTGTTGTTAGCCAATTCGCGCCTTTAGTGTCGTACATACAAACACTTACGGTAATTACTGGAATCCATCTGGCGGCACTTTGATGCGACATAATAAATAGCGTGGTTGCGTGATTCAATTCGGTGTTTGTCTATGTAAGAGAACACTATATTTGGCGACGAGGACGGGATGGCTTCACTGATCAATTGTTTACCGGCGATAGCATCGTTCGGCGTAAACAATGAACCTACAAATGTTGGCCAACGTTGGCAAATCTGGAAAAAACAACTCGAGTACTATATTATCGCCTGCGGCGTAACTGACATTGCCCAAAAGCGTGCACTGTTTCTGCATTTGATTGGCCCTGAGTGTCAAGAAATATTTAGCACATTCACAGATACGGGTGACGATTTCGAAGGGGCACTAGAAAAGTTTGATGCGTACTTCATGCCAAAAAAGAACATTCCCTTTGAGAGACATCTGTTTAGGCAAGCTAATCAGAATGTGGGTGAAACTGTGACCCAGTTTGTGACCAGGCTACGTAAATTAGCAGACACGTGAATTTAGGGACACTAAGGAAGATAACATCCGCGATCAGGTTGTTGAAAAGTGTCGATCACATCAGTTGAGGAAACGCCTGTTGCGTGAAGACGATCTTCAGCTGTCAGATGTGCTGTCTATTGCTAGAGCGATGGAGGCAGCCGATTCGCAGGCAGAACAGATACAGCCCAGCACTGCTACTACTGTAAACCATGATCTGTGCTCAATAAAGTCGAAACAACATGCACATTACGGTAGAAGGAACGCAAAACGCAGTCTACCCAACAAAGATGATAAACAAAGGCAATGTTATCGGTGTGGTCGACTTGATCACTTTGCGAAGAACTGTGATGTTACTCGTGGAAAAACTTGTAATAAATGCGGGATGCAGGGACACTTTGCTGTGATGTGTAAAACCAAATTAACACAACACAGTAAACCAAACCAGAACGTGCGCTGTGTAGAAACAAATGAGTCTGATGAGTTTACGTTCTCAGTCCACACGTCCACAGACAATCGCAAAGCTACAATCGATGTCGATGTTGGGGGTATATCAATCAACATGCTCATTGACTCGGGATCCAGTGTGAACATTATTTCGCAAGAACTGTGGGAGACACTGAAAGAATGCAAAATAAAATGCACCTGTAACAAATCCGGCAAGGAGGTATTTGCGTATGGAAACACTCCTCTGAATGTTATAGGGACGTTCACAGCTGAAACAAAAACGAACAATACGAATGGAGTCGAAGAATACGTCGTTGTCAGTGGAAGTGGTAGACCACTCCTGGGGTGTAAAACATCAATAGAGAGGGGGATCTTGAACTTCGATCACTGTAACGCAGTCTGTAGACAGGGACCGCTAGTCGCGGATGACGTCATTCAGATGTATCCGGAATGCTATGACAGATTTGGAAAGTTGAAGGACTATCAACTGAGTCTGCATATTGATGACAACATTCGCCCAGTCGCACAGCCATTTAGACGAATTCCTTACTCAATGAGAGCTAAAGTTGAGTCGAAATTAGATCAACTCGAGGAAATGGACATCATTGAGAAGGTCACCGGCCCGACGAAATGGGTCAGCCCGGTGGTTGTTGTGCCTAAATCATGTGGCGAAATCAGGCTTTGCGTTGACATGCGCATGGCAAACGAAGCGGTCATCAGAGAACATCCAATTCCGACGGTAGATGAAGTCTTGCACGATGTCAATAACGCAGTCATGTACAGCAAACTCGACTTGCGATGGGGTTATCATCAAATCGAACTCGACCCCAAATCGCGTGAAATAACGACCTTCGTGACACACAAGGGCATCTACCGTTACAAAAGACTGATGTTCGGCATTAGTTCAGCACCCGAGATGTACCAACATGCGATTCAGCAAGTGTTGAAGAACTGTGAGGGGGTGCACAACATATCCGATGACATACTCGTATATGGGACAACTATCGATGAGCATAACAAACGTCTTCTGAACGTCATTGAAGCCCTGAAAGAGAATGGACTGACTCTCAACAAAATAAAGTGTCAGATTGGAGTCAGCGAGATCACATTCATGGGGCACCTGTTATCAAACAGAGGTATCGCGCCAACGGCGGAGCGCGTCAAAGCGGTGAAGAACACAAAGACTCCGCAAACAGCCGCAGAAGTTAGCAGCTTCCTAGGACTCGTGAACTTTTGTAGTCGCTTCATTCCACAACTGGCCACAGTGGCAGAACCGATGCGGAAGTTGACACGTAAGAGTGCAGAATTCATCTGGAATGAAGAGCAACAACAAGCGTTCAACAAACTGAAAGCACTGATGTCAGATGCTGAAGTCTTGGCCCACTTTGACCAGAACGCGACAACCAAACTTATTGTCGACGCGAGTCCAGTCGGTCTTGGGGCAATATTGGCCCAGAAATGTCACGACGACACATTCAGAGTAGTGTGTTATGCCAGTCGATCGTTAACTGATGTCGAAAGGAGATACTCACAGACCGAGAAAGAGGCGCTTGGAATCGTATGGGCGTGTGAGAAGTACCACATGTACCTGTACGGCGTGGAGTTTGAACTGGAAACTGATCATCGTCCGTTGGAAGTAATCTACTCGCGGAAATCAAAGCCGCCGAGTGCGAGGATAGAGAGATGGGTATTGCGTCTGCAGCCATACAACTTTACTGTGAAATATCGACCAGGCGCGACAAATGCAGCCGATTCGCTATCGAGATTGTCGTGTGTCGAAATCGAAGAGGCGAGAAGAAACCTTGCAGAAGAGTACGTGTGTTTCGTTGCAAGACATGCTGTACCGAATGCGCTCCTTCCAAGAGATGTAGAAACTGCATCAATGACAGACAAGGAACTGGCTACTGTGCGAAAGTGCATTCAGACTGGAAATTGGAACAACCAGCCGATTGACAAGCAGTATATTACTGTACAAAGTGAGCTGTCGTGCGTGGGAAATATCGTACTGCGTGGTACGAGGTTGGTGATGCCCAGCAGCTTGAGGAAGCAGACGTTGATGCTAGCCCACGAAGGACATCAAGGGATAGTGAAAACCAAACAGAGGCTCAGATCAAAAGTATGGTGGCCGGGAATGGACAAAAGCGCCGAAGCAATATGCAAAACATGCCATGAGTGCCAACTTGTCGGTGCGATTGCGCGTCCAGAACCGTTGATAACAACACCGCCACCGAACAGGCCTTGGAAATATTTGGCTGTAGATCTCATGGGTCCGTTCCCAACAGGAGAAAGTGTGCTAGTAGTCGTTGATTACTACAGTAGATTTTTCGAAATTGCAATAATGAAATCGACAACAACAAGTGTGATCATTGACCGGCTCGATGACATGTTCGCGAGACATGGAGTTCCGCTAAAAATTAAAAGTGACAACGGGCCGCAGTTTGTGTCGGATGCATACAGATGCTATCTGCAGGAGAATGGAATCGAACAGCTTCACTCGACTCCACTATGGCCCCAGGCCAATGGTGAGGTGGAACGACAAAATCGAACGATCCTGAAGGCTAACAGAACTGCGCATGCCACAGGAGGAAATTGGAGACGGGAACTGAACAAATTCCTTCTGGCGTACCGGGTAACTCCACACACGACTACGGGGGTGGCACCCGCAGAGCTCATGTTCGGCCGAGCATTGTGCACCAAACTACCTGAAATGAGTGATCCTGAACGAACTCTGGTTGACAAACACGTGCGAAGACACGACAGCGTGCTTAAGATGAAGGGGAAACGCTATGCTGATCGGCAACGCAGAGCATCGCCAAGGGACATAGAGATCGGAGGAAAAGTCTTGTTGAAACAGACGCGACAAAACAAGCTGACAACAAACTTTGAAAGCGAGCCGTATGACGTGATTGGAAGAAACGGCAGCGAAGTCGTAATCGAACGTGATGGCGCTGTCTACAAGCGGAATGCATCGCATCTGAAGAATTATCTGCAGGACACCGGTGTTCAGCACGTTGTGATGGACGCAGCTGAACCGATTGCTGTGGAGCTTGATCCGCAGTGCGACGATCAAGGGCACAGTCGAGCGTCGGCACAGCCGTCACCGCGCAAATCGACTCGTGACCGCAAGGCTCCTGCCTGGCAGGACGATTTCGTGGTCAACTAATTGTAATGCTGTATGATCTCAGAGAGTGTAGGCGGATCGCTGCTCTCTAGATCTTAATGTGTAATCATGTTAATTTCAATACCATAGTGTAGACGGACTGCTGCGCTTTGTATTCTTACCTGTTCCGTGCTTTGTAGTTTTGTAGTGAGTGAAAAGGAAAAGGGATGTAGTGTCGTACATACAAGCACTTACGGTAATTACTGGAATCCATCTGGCGGCACTTTGATGCGACATAATAAATAGCGTGGTTGCGTGATTCAATTCGGTGTTTGTCTATGTAAGAGAACACTATAGCGCCTACTAGTAGCGTGTTAGCTGTGCGTCTTATAACTTGTGTAGCTTAAAACTACCAGCCAGGCTGCTTTTATGAGCCCCGGTAAAAATTACAGAAGGCTGAATGTCTCTGTTGTTTACACGTAGCTGTCAAATTGCATGTGACGTGACCTTTGACCCAGACGCGGCTGTCGAGTGACGTCATTCATGTTGCGCGTGATTCTTTTGAACAAATTTCAGGCACGGCGAATAAAGAATTTTTTTCACTCATCAGTTGATTCAATGTTCACGATTTCAGTGTCAATACGTTACCGCCGCCCTTAGTTTGATCCCGCCGCTGTCACCATGTTGTTGTGTTGTTTGGATGTACTGATAATAGCGATTACATGACAGTTTACTATAAGACACGTTAGAAGGAATGAATGTTTAATCAAAGCCTTAACACGTGAACATCTGAACTCTGACCTCTAGTATAATGAGGTTCTATTAAAGCGCGTAATACTACGACAGTTATATGTAAGATACTACTGAAAGTACAAAGTCTCTTACTAGCTACTTATGTGGCGTAAATATGTGTGTTATTTATGGGTGTCTTGTATTTTTTGGTAAATTACAGGCATTTCGAATTATTCACAAAACAAAAAAATGGTTCAACTAGTCCCGGTCTCCCTAATTGTAATTGAAAACTTAGCGGTGTAATTGTAAGGAGGGGGCGGGAAAAAGGCACAGAAGAGGGCAATTACTCAGCCAGGCAGGAGGACAGACAAACTGAAAGGCAGACAGTTTGATAGCTCTAAAACAAATATCGTCCGTTGTCGTCAAACGAATAGAGGAAATCCGGGTGGTTTTAGTGAGTAAATAATTGCAACATTAATATATGACACACTTTGCGCACACTTTCTCAAACACGCTAGTTAAGAATGAGTCAGCAAAAATATATTAAAGCACCGTTTAGCGCACAAGTCTGGTACGATCTTTAATTGCCAAGCTGCTATTAAATGACACAACCACGTATGCTAACATATGCGATTGTATCTCCGGATAAGCGAGTCTGCGTTGACGTCAATCACTGATAGTGATCGACAGACTGGTAGCGCCCACAAGGAAGGTTTTGCTCGGCGGTTATATGAAACGTTTCATTGTATAGCGATTTGGCATTGACTTATTTATAGGGCGATCGACTAAACTTGCGGAATGTTATAAGTTTTTTTGATCAGACGATCTGGGAATTCCGATGTGTTTTACATGGTTATATTTATGTATGTGGGCAAACGTGGGCAGAGTGGGTCTTCACCCATACAATACAAACAAACGTGGGCAGAGTGGATCTTCATTCATACGATACAAACAAATACCTTATTGCCACTTTATTATAATTACATAATAATAATTTTAAATGTGTAATATAATAGCATATATGTTGTAAATGTACACAACAATTGAAATCACATCATTTATTAGAACATCTGATTTAATAAGGATCAATCACTTTAATAGTAAAACAGTGCTCTATTCACAATATACTGCACAGCCTGATCCTTGTGTTGCGCTGCATGATAACAAAGGGTGAAAGGTCTAGCGTGGGAGGAATATCCACGGGTAAGGTAGACTATTACAGGGATGAGCGAGTGAGTGGGTGAGTGAGTGAGTGAGTGAGTGAGTGAGTGAGTGAGTGAGTGAGTGAGTGAGTGAGTGAGTGGGTGGGTGGGTGGGTGAGTGGGTGAGTGAGTGAGTGAGTCTAGCCTAAGGCTATACACAACATAAAAACACAAGGCACGCTTCCTCCATGAAGTTTCAGTTACAAATTTGCCTTTCCGTTGTCAACAGATCTTGGACGATTGTCAGGCTTGGCAGTGATGATTTGTTGATACAGAGTTTTCTTGACATTTAGGCGTAACTATGTACAACTTGCAAACTGGGATCACAAGAACTCAATAAATAGACACGGAAAATAAGCTTACACACCTCACGCACGCATACAGGCACACACACGCACACATACGCACTCACGCGTACGCGCACACATACACATGCTCACACGCACGCGCAGACACACATACACGCACCCACACACATGGACAATGTCACATAGGGGAAACATGAAAGGAGCTATTGCATCGACTTCGAAATGTTAACTGTGCGATAGATGTGGTCTGACAGGCTAAGTTGGCTGAATGACACACTGATTGTATCTGTCGAATCGACTTGTGCAATGACGTCATACAGGTGGAGTCAAATACGAGCGGCAGCTGTGGCAGTGTGCCCAGGTTACCCTGAAGTATGGCCTAAATTTGTTTCACCTTGACTCCAAGGTAGTGACGGCGTCCAAAATATTCCAAGAGAATGGTGCGACTCCTGATGCCTGTATTTACGGGTATTGGGTGACGCCAGTTGAATTAGTTGAGCGACGACTTTCTTGGAATAATTCACTTTTTACTTCATCTGGTACCCAGCTAGCCAATACCATTAGACCAATCATGGCTGCATGAATCATGATTGGGCCAATGATGGTTTGTCATTGGTTTGCCATCATTGATTATCCATTGAAAAACATCATTGGTCCAAATATGCCATAATTGGTTTACCATTATCAAAACACCATTGGCCCAATAATGGCTGTCTGTCGTTGGTTTGCCATAATTGGTTTGTCATTAAAAAACATCATTGGTCCAATAATGGCTATCATTGGTTAAAATGTTATTGGTTTGACATAGAAACTTATCCCTGGGTTAATTGGGGTTGTTTTGAGGGCCTTCATATAATTGGTTTGCCATGTAATAACATAATTGATCAGAAAATATCACTGTGTGCCATTGATACGTGTCATTGGCTTACCAATTGTCTTACCAATGACATACCTGTATAATATGGAAAAGTTGCGCCACGTGGTGAGACGAATATAGCTCACAGATGTGAAACCTGTCCGTTGCGGGCGGCAACTATTCGCCCAGTGTCGGCACACGAACGACAGAAGTTGCACTCTCCTTAATTGTTATCAACAGCTTTTTAAAATTGTTATCTCTGGCTCTGGTGTAGTCATTGTACAGTTTGTAAACAAGTCAAACGTTCGAAAACTATTTTGGTTTGTACTTTAACTTAATCGGTTGTCTTATTCAATACAGTTACAAAAGGTAATAAGCACCACCTGCTTATATATTTACATTTGCTCTATCACAACATAGTGTATAGAGTATTCTAAATATTATAATAACACAATCATTTACTTGAAGTTAAAAGTTTAGATACAATTAAGGTTAACATGTGTTATGGGCTCACACCACATATACACTTGATGATGTTGAAAATCAATATATATATATATATATATATATATATATATATATATATCACTTAACCACCACCCCGTCTATAAAGATATGTGATTATAAATATGAATTTGATATGTATCGTTAATCGTTTGCTTGATTGTTAGCTTGTTGTATTATTGCATCAAATGCGTAAGAATTTGTTTTCGAATATCATTGGTATGTTCATTGGAATCTCAGTGGCCCTTCACTGGTCCAATCAATGGTCCAGTACAGGGCCAATGAAGTTATCATATTCTTCTTCTTCTTCCAATACACGCCTAGCCTCAACATGCTGAGGATACAGGCGGTGCCGTGGCATGGCAGGCGAACAGGAAATTTTTGTTTTGTTTTTAGAGTGCAATATATAAGAACACAAATTATTGTGTAAATAAACATATATTGGCATTATACACGGCGCGGAGCTCAAATCATCTTTGGGCCAATGAGGGAAACCAATCATGGACCAATGAAAAAGTCCTGGCTTAACTTCATTCTTACAATGAGATTCGCTAGCTGGGTATTTGTTCTCCAAGCAACAAATGATTGTTGTCGAATGCTGCGATCCGACTTAGGCAAGGAAAACACATTACCTCGGACGAAATGGATCGACCCTCCGATTTAGGCGAAGATTTGACGTACTTAATCCGACTGTATAAGCAAACACAGGAGTTTACGCAAACACGTGACGGTAAGTAATTGCGTAACTTTAAGTACACTTTCTGATACCGGTCCTTGATCATACTGGCGTTCAAAACAACGGAGTCTGTTTTTAGTAGGTCAATGAGTATGGTATGTACATAGTCACGAACAATTTCACGAACCTTTCTGTTTCGTCTCCCCCAAGTTGGTGTCACAGCAGTGTGGCACACCCGAAGGTGAAGGTGACGCATTGACCTTCTGCCGAAATGCTTCACATCGGCATCGGCATGTAGAAGTACACAGCGCCAATTCTGGTCCTCGCCAAGTTTACCCCGAGTAATGATGCAGTGAACATATGCGGATCCGGGGGGCCTGGGAGGAGTTTGGTGTGCCCGCAGACCTTTTATAATGGGCCCACGCGAACATGCCCCCCTAGACCGTGTCCGTGCTAAGACAAATCGCTTCCGAGACAGTTTATTTCCCCGTGTCGTGGCTGCCTTATCTGGGATTAAATATAGACTTTAGTGATAGTTAGAGACAATGGAATGTTAATGTTGCCACATGTGTTTTATACTTCTTTTATATGTTAGGTTTAGCTTAACCTATCAATTTTAATGGATATTTTTAGACTTACGTATTTTTTTATTAATTTGTTATTGTATGTTCGTGGTATGTTTTATGTGATTGTCTGTCTATCATCAAATCACATTCCTAACTGATATGCATTTTATGTCGATCATGACAATTAAGTATCTGTGTATATGATTTGAAATTTGCCCCCGTTCAGATTACAATAAGTTGAAGATATGCCGACGCGGCGGCGAACATTTTTCAACAGCTTATTTGATGGACATTATGATAATTTACTTCATCGTGGAGATAATAAGCACGCTGACAAGCGAAACATAGGTGATATAGCATGCTGATTTAAGCAATATATATGTATGTGAAAGTGTACGTTGAGGACTTCGACATGGTATGGAGCGAAAACGGCACCGATTTTTGCCCAGTGCGCGCACGACACATTTTCGGCTGCATCTGAAATGCCATAATCACACTTACCGGTAATTTCAAATTCACGCAACATTTGGCATGAGTCGTTTGTCTAGAATGCATCTGGCATGGGTAAGCGGGACAATAAAGTACTCTAAAATGGAAACTCATGGCGACCCACTCAAAATGGCCAATTTTGGGTCGCGACCCAGAGGTTAGAAACCGCTGGGCTACATGAAAGATGAAGACGTGGCTATCACACATGTTACGAGTACAGGTGCAATCCTTTGCTATCAATTCACACGTATTGTACTGATCCAAGCTTCTGCACAATTTCACAAGTTTTAAAATTGAAAAATGTCATAATTAATATGTTCTTTGTAAACGAGGTACTTTCTTAACTATTGTTAATAATACCATTTTGTTTGTACCCATGGTTCAACGCTTTTGGTTACAACGGACACCATACTTCCTAGATGCATAGGCCAAGATGCACATCTATCTAGTTATATATTAATATGTTAACTTAACCTCTGATCTACCAGTTGCCAATGAACTGAAACACACATCTATATATTAGTATGTTAACTTGTAGGCATTGCACATGTATCTGATCCCACATGTCTAGCTCCTCTCACGTCTTTCTACGTTCAGTTCGGTCCTTGGACCATTCACCTCATGTCTACCAACTGGCTTTTTTAAACCAATGTAAAATTAAGTGGCCAGTCATTCACCAGATGCCGCCCTGGTTGTTGTTCCATGAATGGGTGCAAGTTCGTGTACATAATTGTTAATACATTGGAGCATTGTAAGTACATCTTATCCAAGATGCCGAGATCCACGTACCTCTTTCTGTTGACATTTGTTTTCTTGAACCATTCATCTCTGATCTGTACAAGTTTTGTATTAAAAACACGTAGGTAGTTATTTTTTCTTTCGGTAGATAAGTTGAGTGATGAAACACTTGCCGGATGGTGCCCATTTGACGCTATATTCGTTTTAATGGGAATCGATCGCTACTGGGTAGTTATTACAGTCTGCATGCAATGCCATAATTGGATACAAGGTCTGATTGGTATATTTTCAAACAAACTGTTTCATTACCTACGATACAAAACAAACTAACATTAGTTACATTTATATGGGACAAGGCTCCTTGGTAATGTAATGGAGTTATGACTAGGAATCGTGACTAGTTTTGCTGTTAAGTAACAAGGCAGGTATGAGTTTGTAAAAGAGCTTTGTATTCAGCCAACACATTTTTAGCTAATTCATACAATACATATATATATACAATGTGTAAATGATGTGAATTAGCCTATATAATTATAATCCATAATACAACCTCAACAGCAAAGGTGGGGGGAACCAACCACACGCAGGTGGCTGAACCCACCCTACATATTATAACCAGACCTGTTTACGGATTATAACCTTAATAGTTGAAACCAAGGGGAAAGCGTCACAGCGCCCCAAAACCCCTTGTACATATTATTGTCATGCTAACAACAGAAATATACAATGTAATTAACTAACATACAGCAAGACCAACAGTTTATTCTTGCAAACGCCTTCACACCAACATGTAATTAGGTGTATATTACATAGATTTTCCAGACTTTCAAACCACCTTACAGACCTATCCTTTTAAAGTAACATAAACTCAGGTGTAGCTGGGGTAGGTGGGCGGGAAACAAAATGCAGATCTCAATAATGACAACAAATGGATTACCTTTTTCAGTGAGAAACATTTTTGCAGACGTTAAGATTTACGATCGCATCTTGTTTGGAAAGGAAACAGTCAAACGATAGATTGGTATGTAAACAGTGGTAGTGGGGATATTTTATTGCATGTCCTGATACTCAGTCAAACCACACGTATCAAATATAACAACGAATCAAGTACACATATATTTTTGTTCAATGTATTCCTGTAAGCGTTGAGAAATAACGTTGTAAAATTATATACATTTAATAAAAGTTTCAATATATAATATACGTGACAACATCTACCAATGTAAACGGCTACCAAGGCCTGCCTAAGCCTCCGAGGTGTCACCGCCACCCACGGAAACTGTTTTGTTCAAATAGTAGCTGCTTTATCAGCCTTTGAACTGTTTTATTATACTATGTACGCAGCAATATCCAACTATAGAGATGTTAAGAAACCGTTAATTGCGTATATATATATACATCTAAGTAAACCTATAAATATAATATACAATGTTTAAGACAACGAGAGTTACAAAAGAAATTGTTCTCCTTAGAACACAACAGGGAAGCAGGCAGCTTGTTTTTCATTGTGATACCACAATTGTAGCCAATACCCTCGTTACGATCGGCATCAACATGTCAACATTTTAAAATATGTCATACAACAAGAGCGTACACAATAAAAAAATCTTAAGTTAAGGCATTAGCTCCTGTTTAACGTGTCATTTGCACTTTTATAAATAAAGTATGATTTTCTGTAAAATCTCAGTGTTATTCGTACATTCATGTGTGGTAGTCCATTCATTCCGACACATGAAAACGTCTGCCACATACAAATATATCACACGACTGCACGCAAGTTACATGTATATACAGCAACGAAAGGTAATTATTGAAGCCAAATGACTTCATGACCAGACAGAAATCACGAGTTATTAACATTTCATTCTGAATCTGAAGATATGATCAACGAGGAACCGAGTGGATCTTGTGATCAGAATCATCCTTAGGTAAGGTAGACACAGGTCACTATTGTATATTTAATGGAAAAGAATAACACAATTGTGTTATGCAGTCATAAAAGTTACATTCTACAGTTCCACATTAACATGTCTTAACTTGATTACACAATCATAACTGCAAGAAATTCACTGCAATGAATTATGATGCATGCATCTAAACGTCACATTAAAAATTATTAATAACATTTTATAAAATAGTAATTAAAACTACCTGTCTAATAAGGGCACAACACTCTCGGTCTGATGGGAAATTTCATGAAAAGAGTTATAAATGTTATGGTCGTGAAATCGCAAAAATACTTGTATGCCAAACAAGTTCTTGTTGTCATTCATCCTCTGCTGGAAGTTCATCTGACCAAAGGAGGTCTGCGTGATAGTCACACGTCTAGCTCTGTGTACAAGCGGGAACACTGTCTACACAAATTGCATTCTTGTTTGTATAGGACGGGTTGAATATTCCTTCACCAGCACATTGCTGTTCAGAACCGTTGGCTCCATACGAGTAGCACCATATATATTTTGTGCATTTGTATGGATGGGGCAAGTAATACTCAGTTTCCCCTGGGTGTGCCCCTTTGGATTCTGCGCATGCGTCCAATGCAGCCACTCCAGTAAGTTGATCTAAAACCAAACATAATGGATAATTATAAATCCAAAAATTAACAAACCATTCTTTGGGTTTGGCTCCTAAGGACTTTGTAGCCATAAACTTATCATTCTCAGTACTGAGTCTCTTCGAAGCTTCACATCTCCACAACTATCAGCATATGACTGCTTGTTATGGCTTAGACTGTGACAGCTCTCACTATTATATCTTGAAACCAAATATTAGACCTTAAATCACTTCATAAACTAAATCACAAACGCGATACGCTGTGTCTTGGTGTGTTTGCATAGAATACAAAGCAAACCTACAAACTCTTGTCAGTTTATATTTTCAAACAGCGCTAATTACAAAATTCCAATACAAAGCCATATAAAAATACCCCTAGTGCACAGCAGATGCACTAAGGAATACAGTGACACAAGTTACATAAGTATCCTGACGATGACGTCACCTCCACGCGTTATCAAAGCTAGAACTATTTTTACCCTTTAGAATCAAGATCTTAAGGGTAAAACTATGAAATAATAAATTGTAATATTCACATAATAGATACACTAGAAAAATAAACAAATCTGGTATTTACTAACACGCATTGTTAGCCTACTACATGATCGTCATGCTACAAGTTGCATGTATTATATTGATTTCTCATGTATAATAATGTTACATACTCATATTTTGTTATAATACACCAATACGATTGATTCGATTATGACACTCATTTTCCAATCACAATTAAGGGATATTCTCGTTTTCTAAAATATTATTTTTGTAATATTGTTTGGGTCTCGTGACCACATTATTATATCAATGTAGGAAAAAATACAACAACTGCGAGTCACTCCTAGGGAGGAAGGCCCTGTACGTATCACATGGTGGTAAATGCATGGCGATGAAGGCCAACGAGGAAGCTCTGGTGCAAACTGAATCATCTCCAAGGTCAGCAGGAGGAGGCCGACACACTCATTGCATTTCATGCAAGCAGCGTCTCCACCGGAAACATTCTGGTGAGGTCAACTGACACAGATGTATTCGTCATTCTTCTCGGGCTTGTCGGAAGGTCAAAAGGGATGAACATCATCCTTATTACGAATGTGGAAACATTTGTGTAACAATTGTAGCGGCCACCCTTGACGGCAAATAACCAGAATTGACTGATGCGCCCGTGGACCTCAGCGTATTGGCACATTCTCTGTTTGCAACTCCCGTTGATGACATGGATACCGCAGGAGCGACGTCAAATGATAACAGATTCGGACAACGTCTGGACAGACGTGACGTGACGAGAATGACGAGGAAGATATCTATAGTAAACCTCTTGTATTTTATCAGGAAGTAAAGTGTTAGATCGAGATCATTGTGTAAAGTCGGAATTGTAATTGTGTTATTGCTGTTCTACGAAATCCGCTAGGTTTGGGGTGAATAAGTACAATTTTTTGACTCTCTCTGGGTTGATGTCAGGGTTTCAGGGAACCTACCACCAAAAGTTGTTGTCACTGGTCAACCGTACTCGGGAAACACTAAGGAAACATTTTAAACCGTTTCTTTAATGAAAAATAGCTACTTTTGTACACCCTTCAAGGCTGTTGTGTCAAGGGGGATCCACCACCTAAAGTTGTTGTCATTGGTCATTCCGCACTCGGGGAATACCAGGTGAACATATGAAACTGGTTTAGCCTTGATATCGTTCCCATAAAAAGACATTTTTTGTGAAGCCGGGATCCCGGTTTAAATCTGCCATTTTGGTGTTTATGATAATTACTGTAAAAGGGACAAGAAATTAGTGGTGTTGTATTATCAGTGTTTGACTTATGGTTAAAATTGTTGTGACAAATCTATTTATCCACAACACACTACAACAAATTGTTGCCGATTTATAAAAAAATTCTCTAACTAGATTTTAATTTATATATATATTAAAAAACCATCTAAACTGTAAAAAAAACTGTTGTCTTTTTGTAAGTGAGCGTCCTTGTTACCGATTGTTAAGCAATTGCATTACATTTTGGTTGGCTTCTATTAACATATTAGCAATGTTGCACTTGTGATGGTAGATGAATGGTGATCTAAGCAGTGAGACTTACCAAGGGTGCAGTCGTCTTTGACAGTTACGTTGGAACAGCTGCAAGTATGACACATGCATTTGTAGCCGTTCACTTTGTCTTCACACGATATGCTGTAATCTGCATGACATGGATTGCTTGCACATTCGTTGATATCTGAAATGTAGAATATGCAAGGGTGCTCAGATTGAGTTTGATGTAATGGTGAATTGACTGCTATGAATAAAGATACGAAAGGAATCATGTTTATGGTTGTTGTGTTATGTTATAGTATAATAGTATGCATGTTCTGATGATATTTGGTTATTGGTATCTTTCCAATATACTAATGAAAGTTGTTTAATTGTGAGTTAAGTCGTTCATTAATACAATATCTGTATACGCATTTAGCTGACCATTCCGTAACTGTTTAAAAATATCTAAGTTCCCTATCTACAAATTGCTAAACGAAACAACCCGCAACTAACCCTAACTTTACACCAGCGATACACAGTATGTTTATTTTGAAACGTTTTGTCAATGCGGCAATGATACCATTCTATACAAACATGCTGCTAAGAAAAAGACATCTAAGCTGATTCACTCTTTCTTGCAACAATAACAAAAACAAACATAATTTACAGACGAGTAACAAATATATGTAGAATTAACGTTTCTGTTCATTCCAGACAGCTGGTTATGATACATGATAAATTCTCCACGTGTATTTATTATGTGTAAGTCATTATAAGTTGTTGAATTACTCTACGTGTGACAAGGCGCCTGACGTACCCGTCTCACACGTCTCTCCAGTGTATCCAGCGACACAATCACACGTGTGGCCTACGTCTGTGTCACGACATGTTGCTCCATTCAAGCATTTCACAGTGCTGCTGCATGGAATCTTAACTGGAAGGAAAAGAAAACATGCAAATATATGTAAGTCTTGTATTGTTAGTAACATTCATTACAGTTTAATTTTTATACAGTTTATATGATTATATTTATTGTATGTATGGGTTATCCATAGTATCCACAATGTTATGAACTACAAAACAGAATAACCACGTCTGCTGAGAATAACTTTCTAAAAAGAAATTTTAAATATGCAACTCTTTAAAAGCATTATATAATAGTTTCATCTGTGTAGCTTGACCTATGCTTATTTGCCACATAATTTACTTTGTTTTGTAAACAGATCGCTAATCTCTCCCGACAACATATCAAAATTTATATTATTGTTAAAATGGTCGTTTATTAATCCGCAAATATCTATGATAACTATAAACATTTATATAACAGTACAATTTGCATAATGCCACCATATCGATCTATGTGTATTGATTTGCTCATGTTAATACTACCGGTCATTTGCCAGGTATTTTCGAATTTGTTTTACAATTGAACTAGCAAACAGCACACAGGGATGTTTACTGGCTCCAGCACAATTTGGCGTCACCTTCTTCACATTATTTCAACATGCTTTTGTTAGTCCGCAAGAGGTTATCCAAATGATCAATCGTTGTGAAGGAAACCGCTGTCAAGCATAAATATGTGACAAAAATATCACGTAACCAAAAGAAGGCTGGGGTGCCAGAAAGAGATAAAGGGGGAGAGCTGTAAAAAAGGAGAGGAGGAGGAGTTAACGAGAGACTGGGAGAGTTTGAGAGATATAAAGAGTCGGGGGAGTGTTTGATCTAGAGTGAGATAGTGGGAACGAAAGGGAGAGGGAGACAGAGAGTAAGCGAGATATAGAAAGGGAGACAGAGATATATAGAGAGAGAATCATGGAGAGACGGGGAGAGAACGACAGAGAGAGAGGGGAGAGAGAGAGAGAGAGAGAGAGAGAGAGAGAGAGAGAGAGAGAGAGAGAGAGAGAGAGAGAGAGAGAGAGAGAGAGAGAGAGAGAGAGAGAGAGAGAGAGAGAGAGAGAGAGAGAGAGAGAGAGAGAGAGAGAGAGAGAGAGAGAGAGAGAGAGAGAGAGAGAGAGAGAGAGAGAGAGAGAGAGAGAGAGAGAGAGAGAGAGAGAGAGAGAGAGAGAGAGAGAGAGAGAGAGAGAGAGAGAGAGAGAGAGAGAGAGAGAGAGAGAGAGAGAGAGAGAGAGAGAGAGAGAGAGAGAGAGATGGGTTACTAGTGTATATTTACTTTAATATACTTTCAGCGACTGCCAACAGGAAATGTTGGAAATCTGCGACGTACCAACTTTTCCCTCAAATGCTTTTTATACAAACCCATATGTTTCTTTTTGAATTTATGTATAAGAACTATTTTTATTCACCTACATTGATGTATATATTTGATATATTTGCACGTGGTTGGGGTGTCACGTAGAACACTAAGCACATCTGTGGAAATGTCAATGTCCACGTTAGGTACAATTCCGCGTAGATTGCTCGCAAATGCATTATTAACATGTAATCTATCCAACAATGTCTAACATTAAAAATGAGCAAAATGTAGACTTACGGGTTTGACATAAATCACCCACGTAGTTCTCCAAACAGTTGCAGTAAAACCCGTTCTCTGTGTCTTTACACGTTCCATGCTGACAGGTTACCTCGTCACATGATGTCAGCTCTACAAAGGATTATAACAAGACTGACTGAGTAAACTAGACACACACAGAGCAACACTGACACAGAAACGAGACACAGAGAGATGTAGTGAGACGAAGGGAGAAGAGAGAGGAAGGAACAACGAGAACGTTTCACTGAAGGAGAGAAGTACTGAATAGAATTTGGGGGCCGGGTTTGGAGTCGGCAGCGGGTTATGTTGGGTACCACCCTACATAAATCGGAGGTACAGATGATGTATGTGTGATAAATGTATATATAAATGGATGAGAAAGAATTTAAAAATACCTATATGTATGTATGTTTGTATGCATGCATATTTATTATATTTCAGATTTAAAAGGCAGATAACCTCAGATGTTTTATTCAATCAAATTAAATGTGGTATCAAGTAGGAGCAAAATCTTTAATTTTGACGTTTTTCTCATGCTAAAAGCCGGCATGGACATTTTGTATCATTTCGAATTTGTACATTAAAGTAATTGTGTTTTTAAATTATCGTCGAGAATTCGTAGCCAGAAAAGTTGCATCCCTGAATTTGTGGGTCAAACCATCATACCATATGTGCAGCACAAGTATTTGAAGGTATATGAACTGCACCCTAAAAGGAACTTAAGTATTGTAATCTGAATATAAAACAAATACATAACATACGCGTCGGAGCGTGATGAATATTTGGGAGGGGGCCGAAACTCCCCAAACCCCTCCAACCGTACCCGCGAGGCTCACCAAAAACTTCCAACTGCAACCCTTATTGGGTGTTAGTTATTGTGCTCCTCGTCGGTCCCTGTCTTCAGGGGTGAGGTTGACTTGGATACGTCGACATTTTCTTTTCTCCATCTTCATCCTCATTATTATTGCACTACTTTCTCTACCACCTTTCTCCAGTCTCCTTGGCATACACACAATGAAAAAGAGGGGCTTGTGTTGTGTAGTCATGTGTTCACCAGGGATGACCTTACAGTCCTTCACTCTCCACATTTGCTGTTTCCTCACTATCAGCAGGTCCAGCTCTGTCTTATGGTGTACACTCCTATGAGATACTTTGTGGCTTTCCCTCTTTTGGAAAAATTACTCCACCACCGCCAGCCCATTTCGCATCACCAACTCTACTAACTCCCGGCCCTCTCTGTTCCATGTACCCCAACCAAATACCCCGAACGAATCCACTTCTCCTGTCTTCGCTGTATTCACGTGTGCATTAATATCACCAGGTACGCACATCATCACATGCACTTCCACCATTCCCATTATTCTCTCTAGCTCTTCTCTGAAGGCCTTTTTCTCCGATTCTGCCTTTTCTGTTTGAGGTCCATACACTGACATAATGCATACCAGCTGCTTCCTCACCATCAGCCATGCAATAATGATCCTCCCTTGCCATCTCTCCACTCTCACCACATCTCTACTGATCTCCTCCGTTACTATGATGCCTACAATGATCCTCCCTTGCCATTTCTCCACTCTCACCACATCTCTACTGATCTCCTCCGTTACTATGATGCCTACAATGATCCTCCCTTGCCATTTCTCCACTCTCACCACATCTCTACTGATCTCCTCCGTTACTATGATGCCTACAATGATCCTCCCTTGCTATCTCTCCTCTCTCACCCCATCTCTACTGATCTCCTCCGTTACTGTGATGTCTCCACCATTGCTCCTTCCATCTCCTGTATGTAGCATCTTATACTCTCCTGCCAGTGCCCTCGCTCGGTCTCCTTTCCATTTGGTTTCTTGCACGCACAACACTTTTATTCTTGTCCTTTCCATCATGGTGACCACTTCCAGTGGTTCCTCCCCCCCCCCCCCAACGTCCCCACATTGAGACTCCCTAGCCGGACTTCGCTCTTGGTCGCCGCCGGCGGGACGATCCACCCGGACTTCGCTGATTTCTCACTACTACCGGGAAGCATGGGGCGTCGGCTGTCCCGGACGCGGTAGCTATGTCGACTATTTGTATCCTTGCCATTCCATTTCTTGGGACTTGATAGTCACTGCAGCGCTGCCCTGGCAGTGCGGCAGTGCGGTTTCTTTTTGGTAGTTTCCTTCTCCTAGGTGGAGTGTCTGTCAAGATTTACAAGCTCCACCTGCCTGGGTTTTTGGTCGGAGTTTTCCTTCCTCTAGATCAATTGCCTACTATGGCTATTGAGCTTGTTCTGCCCGGTACTATTTACCCATAGTTGGGGGTTGGGATAGTGAATGTCGGGACGTTTTCACCCTAGGTGGGCCCAGCACACCCACCTCTGGGGCTCCAACCTGCTCCGAGATCCCTAGCACATTTCCCTGGGCCCACAAGGTGCCCAGTATCCACAGTGTACCACAAGGAGGTTATGCTAGATTCTTGTCTATGGAGAGACTATGTACCACCAGGGGAGACTTACACATTCGGCTCCCTTTTCACCCAGAGGAGCTACCTGGCAGCTGTAACTGAAAGTGAGAGTATGAAGCGCAAACTACGTACTACACACTACACTACAGCACTTGGCATATCACACAGACCTGTGTTTACACATATGTTAGACATGTTTTCAACCCCGACCCAAAATATATGTGGGTTCAGCACACCGAGCCTCCCAGTTACGATGCCTATGCATACACGAAACAAATCGGTCAAAGAACTTAACGGCTTGCGTAAATTCGGCAGTCGAAGACATTCTTGTGTCTTTCAAGTTGATTTGGCAAACTGTATTCCACAAAAGTAGTCGTACCTCGCGTAGTTTCAAAGTTAACCAGACATCGACAATATATATGCTACAGTAGTTATTAGGATTTTATGACAAAATTGCAACTTTTGATACTACATTCTCGGTGTGATATCATTCTATTAACTACTTGCTACTCACTATTTTCACACAACGATCCCTTGTAGTGGCCAAATTGACAGCGACACTTGAAGCCATTCATGGTATCTTCACATGTCCCATTGTTAGCACACTTGACATCAGCACACAGCTCGACGTCTGTAATCCAAGAGAGATACCACACATGCGTTTACTATTGTTCCAATGTGTTTTTGTGCGTGTTCTTTCTTATAATATGCATCAACTATACATCGATGTATTCCAAGAAATCCAGGAATTATGGGAAATATACATAGGTTTGCAATTATTCAACTTCATGTGACACGTTTGCATCATAAATACTTAATACTGTCAGCGACATGGTTTAATGTATCAGTTACCTCTAATCCAGGACATTCCATAGATGGCATATCATGTTTTGTAATGCAACGTTTGCATTGTTTTAATTGTTTGGTTTGTACCTAAAAGCCGACATAACCCAAACATTGTAGTGCATAAACAAGTTGTAATCAACCACAACTAATTCCCTCCAAATAGAACTAGCTCCCCCAAGTGAAACTCTTCGAACGGTCCGTTTTACTTACAGGTCTGCTTTTTAGCCACTGCTAATATTATAATATTGTAAAACATTCTTATGTCTATTGTAGAATACACGTTTATTTGTAATAGCGCCATATGCCTACATACAGGCTAAAAGGATATGTGATATTTAATGTTGACATCAAAACCACAGTTAGGCTATATCTAGGTGTTGATGTTTTAACTTACCAATAGGTGTTGCGCATGCAATGTCAGCTACGGACCAACCATGCTCAGGGTCATACACATTTCCGTCCTCATGATGCAAGACATACTCCTCTTTCACAAAAGTGTTGCCAGGACCGCTGCAGTCTATGTACTTTGAACAGTCGTATGGATGGGCGACGAGACCAGACCTTATACTCTCAGGCTTACAGATGTTGGCTTTGTCTGAAAGGCATAATGTTTTTAAACTGATATTCCAATATGGCGAATGACACCAATGTTCAATGTAGACAACAACTGTAAATATTATATTGCAATGCCAATCATTTGGTACATTTTGTAACAGGTATGGAATGCGATCCTTCATGTTGCGCTATGATGTGATATCCCAACGTAAACTTCATATATATATATATATATACAAGCACAAAGTTTCTATTTAGTATAATCCTTGCACATGACATGCGTGAAAACATTTTCAATCAAATCAATTAGTGCGTGAGGTATTCAAGAACTTGTATGACAACACATGCTGGACATGTCACCAAAACGAGATGGATAACAATAATTGGGAAAAGTCAGTAGGTATGTAGCTGCACGACAATCTGAACTTTGATTAACTGAGATCCAAGAAAACACTACCACATTCAGAGCATCATAGTAAATGTTATGCATAGTACGTTTGGTTAAAATTCATAGTTGCCACACACCTATTGTACAGTTGTCGAAAGGCATCTCGTTTGAACAACCGCACCTTGGACACACGCACACGTATTTATCATCTGGTAGGTCGACACATGTACCACCTCGTTTACATGGCATCTTAATCTGGCAGAACGTAATTCCTGCACAAAAGAAAACAATTATGTTACATGCAATGCAATATCTCCAACCCTCCCCCCTCTCTCTCTCTCTCAATCACTCAGTCTCTCTCTCTCTCTCCCTCCCTCCCTCCCTCCCTCCCTCCCTCCCTCCCTCCCTCCCTCCCTCCCTCCCTCCCTCCCTCCCTCCCTCCCTCCCTCCCTCCCTCCCTCCCTCCCTCCCTCCCTCCCTCCCTCCCTCCCTCCCTCCCTCCCTCCCTCCCTCCCTCCCTCCCTCCCTCCCTCCCTCCCTCCCTCCCTCCCTCCCTCCCTCCCTCCCTCCCTCCCTCCCTCCCTCCCTCCCTCCCTCCCTCCCTCCCTCTCTCTCTCTCTCTATATATATATATATATATATATATATGTATATATATATATATATATACACACACACACTTATATATATATATATATATACTTATATATATATATGTGTGTCTAGATATATGTATATATATATATAGAACAAACTTGCAAAATGGTAGGATCGTTCTTGTCAGGAAATATGTGAATGTTTGAGAGAGGTATTTCCCAAGCATTGGTGTGTGGTGAGACAAGTTTTAATATTCTAAAGTTCTAAACCTCACCTGTCTCACACAAGTCTCCAATGAAACCAGCCACACACACACATGTGTGGCCCGTATCTGTGTTGTTTATGCAAGTTGCTCCGTTATCACACGTCACTTCATTGCAACTTTGTATTTCTGAAACATTCGTCAAGCAAAGCATGTCTATGAGCACAAATGTGCACTTTGTGTACGTCAATATGGTCATCTCATTTGTCAACATAGTATTGCTTTGATACATTCTTATAATAAATTTCTATGTTCCAACATATAAGGTTTATATGCGTAAAATACTTTGAAATAAATATTACAAACTTTAACAGCATGCTGGGATACATGTGTTTTAAAATATGTGCATATCAGATGGGAATTACAAATTATTCATTCTCATATATCAGCCATATTTATGGAAATGAAAACAGTACAGTGCACGATAAGTCAAATAGCAACAGCGCATTACGCACTCATTGACAACAAACAGTTCGATATTGATGTTATTGCTCACACAGAATGAGTTCGATAATGATTGTTTTACAGTAGTTCTGTGTACACCTCCAGTGCATAGCATAGCATTATTAAATATACAAACAAGTATCTTTTTATTGTGCTGTAGCTAAAACCACATTATTCTTATAGATTATTCAATGAGAATCATAGTAAAAAATAATGCAAAAGGACAGAAGGACAGGCGCAGTTGATGCCAACTGAAGTATTGGAACACGTTCCATTGTTCTCGCAAGTGTCTGGTGTACACGTTTCAATCACTGTGAAAAAACACACTCGTTGTATGCTTTAATTGTCCATTTTGTTTGCACATTAGGAACGTAAAACGAACACAAACAACAAAATATTTCAAAGTTTCACAATTCAATATAATGCCTTGGTGAAAGTGTTGGGAGGAATGCGCCCCAAATCGCGCATCTACCGTTAAGCTGGGCATAGAAATGAACTAAAAGCCGTTGGGTAAGCGTTCCACTGTAACGGTGAACATGAAACATGCGTGCAGTATTATGGGATGTAACATAATCCATGACAATATATGGAGCGTGGTCAACATAGGTTCGAAACACCACGTTCAAAACTGATCGTTTTTATGACAGCATCTAGATCGTTGTTGTGCTACACGATAGTAAAATATTATGTAAACTATTTAACCTATATATACTCGCATCTTAACCGTGTATTTTTAATCAGGCCTGTTTTCAAACTCGAATAATTTCTCACTAATTTATACCACTTTCAAAAATGACAAGAATGCTTTCAACCTAAGTTCAGAACACTAGAGTATGTTGAACCTAGTTTCAAAACACCACTTTTTTAACAGTGGAGTAGTTTGAACGTCCTATACCAGCTGTGCATAGCGTGCTCCTATCCAAATTATAAACTGGTGCTATTAACACGATAACTACTTTTTTAAAGAACACGTAACTTTGACAATAATATCATAGTTAAGACAGTACGTTTACAAGTAACCGCATAATATGATTGTCGTACACGAATTAGTTTTTTTCATTTGGGTAGGAGCGTCAGCATTTCCGACATTGTTTCTTGAGAAACTTACCTTCTTCACATTTCAGTCCTTTGTAGCCAGACGTACAGGTGCATTTGAAGCCACTCAAACTGTCTTTGCACGTTCCACCATTAGCACATGTGACGTCAGCGCACAACTTAATGTCTGCAATCATAAAACAATCTTGCTCCAACTTCACTTACAGCTGTTTCTTTAACTAGTTTAGCTCATCGTGAATCCGGTTCATTGCCAAACTACGTGGGCTAAATAGCCCTGTAAATTTGCATGTGATCAGATGTGATGCATCACAAAGCAATCGTCAGAGCTTGAACTAAAAGAGAACCATACGCCATTAGAAAATTAGTCACCATTACTAATTGATTTAAGCATGAATGTAACCTTTCTTTTTCAATGCTGTCACTCTGGCCAACTGCAACCTTTGGTAGACACCTCTAAAAACATGTAGTTGCACTGACATGTGGCTAGGGTACGTTTTCTAAGGTTGTGACAAAACGAGAAGGGGTCCAGATGGAATTTCAAAACAATCAATGACCATACTAATATCAAACCCCAAGGTTTCTACGTGGTAGTCATGATAGGAGTCTCCTACACAATATATTGTGCAACCTTATTTGTCTTACCTTTTGCGTTAGGTAGTTACACTGTATGTTTATAAGTATGTTTTATTTGTATTACTATTCTATATTACATGTTGTACAATAGTTGGAAAATAAACACACCTGTCCGTTTATCTAATAAACAGCTTTGTGTACATAAACTCAAGACTTGCTATGACCACGCGAGCACTAAAATATGGAAACACTCTATGGAAAGGTCCTAGACACTGCTTTCGATGACATATTTCTATCAATATTTTCATAACCCTTCAATATTTTAAACACTTTTATCTGATCTCCTCTCAATCTCCTGGTCTCTAGTGTTGTTAAACCGCATTTTTTTAGGCGTATTTCATAACTAAGATCCCTCAGATTTTGTATCATTTTAGTTGCTCTCCTCTGCACTCTTTCTAGCATATCTATGTCCTTCCTGCGATATGGCCTCCACGCTTCAATACAATATTCTAAATGAGGCCTAACTATTGTTTTGTACAGCGGTATTATTAGTTCTTTTTCCTTATACGTTATGTTTCGCCTAATTAATCCAAGGATTTGATTTCCCTTTGAAGCTGCAATTCCGCACTGCTCTGAAATCTTCATATCAGCACTAACGGTTAACCCTAAGTCCTTTTCTTTTACAGTAGTACTTAGTACAGTACCCCCCATTGTATATTCTACCTCTTCGTTCCCATGTCCTATGTGGAGGCATTTACATTTCCCAAAATTAAACATCATTTGCCATTTTTCAGACCATTTCATCAACCTGTCAAGATCATCTTGTAAATGCTGTCTATCTCCATCACTTTTAATCCTTCTAAACACTTTTGTATCATCCGCAAATTTCAACACCTTGCTTGTTATTTCATCATCCAAATCGTTGATGTATATTAAGAATAATATAGGACCTAATACTGATCCCTGTGGTACCCCACTCAATACCGATTTCCAGTTTGAAGCCTCCCCATCAACTACTACACGTTGTCTTCTGTCAATCAGCCATTGTTCTATCCAGTTTATTATACCATTTCCTATGCCATGGGCCTTTAGTTTAAGCAGTAATCTTTGATGTGGTACTTTGTCAAAAGCTTTTTGAAAATCTAAGTAGACGATATCTACTGGTGTTCCCTCATCTACCCACTTAGTGATGTCTTCCAAAAAACATAACATATTTGTTAAGCATGACCTCGCTTTAAAAAAACCATGTTGAGATGGGTTTATCAAGTTTTGTTTAACAAGAAAATCCACCATGTGATCTTTAATTAGTCTTTCTAATAATTTACAAATCACTGATGTTAAACTCACTGGTCTATAGTTCTCCGACTTGTTTCTCGAACCTTTTTTGAATAACGGTATAATGTTTGCTTCTTTCCATTCTAAAGGAACCACTCCCTCTTCTAATGACAAGTTGAAAACTGTTGCAAGTGGTATGCTAATTTGTTCTACAATTTCCAATAGTAGTTTGGGTGGAATACCATCCACTCCAGGTGATTTATTTTCCTTCATAGCAATAACAATAATCGCTCATTGTAAATATAATACACGCAACTTCGACATATTCAATGAAGTCAGACACACATATAAAACAAAATAAAACAGAAAACAAAAGAGCAGAACGGATACACTAACCAACAGCAGCAACTGAAAATGTAATAAAGTCTATAGGCCAATATAATTATAACTCACTGTGTGCGCATCATTCGCCACTGTAGCCATCGGGACAGGTGCACACAGGCCCAGCGTCAGTGTCGTTGCACGTGCCGCTGTTCTCACAAGTAGTGTTCGTGCAGATCTCTGTCACGGATCAAATCAAGGACGTCTATTATCAAAATAGTGATAGTACGTTGCTGATTCATACAGCAGTTCTGTCATTCTCATTCAGTCATTTGTATTTAGTGCTTTTTCTTTCACAACATACCCGTCCACTTAGATAGAATTCACGTGCAAATATATATATATATATATATACACACACACACATATATATATATATATATATATATACATGTACATATATATACATATATATATACATATATATATACATATATATATATACATATATATATATATATATATATATATATATACATATATAGAATTCGGTTCATATTGACAGAGTAAATCCAGTGTTGTGATTCTCACTGTCACCATGCCCCTACCTCTATTCGTGTTATAAACACCTTCACTGATAATGAGACGAGTTGAAATTGTACATTCGTATACCTGCCAACTATCCCGGAATATATGGGAAACTCCCAGATTTTCGCAGAAGAACTCCTATAGCACCCCCGTCTCGTGCTGAACCGCTGAAAAATCTCCCAGATTTCAATAAAAAAAGGTTGGCAGATCAATATTCGTGCCACTAAAGTGATAGTAAATACTCGTATCATTACTATACCTGGAGCTGCCGCAGTTGTGCGTTCGTCTGGTGGCGCTGTTGATGTTGCCGGCTCACTTGATGATGAAATACCAACAGTGATGGTTGGCGACTTCACACTCGCAGTAGCGGGGGAAACACTCACTGACGCGGATGTTTCACTCACTTTTGTTGTAGTCGGGGCTCCAATTGTAACAGTTGTCAGTTTGAGTGCAGATGACATCGAAACTGACGCTGTTGTAGAGGGTACTTCTTTCGACGGTGTCATTGGTGACGTAGGTGATTCATCTTCCGACGACGACACTGTTGTCATAGCCGACCCTTCCGAATTAGCAGATGCTGTAGACGACGCTTCTTTCACCAGTGACATTGATGACGTAGTAGGAGTAGTAGTAATAGTCGGAATAGGAGTAGTGGTAGTAATACTAGGAGTAGTAGTAGTAGTAATAGTAGTAGGAATAGGAGTAGTAGTAGTAGTTGCAGTAGTAGTAGTAGTAGTAGTAGTAGTAGCAGTAGTAGTAGTAGTAGTAGTAGTAGCAGTAGTAGCGTTTCCTGTTGCCACGACGATGGAGTCATCCATAGACCCGGGGTCCTTCTGGTACTTGTCAAAGAGACCGTCCTTCTTCTTCGCCTCCTTCGCTATATCTTCTTTGATCACCTCCACCAGAATTTCTGGCTTTCTCTCCTTCCCACTGGGGTCACGTGCACTGAACTGTTGGACGGTTATGGTGAAGGCCACATCAACAGTCCCATTCCTGCCGAAACATGGACAGGACTTTGATGTAATAACAGCTGCAAAGCGTGCTATCATATGGCAGAGAAAGAACCAAATATCCTATATATCCAGTTGGTTTATACTGACACGTGTTCAATGTAAACTGGTTTACATATATTGAAATATGTAAGGATACTATTAATACGAATGATGCTAATTAATATGAATTGGCATTATTTATGCTGTACTCTGTGTTTTATGACAATAACAATAAACAAATCATCTTGAAGCGTATTAATTTTTAACAAAATCGATATCTTATTCAAAAAGTTATATTAAGTTTCAAAACATGTATGAATGCCAACGTGCAACCTTACAAAACCGGGCTAGCAGCTGCCAGTTATTATATGAATATTGAATCGAGAGCTATTTGTCATTATACAACACTCATGTTATATGACAGTCTTGAACCATGCGATTTTGTCTTTTGGATATAATATTATTGTCTGCCTCGTCAAATGAAAATCGAACGATTCACTAGCACTTACTTGAAGCTGTCCACATGACACAGCTGAGCATCTTCACCTAGGTTTCCATTCCTCAATGTATTCATCATCTAAAAAATTAAAGTCACGCAATTTGACAAGTTGGTGATTGGGATTATGATACAAAGATAATAGTAGGCGTTTATCTCTTTGCACTATAAAACACACGACACCTTTCGTCGGTCTATTGTGCACATATGTACTATTATCATCTGATCATTGGTGCTTTTCAGCATTGAACATGATTCGATATAGTAATTCGCATTTGCATCTACAGTTACATTGTCTGGAAAACAACGTGGCTAAGTGCACAGTGAGACACCGCTAAGTGAATAATACTAATAATAAGATAACTTCTAATGCGCCTAAATCCTTGGAAACGAAGCTGAGAGGCGCATCAAAACAAAAGGATTGGTCAAACCCATAAGTAGTATTCCAGTTGTCAACAGACGGGTCAAGGCGCTGGGGAACTACGGTGGATAAGCAAGGTTGTAAAGATAAATTGTTATATGACGACGGAATTTTGTAATATTTTCAACTGAACTAACACTAAGTGGAAGCATATTCCAAAGAGTTGGTGCAGCAACAGAAAAAGCCCTAGTTCCAATGTTAGTGTTGACTCTAGGAACAAAACGTAGGTCAGAACTAAATGATCGAAGCTGGATAGGTTTTCTCACAGGAGTAAGCAATGAATGCAAATAAGATGGTTGCTTACTGGACAGTGCCTGGTCTGTAATGGTACAGATCTTAAATATTATATTATATCGTACAGGAAGCCAATGCAAAGACTTCAAACGTGGTACAGATCGAAAAAAACGAGGTCATGTAACTACTCATGCTAGACAATTTTGGACACGCTGAATATGCGCCAATGTGAATGATTTCGGTAAGCAGAGGTCGCAATTACCGGTTAACATCGTTTACGAGTTAGCGAGTATAATTTCTTTCGAATGCTTACACATCTCATCGACTATTCTCATCACATTCAAGACAAACGGGAATTAGTCTTAAGTTTACAGCGGCAGCAACCACACACATCAGCTTACAGGTGTGCGTGTGTGCATGTGCGCGGTGTGCGCGGTGTGCGCGGTGTGCGCGTGTGCGTGTGTGCGTGAGTGCGTGTGTGCATGTGTGCGTGCGTGTGTGCGTGTGTGCGTGTGTGCATGTGTATGTGCGTGCGTGCATGCGTGCGTATGCGTGTGCGTGCGAATGCTTATACGAGTGTACGCGTGCGCATACGGGCGTCCATGAATGCGTACGTGTGTGCATTTTACTATGTACATGTGTGTGCTTGCGTGTGTGTGTGTTATATACTACAACCAAGATCAAACGTGATCCAGTGGGTTTAATGTGTCTAATTCGCAATACATAGCCCTGTAAAATCAGCATGACACATTAAAGAATTATACCAACATTTCCACAGAAGTCAGCAGCCAATTGTTTGTACTCTGGTGACTGCTTGTTGCCGTAAGATTCCTTGTACACCATGCCGTCCAACTTCACTTTTGCCTGGACTTCCTCTGCAGAGTTAACGAACAAAAACATAGGGACTGGAAGCAAATTACGTACGCATAACATTGTGGAAAAATAACCCGCCCTTCCGCTATCAGGCTTACTGGCACCATATGTATTAATTCTGACAGGTCTGATCCCCCTCCCCTGTATACTGTAGACATCGTGTCTGACCCCTCCCCCAGTATACAGTAGGCACCAGGTCTGACCCCTCCCCCAATATACAGTAGGCATCATGTCTGACCTCTCCCCCTGTATACAGTAGTCACTATGTCTGACACCTCCCCCTGTATACAGTAGGCATCATGTCTGACCCCTCCCCCTGTATACAGTAGGCATCATGTCTGACCCATCCCCGTGTATACAATAGGCATTAGGTCTGACCCCTCCCCCTGTATACAGTAGGCATCATGTCTGACCCATCCCCGTGCATACAATAGGCATTAGGTCTGATCCCCCTCCCCCTGTATACAGTAGGCATCGTGTCTGACCCCTCCCCCTGTATACAGTAGGCATCGTGTCTGACCCATCCCCGTGTATACAATAGGCATCAGGTCTGATCCCCCTCCCCCTGTATACAGTAGGCACCATGTCTGACCCCTCCCCCTGTATACAGTAGGCACCAGGTCTAACCCCTCCCCTGTGTACAGTAGGCATCATGTCTGACCCCTCCCCTCTATACAGTAGTCACCATGTGTGACACCTCCCCCTGTATACAGTAGGCATCATGCCTGACACCTTCCCCTGTATACAGTAGACATCATGTCTGACCCTTCCCCCTGTATACAGTAGGCATCTGGTCTTACACCTCCCCCTGTATACAGTAGACATCATGCCTGACCCCTCCCCCTGTATACAGTAGGCATCATGTCTGACCCCTCCTCCTGTATACAGTAGACATTATGTCTGACTCCTCACCCTGTATACAGTAGGCATCATGTCTGACCCCTCCCCTTGTATACAGTAGGCATCAGGTCTGATCCCCCTCCCTCTGTATACTGTACGCATCATATCTGACCCCTCCCCATGTATACAGTAGGCACCAGGTCTGACCCCTCCCCCTGTATAAAGTAGCATCATGTCTGACACCTCCCCCTGTATACAGTAGGCATAACTAATTGGCTTATATTGTGGAATATCAAATACATGAAGTACACAACTTGGGAATGGTTCACTGGTTGACGGTCAAATTCAGGGTTTCTTTAACATTCAAAGTGTGCAGTTTTGTTACAGGAATGAGCTAATGAAATAATGTTAGCGCTTCATCGGAATCCGGGAGTGTTTATATACGATCACTCACCTGGCTTTGGTGTTTCGGCTGTTTCCGTTCCTGGAAGAGCAAAATAAACCAAATATTGAAATACATTTTACCGACAAGTGTAGTCCATCTTATTACAATGATTTCTTGTTAATGCGACTTGAATATAATGTATTAGTTCTAATGATTTATTTTAAATAAATATGTACCATTACAACGTTTTGTTTGCTAGACGCGGTGTGTGCACTTCGCTGTTTTGCTAAAATTATATTTAACAAAATGCATTATATCAAGTTGTCACAACTCGTTAGTTATATGCTAATGATTTACTTTATGCAGTAAAAACGGGACGTTATATTGACTGGGCTTGTACTTTACCAAGCAGTAAAATGAGACCCAAACAGTAAATTAAATTTCGGACGTAACTATCGCCCCCATTATGTTAGTATATCATTTGATCGCCAGAGGGCGCTACCTGTAATTCTGAAACTGGAGCTTGCCGACTTGATTGCCTATTTTAAAAAGTGTTTTATGATTGTAATAACATTCTTACCAGCGAGAACGATGGCGTAGACGATGGCACCTATCATGAGCGCAGTGAGAAAGAGAATGAGGAGAGCCACGCCCCGGTAGCCGTGTAGACATGGCTTCAACCGACGCCTCAGTGGTCGCCGCTTGAAGTCTGGGCTGGACGAGGGGCTGGGAGACGCGGCTCTGCCGGTCGGTATCTGGTAGTTCGGCATGTACGAGGGAACTGCCCGCGTCATCATCGGATACCAGCCCTGGGTAGACTGCTGGCCGTACCATGGCGACATCTACAATGTCAGAGACGTGCGAATGTGAACGATTTTGTTAGGTGTGCGCAGAGTGGGACAGAGGAGGGCGGGCGGGCTGGCGGGCAGGCGGACATATCGAACGAACGACCGACGATAATAATTATTCTTGGTTTTCACACAATCGTATTGTTAAGGTGTTTTATGTTGGGTAAACATATAAAGGTTCCTTAGAACAACAGTAATACCTGACTCACAAATTATAGGTTTCTTCATCAATAAAACAAAACAAACAAAAACAATTTTTAAATATACCTAGAGCACTAAATACACAAGTGACATAATACTATCATCACCAAGGGACACATCTTGACTATATATTATTTAACAAATGGCACCATTATAATAAGGACAGTTACGCTGACGAGTCAACTGGCGGTGTGTGTTGTAAAAGCTACTGCGTCTGTATATATTACACTACGACACATGTGCACAACACCCACGTACTCTGAACGTCTCGTTCAAATGGATGGCAATTTCTAATCTACATACTGGCTTATAAAGAACTACTCTTTTTGACAAAGCAAACCTTTGCTAACGAGACGACACTTTCAATTGAATGAATCCGATTAAACCCAATTTAAACGAAACACTGCCAACACCATGCGAGACTCATACTAAGAGTGTTCAGCGTGTTAGCGGAATTAACGATTCAACATGTAACATGTGCATTTCGTTTAATAACCGGTATTAACTTTGAAAACTGAACGCTGCCTACTATAATAAGAATTCCGGCGAACTGTAATGACGCCAACGCCACCCCTCCCTGTGTGTCTTTGTTCAATGTCCCTTTTGGCATCGCAAAAACATGATAGCGAACAGCATGATTGACGAGTTAAACTTCCCTGTCATGCTTGCATAACAGGTTTTTTGGCAGCTATCTGGGATCGTCTGATGTCAGTAGTACAACCCATTACTCAGTGTGCTATCAACAGGGCGTCTGTAATCATGCCGCTGCCTGTGGCTAATAACCCGGTTGGGTCACACATATACGGATAAAAAGATTGTTCTTTTAATGACAATGCCTCTTTGCAACCGAATTCACTGCCGTGGTGCTAGAAAATACAGTTTTATGATTTTGCACAAAGCATGTTTTATGGCTACACAAACTAGCAATAGCAATTACATTGATATATTTAAATCTTACGGTAAAGCAATATATTCCATCGTCCATTTATTCCCCGCTGGAGACGGCCGCTAGGAACCTCATCTCAGAATTACGATGACGCCCTGTCCATTGCGACCTCCTCCATAACCTCTGTCACCTCCATGTCTCTCCTCACCACAACGCCCTATCCATTGCGTCCTCCTCCACAACCTCTGTCACCTCCATGTCTCTCTTCATGACGACATCCTGTCCATTGCGTCCTCCTCTACGGCCTCTGTCATCTCCATGTCTCTCCTCACCACAAGGCTCTGTCCATTGCGTCCTCCTCCAGAACCTCTGTCACATCCATGTCTCACCGCGACGCCCTGTCCACTGCATACTCCTCCATGACCTCTGTCCATCCTCGCAAGCCAGGGCTGTGTGCCATGCAAAACTACCCTTGACAGATATCCTACGCAAATTGCGGAAGTTAGCTGAGTCAAACTAGTAATTGACCTCGCCAGTCGCGACTGCCTCACCCGTGAGAACAACGCAAATACCCGTCCCAATTTGAAGACGAATAAACGACTTCTGCGAATCCCAATATAATACAATGACCCGTTCGCACATTAGCACGAGCAGCTGAGCGGTATTGTGTATTCGAATAATTGCTTCCACTTCCTAAACATTGCATGTAACACGAGCCACGGTTGGTTGAAATGAGTTTTATTATGACCACCTGACCTGCAGCCAACCATTGATCTAGTGAGCGATTTCATAGGCTGAGCTTAAATTCAGAGTTTCGCAAAGCGATCAGCCAGGAGGTACTGCTGGCTGACACTGACGTAATCAGCAGCAGCGACCCCTGGTGCGCGAGGATACCTCTGCCACCTCCATGTCTCTCCCCATCACGTCTTCAGTCATATACTTTGTCATCCTTTATAGTGTTTGCCCTCCATCGGCTGCCTCAACGCCTTCTTGATCACGTATCTTCCCCTCTTCATACCACGAGTCCAACCTGCCGTAGCCTAATCTATCCTAGTTCACCTGTTACACAAACAACACGCCCATCTACTTCCTTGTACATTGTATCTTCATTCTAACTTATGTTAAAACTATCGTTTTTTTCTGCAGCTCAATACAAGTGTACATGTCTTGCTTGTACGTATTCTCTTATACTTCTTATACTACTTGTGCACATACACATTGCTTTATCTGACACAAAAGTACTCTTTTCTATTCTACAACGTACATGATTCCGGACAGTGATACACGAAACACGACATTGTGGTTATGTTGCTACCAAGGACGGAAGTATTCAAATCCTTGTTGCACTTTTGACTGCTAATATTATTATAATTTTAGCTATAACGAGAGATTACATACGGGACGTTTGTTACAAGGACTTCACTGCGCGAGTTTAGCGTCACTGCTTTCCGGTCATACTTTAGGGTAACCTGGGCACAGTGCCAGAACTGCCGCTCGTATTAGACTCCACCTGTATGACGTCATTGCACGAGTCGATTCGACTGATACAACCAGAGTGTCATTCAGTCAATTTAGCCTGTCAGATCATATCTACTGCGCAGGTAACATTTCGAAGTCGATGCAACGGCTGCTTTCATGATTCCTCTAAGTGACATTGACCATGTGTGGGTGCGTCTATGTGTGCATGCGTATGTGTGCGCGTACGCGTGAGCGCGTGTGTGTACGTTTGTGGGTGTGTGCCTATATGCGTGCGTGCGTTGCGTAAGCCTATCTTCCGTGTTTATTTATTGAGTTCTTGTGATCCCAATTTGCGGATCCGCCATTGAATGTTATACGCCGTTGAAAGTCGGTCAGTCGACAACGAGAGGATTAACTTACTCACTTACTCACTCACTCACTCACTCACTCACTCACTCACTCACTCACTCACTCACTCACTCACTCACTCACTCACTCACTCACTCACTCACTCACTCACTCACTCACTCACTCACTCACTCACTCACTCACTCACTCACTCACAGATTCACTCATTCACTCTTTCACTCACACACTCACGACTTCACTCACTCACTCACTCACTCACCCACTCATTCACCCACTCACTCACCCACTCACTCACTCACTCACTCACTCACTCACTCATTCATCCCTGACAGGTGTAATAGTCTACCTTACCCCTAAATATTCCTTCCACGCTGGACATTTCTCCCTTTGTTATCATACAGTGCAACAGAAGGATTAGGCTGTGCAGTATCTTGTGAATAGAGCAGTGTTTTACTATTAAAGTAACTGATCCTTATTAACTCAGATGTTCTAATAAATCATGTGATTTCAATTTATGTGAATATTTACAACATATCTGCTATTATATTACACATTTAAACTGATTATTGTGTAATTATAATAATGTGACTCTGCCCACGTTTGTTTGTATCGTACGGGTGAAGACCCACTCTGTCCATGTGTGTTTGTATCGTACGGGTGAAGACCCACTCTACCCACGTTTGTTTGTATCGTACGGGTGAAGACCCACTCTGTCCACGTTTGTTTGTATCGTACGGGTGAAGACCCACTCTGTCCACGTTTGTTTGTATCGTACGGGTGAAGACCTACTCTGCCCACGTTTGTTTGTATCGTACGGGTGAAGACCCACGCTGCCCACGTTTGTTTGTATTGTACGGGTGAAGACCCACTCTGCCCACGTTTGTTTGTATCGTACGGGTGAAGACCCACTCTGCCCCCGTTTGTTTGTATTGTACGGGTGAAGACCCACTCTGCCCACGTTTGTTTGTATCGTACGGGTGAAGACCCACTCTGCCCACGTTTGTTTGTATCGTATGGGTGAAGACCCACTCTGCCCACGTTTGCCCACATACATAAACATAACCATGTAAAACACACCGGAATGGTGCGGCCAGATGATACATGATTATATTCGCTGTTTAGTGTTTAAATCCGACCTATGGGAAAACCATGCTTAAGAAGGCTGCATCCTTGGAATTCTAAAAGTATTCTGGCTTTGGCGTAAATGCATGTATATTGGTGATTTTAGATCCACTTTTTTCATATTTATTTATTATTCTTATAACGTATTCATTTGTTACCTTTTTAATTATTTTACCAAGTTATATTTATACTTATTTACTTTTTTTAAATCTAAAATCATTTTTAAATTGTCCACTATTGCACATCGTGTTCTATATCTGCAGTGACTTTCTGCATAAATAGTCAGCCTATTTGGCTAGTCTCAGTACGTTCAGCCAACTCCAATAATCAACCTTACAACAAGGTATTGTCCTAAACCTAAGCTTCACCTGAGCAACCGTGCTGTTTCTGCAGCTGCACCAACTTCTAGGATGAACCCCCATTTAAAAAAAATCATCTGAAGCTAGAGTCACCTTCCGTAAAAAACTGAAGACATATTTATCGCAAACTGTGTTTCCGCCACAAGTTCTTGGCGTTCCTTAGCTGTAATGATGGATTTTGCACGTCCGTTCCTGCTATTTCTTAGTGATTCTGGCTTGTTGATGTTGATGTTGTTTTCGTTATTATTACTTTTGCGTGTAACGTCAACGTCGAATCTGTGGTGCCTAATTTAGCCAAGAAACATAGATAAGCATGAGTTTTGAAATAATTATTACGCATTGTTTCTGTGATTTGTGTTCACAGTTTTCTCTCCGGTCAGTTACATTTGATGACTACGTGTGGATGCTTTCCAGAGATATCAAAATGGTATTCTTTGGAATACGTCTGCCAGATGGTAATGTGTAATGCTTTTCAAGTAGTCCTAATGACAAGATATCGCGCTGTATAACAATTTACCTCTATCAATTTACGCAGTTGTCCGGAGAAAATACACCGTTTTCTAAACCAAACATTAACACAGGGGGCTTACTAAAATAGGTTTACGAGTGCTACATGTGGCTGCATTCGCCAGATGATCGTCAAAACTGGTCGGGTAGTGAATCGGTATGTTTTCGCCGTATCTTGTGTCATTCTAGCTTGCTGCATAGAGGATACGACAGTTCTGAATATAATCTAGAAATCTCAGATAAATAGCGCATTTGCGTAAACCGCTTTAAAGCTGCTTTCACTTTATGTTATCAACTAAAATATTATATATACTCGGCGAATGTGTTGCTGAAGCCGCGCAAGGGTTATTTCTTTGCTGAAGCATAGTTATTGAAAGATATCTGATTTTTGATAAAATTTCAACATATTTCAAACAACCAAAACACAATGAAACGTTCCCTGTATTAAACTCTCTGCGGAATGTGTCACCGAAACTGTGTGCCAATTTTGCCGTTGTGGAATTGTTTTATTTAAATAAATTACTGCGTTGAAGAAACTACTGTGTTGGCATGATCTATTTTGTTATAGAACAATGTGCCTTTTCTACAAATTCCTTTCTCCAAATAAATTGTAATTTTACACAAAGTCTGCCTTATGATCATTCAAACAAAATCAAAGTATTCTGTGTTCGGGGCACTAAGCTGAGAAGTATGGTTGTGTGAACAAACAAAGGGGCTATGCGGACCCCCTCAGTTGTTAAGTAAAATGTCCAGATTAACAATGGTATCTCGGGTCAATGCTATAATCATTAAATGACCTTTTTTATTTTAAAATACGTTACCCTCTTATTCCACTAAAATACCAAGTTGAGGTCTACTGTCATACCCTGACAATAATTAATACAAAAAGCACAACAGGCTGATAAGGCATGCTGGTGTAGGATTATAGTGGGTACGTTAGCCCAATGAGGGGAGGGAGTAAATGGAAAGTACCTCCCGTTTGGTATGCAAAAATGTCTCGGAAACAGGCAAATATAATTTTTAGTGACTTTGACAGATAACTCCCTCTTTCGCGTGTGCTCTCAAGTTTAATCCACGCGAGCTGTTCTGCTCTTTGTATATAGTTTCTAACCACAAGTTTTGTCTACAATGTTTGATTTGTGCATTTGTGTCGTTGCTACCCCACGGTCTAACTGTTCATACAAGCTATTCTGTTGATAGCAATCTCTCAATCCAATTTATATTGATGAGTGGTCAACCCAGCATTCACTTGGTAGACACGTGTGAATAGTTTTGCAACACAGAGACAGAACCTGCATTTCACGATGTCGTCTAAAGAACAAAAGTACTACTTAGTTCCGTAACGGGATTAGCCGCATTTCACACGTCTTTCTTGACTTTCCAGTTATTGAACCTTGGGCAGTTGGCGTAACTGTCGGCCTACCTGAGGTCTCGATATTAACTTGGTAAACATACTATGAACGTCTGTGTTGTTTTGGTAAACTGTTAGCGCCTGCGTGTGTACGAGCTTGAGTGAGTGCGTGTGTGGGCCTATGGAGAGATTCACGCTTTGTGCTCGCGCGGAAGCAATTATGATTATTTACATAAAAGCCAATGTTAATAGCCCACAATGACATTCCCGTGGTCTTCCTTAACGTTAACCTTCTGGTACAGAATACCGCATTCAATATCTGCTTTCCGTCGAATGTACACTGCCCGCCAAGTAACTTTTAGTATGCCTACAATATTTGCAATTTGAATGTTACTCCCACGAAATGTTAAACTAGTATACAGAATAGTTCAAAATAGTTAACACCAGCTATCAGCAGTATTGCGCAAGATCGTCGAATTGCTCTTTGTAGTTGGTTGTTTCGCACGACCAAGACAGCAGGTGGGGCGAAGTATAGCTTATTCCGCGAACTTCCGGTTAATAATAATATTATTATCACCTCTTGGTTATGAGTGTGGTTTAGCATAAACCTACAACATACAATTTTTTTTAAACATGTCAAAATGCGCAAGCATGACTTACCTGGCCCGGGTCGTTGTATTCCTCATTTTCAAAATCGTTCACGAGGTCTGTCTGTTTATCTCTTGGTGTCCACCCGAAGACCGACATGATGCTTGCCGGGTGCTGAGTCCGACAGTGAACCAACTTCGACGTGCCTGTAATGTGTGACAGTGCTGGTCTATCTTCGACCGTGCCCGTGCCACGTGACGGTGTATCGATCACTGTCAGTCGAGGCGGTGACAGCAATATGTGATCGTCCAAATTGTGACACGTCACCGCTTATAAATTTGCACATGATTGACGTTCGGCGATAAATGATCGGTGCACCTCTCGCCACTAATATGCGGGTAATCGAGGTTCATTAAATATATATGTTTGTTTTGTTCACACGATTCGTTTCAGAATCATTTTGCCAATAATGATACAACCTATATTTTGTAATTGTCTACATTTATTACTTAGCTTCGGCGAAATGATTGGACAAAGTATCGCACTATTTTTGACAGCTTGCTGTCAGAATTCGATGAAAATTTGTAAAGTGGTCTGGCTCTGTTATACACTATAACATAAGGCTATTCACACGTTCGCTAAGTTATCCACAGGTATGTACACTTTTGTTAAGCCAATTGCGCGCATTACTTACAGTGGCTGGCCGACACCTGGACTGCATACAGCACAACGCAATGACGCAGCAGTAACAACAGGAAGTGCCAGAGAATGTAAGAATGTCAATCTTCTTCTTTTTCTTTCTCTTCATCTTTGTCCCACTTTTTACGTGGGGTCGATGTATGATGATGTCATTCGCCTCCGTATCGCTCGGTCGTGCACTTCTTCCCCCGACAGTCTTTTCTCCCTGAGATCTGCCCTCACACTGTCTAACCACCTACTCTTCGGCCTTCCTCTCCTCCTCTTCCCTTGCTCTTTCATTCCCATCGCTCTCCTTCCTACACAATCCTCCTCTCTTCTCATTACGTGTCCATACCATCTCAACCTACTTTCTTGGACTTTCTTTGATATTTCCCCCACTTTCGTTGTCCCTCTGATTCTTTCGTTTCTTATCTTGTCAATCTTTGTGGCTCCGCACATCCATCGTAGCATTCGCATTTCTGCGACATCCAACTTCTTTTCCTGTGTCTTCTTTGCCGCCCATGTCTCCGCCCCGTACATCAGTGCTGGCCTTACCACTGTCCTGTACATTTTCCCCTTGATCTTCACGTTCATTCTTCTGTCACACAGCACTCCAGATACTCTCTTCCAGTTCTTCCGCCCGCTCTGCACTCTATGAGTGACTTCCGCATCCAATTCTCCATCATCCGCCAATGTCGATCCTAGATATTTGAATGTCTTCACTCTCTTCACTACCTCGCCCTGTAACCGGATCTCTAGGTCATTGTTTTCGTTGCACCTTAGGTATTCCGTCTTCTTTCTACTAATCTTTAGTCCTCGATCTTCCATTGCACTTCTCCATTCCTCGAGCTTCCTTTCCACCTCCTCTCTTCTGGTACTGCACAGCACGATGTCGTCTGCAAACAGCATACACCAGGGGGGCTGTTCTTTGATGCCCCGGCCCAACATATCCATAATCAAGTCAAACAGGTAAGGACTCAGTGAGGACCCCTGGTGCAGCCCCACTCTAACGGTGTAAGAATGTAAGAATGTCAATGTGTGTGGAAATTCAAACGGTTTTAATAAGTTCAGCTCCATGTGTTATCTGGTTCAACTTGCGCATGACCGATCACAGCAACAATATGATTATGAACTTAATTCAATTACTCTGTGTTTGAGTATAACGTTACAATGGAGAGAATATATGTGAACCGATAATTGTAATTTCGTAACATGCAGAGGCATTTCAGCAACCAGCGAAAGGGGACATTAAAAAAAAAAGTTAACGACACCAAGTGTCAATACCCCCAACCCTCAGATAGGAGAGGGATACTTGATAACAAGGAAGGAAGAACACATAAGACAGAATACGCGATTCCATGAGAAAATATGGTTGGTACTTGAACGAAAAGATCGCATGCTGGTTAATACTTAAATGGTTTTGAGCAGTCCTACGTACTGGACATTGCGCTATAATTGTAAATGGTCACAACCTATTCATATCTAAGCGACAACGGCATGCTAAACTCACGTACAATAGTGAGTATAACAACAAATATGTACACGTGTGTTTATGACTAACAAGAAACCAGGCATAGTTCTCGTTCTGATTTTTGACGAATTTGCACCAGGTTGGACAAAGGCAAATACAAACATCTACAGTAATGTCAAACGGCCGTAGCGATGTCAAACACAAACATTTCGGATCGTCACGCGTGACTGGCGACAACACCTGGCAAGATCGTTTGACGCAAACCAAGACAAGGTAGGCATACTGATAAAAAGTTACGCTCCCCATATCGAGAATAATGAAGGCTGCAGTGTGGCAGGTCTACACGTTATCAACGGAACAACAACGGCGTCTATTACTGGCGCTATAACGGGCGCCAAGTGTGACATGCATGGCTGATTCCATACGTAGATATGACAGGTGATACTCCTGGTCTATTCAAATGTATCTTACGCAATATTGCCGCATTGACCGCACGTTGGCACACGAGAGAACGCCCTTGGTTAACAATTGCGGACACGAATGACTCAAATGGTCGCCTGAATGACCGCGGAACAGGAAGTGAGGTTATAATATGTCACTGAAGTGAACTAAAAGTACGTGGGGAGCGTCCCTATGTTTAATACGTCCAACCCGTTATTCAAAAAAGGTTCGAGAAACAAGTCAGAGAACGATAGACCAGTGAGTTTAACATCAGTGATTTGTAAATTATTAGAAAGACTAATTAAAGATCACATGGTGGATTTTCTTGTTAAACAAAACTTGATAAACCCATCTCAACATGTTTTTTTTTAAAGCGAGGTCATGCTTAACAAATATGTTATGTTTTTTGGAAGACATCACTAAGTGGGTAGATGAGGGATCACCAGTAGATATCGTCTACTTAGATTTTCAAAAAGCTTTTGACAAAGTACCACATCAAAGATTACTGCTTAAACTAAAGGCCCATGGCATAGGAAATGGTATAATAAACTGGATAGAACAATGGCTGATTGACAGAAGAAAACGTGTAGTAGTTGATGGGGAGGCTTCAAACTGGAAATCGGTATTGAGTGGGGTACCACAGGGATCAGTATTAGGTCCTATATTATTCTTAATATATATCAACGATTTGGATGATGAAATAACAAGCAAGGTGTTGAAATTTGCGGATGATACAAAAGTGTTTAGAAGGATTAAAAGTGATGGAGATAGACAGCATTTACAAGATGATCTTGACAGGTTGATCAAATGGTCTGAAAAGTGGCAAATGCTGTTCAATTTTGGGAAATGTAAATGCCTCCACACAGGACATGGGAACAAAGAAGTAGAATATACAATGGGGGGTACTGTACTAAGTACTACTGTAAAAGAAAAGGACTTAGGGTTAAACATTAGTGCTGATATGAAGATTTCAGAGCAGTGCGGAATTGCAGCTTCAAAGGGAAATCAAATCCTTGGATTAATTAGGCGAAACATAACGTATAAGGAAAAAGAGCTAATAATACCGCTGCCACAAAACAATAGTTAGGCCTCATTTAGAATATTGTATTCAAGCGTGGAGGCCATATCGCAGGAAGGACATAGATATGCTAGAAAGAGTGCAGAGGAGAGCAACTAAAACGATACCAAATCTGAAGGATCTTAGTTACGAAATACGCCTAAAAAATGCGGTTTAACAACACTAGAGACCAGGAGATTGAGAGGAGATCAGATAAAAGTGTTTAAAATATTGAAGGGTTATGAAAATATTGATAGAAATATGTTTTTCTCAGTTAAGAAAGATAGAAGGACTAGAGGGCATGAACTTGCATTAGCAAAGGAGCAGAGTAGATTGGATATAAGAAAGTTTTCATTTTCACAAAGGACTGTAAATGAATGGAACAGATTACCTGCTGATTGTGTGGGTGCTAGTAGCATGAATATGTTTAAAAATAAAATCGACATATACCTCAGACGGGCGGGATACACATAGATAAAAGGGTCGGACTTTCGATAAGCCAAAGGGCTTCCTTGTCCACCTGCCACCTATAGTTAATTCTCTGGGTGGCAATCTTGTTAAATCTTAAATCTTGTTAAACCCGTTCCACTGCTGTAACGTCATTGACGTCATGCGGCTTACTAAGCAATCGACTTCGTATCAACATGCAAATAACATAAGTGCGTGCTTGTACACAGTGCTAACATACGCACACGCCCACCCACCTGGTGGATATTCTAGTACTATATATATGTTAATTCACCAGAGGCCACTATGGGTTAGAGGCCACACCCTGCTAGTCGAGCTAAACCGGTCAGCTATTGTTTCAGGCGCAGTTTGCCCTGGGCCAGTGACAGAGACACACCCGCACTTGAAGAGTCTCTGGGCCCAGTAGTTCGTTTATACCTACGGCCTGGTAAGTTAGTCTTGTTATATGTATGTGTTATTTGTAGTGGGGGTTTAATCATTGCATTGTATTGGATTATTATTATTATATGATATATTAGAATAATACGTAACGTGAAATTTATTAATGGTGTTATGTTTCCAATTTAGACGGGGATTATAAGGGCGTGGCGGTTCTATATACTGGGTAGTTCAGTATTGTCATGTAACTAATGCAACTGCATAGGCAGATGCTAGGTAATGTAGTAATACGAAGTACTATCTCGAATTCACTGGTGTGTATTACTATGTCTCTAATAGGTTTGAATTACATATGCGAATATTATCCTGTAATAATAGGTGTGTAATTACATAGTGCAGAAGGTGACGTGAATGTATTGGGATTGATTATGTATTGCTGTTACTTTGTTATTGCTGATATATACACGATAACTATCCATTTGTAACATTATGTGATTATATGTTACAGAACGTTGAGTATCCCTCTGGGAGCTTAAACATTGACAATTCAATAAACTCTGTCGTGCCCAAACAAGCACAGTCGTCTGACTTGTTTACAAGTGGTACCAGAAGTGGGGTCCGACAGAGTAAGCTCCCAGAGGGAGTCGAGAAAGCATGGCGTCGGCAGACGAGAAGTTAGAGCGACTAGAGGAAATGGTGGAAACGTTCAAGCGAAACCAACAATCCATCAACGTCACGGTTACTGCCCCTACGACCCGAAAATTAAAGACGTTCGAGGGTCATTCGTGTGATCTACACGACTGGATGGAAGATGCCCGCAACTGTTTGTCTTCCATCTCATCGGTCGAGCGGTTACATTTCCTGATCGCACACCTGGATGGACCTGCCCGGGAAGAAGTCAGGTATGCGCCAGAGGAAGAGAAAGACTCAGTCGATAAACTATTTGCTTTACTTGTGTCCACTTTTGGGGAAACCCGGAGTAATGCGCAGTTAAAGAAAGAGTTGTATGATAGAGGTCAAGGAAATAGAGAAAGCGTTAGGGATTTTTCCCGGGCACTTCTAGAAATCTCCGAAGGCTTATCAGACAAATCACAGAGTAAGAATGAAACTTTGATAGAGGTATTCTGCGAGAATCTGGTTGATCCACAAATCAAACGGGAAATGAAAAAATTGGTCCGCACCCAGCCTATGGTTTCATTTAGTGCTCTGAGGTCGGAGGCGATCCGTCTTGAGGAGGACGGATTGAGCAGTATGTGTAAAAATGCATGTATTCGGGGAATTCATGAACCTCACCACACCTCCGTCGACCCGAGTATTCTGGAACGAATTGCCACCCAGCTAGAACTACTCGCGACAACTCAGACGCAAATTGTTTCTTTGTTGCGAGCACAACAGTCGTCGGGGGGTGTGGAGAGGGGCGATAGAACTAGCAGACCGAAGCCCCGTAACAGTGGCTCGGTCTCTTGTGAGTATTGTGGCCGAAGCGGGCACACTTACACTAATTGTTGGAAACGTGCTGGGGACATGCGCCGTACTACAGATCAAACCGAAAATCGGGCATACGGGGGGCAACCAAATTCTAGCGCAACACCCCGTAATCATCAGGAAAACTAAGTAGCCCTACTGTCGAGCGTCACGCAGGCGGGTGTAGTAACATAGACTCTATGTTAGTTGACGCCATCATTGGCAAGACACCAGTAATTTCGCGTTGTATATCCGGTGAAGACACCAATATGGTTTTAGACATGGGCTCTGAAGTAACGATTTTACAGGAGTGGTGGTTCAATGAACATTTAATGACGTCAGTCAATGGGTTAAACGACGCATCAGCGTGGTTACGGCTGGAAGCAGCCAATGCTCTAGAGTTCCCTTATATAGGGTACTTCACAGCCGATATAAATGTGTTGGGCACGGTCGTTAAGAACAAAGGTATTTTGATACAAAAAGATCCACCAGGGTTTGTCCCCTCCCGACCAACGTCTGGAATACTGGGTATGAATGTTTTGGGTGACATGCCAGATAAGGGAATTACTTCATACTATTGAGACCCATGATACTAACCCGAAACAGGATATCGATGGAAGAGTAGTGAAAATTGCAGGTGATACTAGTGTTAAGATACCAGCATGGTCGTCGTGTAACGTAACAGTATCAGGTCCACATTGCACCGGTAACGGAATGGTAGAGCCATTCGATGTTCCCCTGAATGGAGGTTTACTACTCGAAACTTGTTTAGTAGGTTCCATCAACGGACATTTCGAAGTAACTATCCTCAACCCGACCTCCGAAGATGTGTGGCTACGTTCCCATTCACCTGTCGGGAGGATATATACGGTAGATGTAGTCGATCGGAATCAGGAACACTTCGTTGATTTCGAAGAATTGGATGACAGCTTGCGAGTGTCCCTGGAACCACGACAGGTAACTGCTACTACACGACAGGTAAGAAGCGAGCAATGGAAATATATATCTGATGCGTCACCCCTTGACCCTGGGTACAACTGGATGGAAGAGGTACACATAGGTGAGATACCGCCAATAGACAAAGATCGACTAATGGAATTATTGCATAACAATCAACAAGTATTTGCCCAGGACGAGAATGACGTGGGATTGACGGACACGGTTAAACACCGAATATACACTTCAGACGACAGCCCTGTTAAGGCGGCCTATCGTCGCATTCCACCAACTCAGTTTGAGGAAGTTAAAGCGCACATTAAAGATCTAGTCCACAAAGGGATAATTAAGCCCAGTCAGTCGGAATTTGCGAGTCCGATTGTTATTTGTCGGAAGAAGAAAGGTAAGATTAGGATGTGCGTGGATTATCGCAGGCTTAATACCAAGACAAGAAAAGATGCGTTTCCACTTCCCCGAGTGGATGAGATCTTCGACCACCTATCGGGAGCAAAGTATTTCTCGACTGTCGATTTGAAATCGGCTTATAATCAGGTGGAGATAGACGAGGTTGATCAACACAAGACAGCGTTCACCACCCCCATGGGGTTGTACGAGTACAAGAAAATGCCATACGGGCTTTGCAATTCACCAGCAACCTTCCAGAGATTAATGCACATTGTGTTCAGGGAAGAGATGAATGAAAAAGTACTTATTTTCTTGGATGATATAATCATCTACTCCTCTACCATTGAAGAACACTTTGAACGACTGAATTTGGTGTTCCAACGACTGGCATCTCACGGTCTAAAGATTGAGCCCACTAAATGTTACCTATTTCAGGAATCCGTTTCTTATTTGGGACAGATAATCTCTAATGAAGGGATTTCTGGGGATCCAGAGAAGGTGAACGCAGTAAGGGAATGGCCAGTACCTGAGAATACGAGAGAACTCAAGGTTTTCTTGGGAACAGCGGGATATCACCGACGTTACATTCATCACTTTTCACAGTTGGCATCACCTCTATATGAATTGGTGAATCAAGATCCCAACAAAGGAAAGAAGAGAAAACCAGGTAGAAAGTGGAATTCAGCCAAACCGGTACCGTTTGTGTGGAGGCAGGAAAACCAAGAAGCATTTGATTCACTGAAACATGCTCTTACTACAGCTCCAGTCTTGGGATTCGCTGATTTCACGAAACCATTCATTCTGGAGACAGACGCCAGTCACCAAGGACTAGGAGCGTTACTACTCCAGGAACAGGAAGGGAAAACCCGAGTTATAGCCTATGCTAGCCGTAGTCTCAGGGGTCCTGAGAAGAACCGAACGGCTTATAGCTCTATGAAATTAGAGTTGTTAGCAGTGAAATGGGCGGTGACTGAGAAATTCCGCGACTACTTGTTGAGTGTTCCGTTTGTAGTATATACCGACAATAACCCATTGTCGTATATTCAGACTTCGGCAAAGCTAACGGCGGCGGAACACCACTGGCAGGCAGTGCTAGCCAGGTTCAATTTCAGCATTCGCTATCGTTCCGGAAGACTTAATGCATCGGCAGACGGTCTGAGCCGGAAACCACTTCAGACTGAAACAAAAGAGTTCACAGTCATCGAAAAAGACGAAATAGCTGACATCCTCCAAGTAACGGTGTTGCCGTGCGATTTGCGCCAGAAATTACTCAAGGCAGCAGTCTGTACCAACACAGGTGCGATATACATCCAAGTATGTAGAGTCGCCGATCCTACCAAGTCTTAGTTCGGACGCGATCCAGGAGGCACAACGTTATGATCCGGTTTTGGGTCGAGTCTGGCATTACATCGACAGAGGGCGAGAATCGACACTCGGAGAAAGACGGAAAGAACAACCGGCAGTAGCGAAACTGCTACAACAATGGGACCGCATTCAGGTCTGTTCCGGAAAATTGTGCAGAACCCTAATAGACCCAATGAGTGGAGAAAAGGTAAGCCAGTTGTTGTTACCGCGTACAATGAGGGAGGAGGTATTACAAGAATTCATGATCGGATGGGACATCAAGGCATTGATAGAGTTGAGAAGCTAGTACGAGCAAGATTCTACTGGCCGAATATGCGTTCCGACATCCTGAATTGGATTTCGAAGTGTGATCGTTGTAATCTTGCAAAGATGCCACATTTGAAGGTACGGACTCCAATGCATAGTATTGTGACAAGGGGCCCATTAGAAGTCATCGCAATAGACTTCACAGTTCTCGAACCAGCTAGTAACGGCATCGAGAATGTCCTGGTCATGACCGACGTGTACAGTAAATACACAATAGCCGTGTCGACGAGAAACCAAACAGGTACGGGAATGGTTTCTGCGTTATGGAGTTCCGTGTCGTATACACTCTGATCAAGGGATATGTTTTGACGCAAAAATTGTCAAAGAGTTGTATAAGATCGAGTTGTATCGAGAAATCTCGTACGACACCGTACCATCCCATGGGAAATGGACAATGTGAGCGATACAACAGAACAATGCATGGATTGTTACGCACACTGACACCCGCTCAGAAGACCAAATGGCCGGAATATTTGCCAGAACTTACGTATGCATATAATGTGACCCCTCATGCTGCAACGGGGTTTAGTCCATTCTATCTCATGTTCGGTCGTGTTCCGCGCTTACCGATCGATATCAAATTGCACAGTGACGACACCCTCCAATTACAAACGGTTCATGGAGCCAACCTGGACTGGGTGGACTATCATCAGGCTAGACTGACAAGTGCCTATGCTAAAGCTGCGGAACAGCTGAAGTTAGACATTGCTAACCGAAAAGCAAGTTATGACAAGCATGTCGGGGAGAATGCACTGCGAGTTGGGGAACGTGTACATTTACGCAATAGGGTGAGAGGGCGTAACAAGATTGCGGATGCATGGGACCCGGGAGTGTACGTAGTGACAGAACAAAAGGACGACACATACGTAGTCGTACCGGCGAGGGGGCACAAGAAGCGCATAATTAACCGCCAAGACTTGCGGGTTTGTGTCCCAGAGACTGCGAAAGGGACAAGACTGAGCAGACTAGGTCAAGACAGTGAGGAAACTGACCACCCACCATACGAGGTGACAGTCTCTTGTCAACCGAACAATGGCCATTTAGACTTGAACTCGGACGTAGAAGAATCAACTACTCCGAACAGACCGTTACGACGGTCAACGCGAAGCAATGCGGGGTACCATAGTAATCCACACCGAGAACCTAGGTCCGTCCTTAGTTAATGATTTCAATTTATTATGTTAGCCGCGGCCGGCTAAATGTTAAACTTGGGGGACATATAACCCTGGTGGATATTCTAGTACTATATATATGTTAATTCACCAGAGGCCACTAGGGGTTAGAGGCCACACCCTGCTAATCGAGCTAAACCGGTCAGCTATTGTATCAGGCGCATATATATATATATATATGTATATGCGACTAATCGATTAATTATTCACAATTAAAGTTTTATTTAAGTTTTTCGTTGACCATTAGACAAAAAGGATGGTCTTAAATTGTCAGAACTTAGGAAACTTCCTTGTTTAGTTCTAAGGTCGAAACAATTGTATTGTACCTCGAGCAATGTAACTTATGTGGTTAAAGGTGTTCTTATCGTGTCATATAATTGCCGTGAACGCCCAGCATGCTAACGACGCAAACTGTGATATAGTTAGTAGGGTGGCAAGACTGATAAGATGTGACCGATACTAGTTGGACTTACATGTATGATGTTTAAGGACATATATTAGTTATAATGTTATCTTTATCAGGAAGACATCACGGCGGTGCATAGCCTACGTGGATTTGCCACAATCGTCATTCCTAAGTCACCTTGGACTACGACCGCAGGGTAAAGAACATAATTATACGTTTTTCACTCGACAGCTGTGTTTAAAAATGCTATTAATCTTCAAAACACCGCCTTTTTGGTTTGTGTTTGAATTCACTGAGTAAAGAGGCCGTAGAACCACGTGATGCTACATCTGTTTGTTTTTGTAACGGGAGAGTTTTCCAGTGTTTGATGTTCGGGCTTCTAGAAGAAACCCTTTCAAGTCTTTCCGTAAGCAGGTAGCTTGTATCCTTACATGTTTTACGACAATTACTCACACGAGATACTTTCAAGGCCATATGCCCACGTGGGACCTAATTATACTGAAGCTGTCGCATCGGTATTAGTCAGGTACCCGAGCGACATATTATTTGGATATGGGGACAGACCGGATAAAATCACCAAACTTGTTCCGCAGCTTCCTTATGTTGGTAGCTTTAACTTTTTGATCGGAGTTAGCAATTATTTTGGGTGGGTGCATTATTTTTCACCACCTACCAAATAAATCTGCCGTTTTACTAATTTTTTCCATCGGATATGGATACAATCCGGTTACATCATCAAATTTGTTTCTCTGCTTCGTTTTGTTAGTATCTCTAACTATTCGATCGAAGTCATAAAGCTGTTTGGGTGGGTCCATTGTTTTTACCCCTTATCAAACAAAATCTGCCGTTATACCACTTTTTCTACATTGTATATGGATACAACCAGGGTAACTTCACGAAATGTTTTTCTCTGCATCCATTGGCTATTCAATTTAGCTTTTTGAACGGAATCAGAAAATTTTTCGGGTGCGTCCATTATATTTTACCCCTATTCAATTAAAATATCGGCCGTTTTATCATATTTGTTCATTGGGTACAGACTGGCTTACATCACGAACAGTGTTTCTTTGATTCCATACACTATTAACTTCTTTATTTTTTCAATTTGTGTGGGTTGGTCCATAATTTACCCTCCTCCTTTAGCCGAGATATGCCGTTTTATTGGATTTCAGTACAGCATGTATTATTTGGTAACGGCAAGTCTAATAGACGAAAATATATAAATATAATTTGTATATCTTCGCGCCATTTCTTTAGGTTGCCATACAATACATCTTTGTATCATAACTTATAAGAAATTATGGCTTTTATAGTACTTGCGTTTGTGTTAGGATAGGTTAACACTAAGCACATTTTACACAAATTAATTCTACCGTTGTGTCAAACGGAAAAGGTTGTGTTCTGTTCTCAGAAGTTGCATATCTTAATCTCAGTTCTCCAGACTCATGTGAAGTGGCGTGGTTACTGACTTCGGCTTATTTGTTAGACATGCTATATGTTACCACGAGATGTTGACATGTACACGCATATATCCACCCATTCACCATTCATATCACATACACGCACATAAACACACACACATACATACATACATACACACACAAACACACGCACACGCACACGCACACGCACACGCACACACACACATATGGACACATACACACATAAACACGCACACACACACACACACACGCGCACGCGCACGCGCACGCGCACGCACACGCACACGCACACGCACACGCACACGCACACGCACACGCACACGCACACGCACACGCACACGCACACGCACACGCACACGCACACGCACACGCACACGCACACGCACACGCACACGCACACGCACACGCACACGCACACGCACACGCACACGCACACGCACACGCACACATGTATTGTACCTCGAGCAATGTAACTTATGTGGTTAAACGTGTTCTTATCGTGTCATATAATTGCCGTGAACGCCCAGCATGCTAACGACGCAAACTGTGATATAGTTAGTAGGGTGGCAAGACTGATAAGATGTGACCGATACTAGTTGGACTTACATGTATGATGTTTAAGGACATATATTAGTTATAATGTTATCTTTATCAGGAAGACATCACGGCGGTGCGTAGCCTACGTGGATTTGCCACAATCGTCATTCCTAAGTCACCGTGGACTACGATCGCAGGGTAAAGTACATATAAGTTTTTCACTCGACAGCTGTGTTTAAAAATGCTATCAATCTTCAAAACACCGCCTTTTTGGTTTGTGTTTGAATTCACTGAGTAAAGAGGCCGTAGAACCACGTGATGCTACATCTGTTTGTTTTTGTAACGGGAGAGTTTTCCAGTGTTTGAGGTTCGGGCTTCTAGAAGAAACCCTTTCAAGTCTTTCCGTATGCAGGTAGCTTTTATCCTTACATGTTTTACGACAATTACTCACACGAGATACTTTCAAGGCCATATGCCCACGTGGGACCTAATTATACTGAAGCTGTCGCATCGGTATTAGTCAGGTACCCGAGCGACATCTTATTTGGATATGGGGAAAGACCGGATAAAATCACCAAACTTGTTCCACAGTTTCCTTATGTTGGTAGCTTTAACTTTTTGATCGGAGTTAGCAATTATTTTGGGTGGGTGCATTATTTGTCACCACCTACCAAATAAATCTGCCGTTTTACTAAATGTTTCCATCGGATATGGATACAATCCGGTTACATCATAACATTTGTTTCTCTGCTTCGTTTTGTTAGTATCTCTAACTTTTCGATCGAAGTCATAAAGCTGTTTGGGTGGGTCCATTGTTTTTACCCCTTATCAAACAAAATCTGCCGTTATACCACTTTTTCTACATTGTATATGGATACAACCAGGGTAACTTATTTGTTAGACATGTATATGCTACTAACGAGATGTTGACATGTACACGCATATATCCACCCATTCACCATTCATATCACATACACACACATAAACACACACACATACATACATACATACACACGCACACACACAAACACACGCACACGCACACGCATACGCACACGCACACGCACACACACATATGGACACATACACACATAAACACACACACACACACACACACACACATAAACACACACACACACACACACACACAAACACACGCACACGCACGCACACGCACACACGCACGCACACACGCACACACACAAACACGCACACGCACGCATAAATACACACACCCGCGCACGCACACAGCCACGCGCATGCATTCACAAGTACACCCATCCTACATACACGCACGCACGCACGCACCACGCCGAACGCACGCAAATACATACACACACCGATCAGGAACATATTTTACATAAAATCATTAATGATTAAATCCTTACACTACACAGACTCCAATGTTCTTATAATAATAGTAATAATTATTTTGTTAACGCCACATCCAATGTTGTTCACAGCGCTTTACAATGACATACATATTTATGTTAACAAATAATGCATTTGAATAAAAACAATAGTTGTTATATCATAGATGTTATATCATAGATAAAATGAACTAATACTAATAGTAATTAAGACAATAAATATAGTACAAGTAGACAAGGAATGTGATATAAATATCATATAATAAAATAAAATAATTAAGGTCATAGTATTATTATTTTAATAAGTAAACTAAGATTAACGTAAACATCAATAAATTAGGCTAAAATTATATGAAAAATAAATAGATAGATAAATAAATTAATAAACGTTACACACCGAGCAGCTATGGTAAGGGATTGTTGATAATCGTCCGAGTTACATATACGCTGCAGTGAACAGGTGAGTCTTCAACACAAATTTAAATGAGTCCAGTGATGTTTTGCTGGTAACACTTGACGGCAGAGCGTTCCATACTGATGCCGCTGCGTGAGCAAATGTACAGTCACCGGCTCTGCTGCGTGTGCTCGGGACAACTAGAGCGTTGGAGTCAGCAGACCGAAGACGTTTGGCTGGCATGCAGACATGCACGAGCTTCTGCGTTTTTGTGCAGCGCCTTGTACGTAAGCACAGCGATCTTTAATGTAATGCGCTGTTGAATAAGTAGCCAGTGCCGTTGGCGAAGAATAGGGATCACATTTATACAACGAGCCTTCCTTAAAATGCCCTTTCATGACTGTTTATCTCCTGTTAAAGTTCCCTTAACAATGTCTGATAAATTAAAGTATCATGATAATATTTATATTGGGTATGGGGGGCATTATGCAAGATAAAGCGTGCTGAAGGCAAATCAAAACGATCGGGTATTCAAATGAAAGGATTTTTAGCAACACCACTACTAAAAAATTGCTGATTTAAATGCTTGTTTTCGCCATTGCCATTGTGTCATTAAACGACATTTTAATTTCAAATGTACGTAATTGCCCTCTTATTCCACTAAATTGCTCAGTGGAATTTGGAAGATGTAGTAATATCCCAGCCAGCACGCCACAATCGGCCCGAAGTCATTTATCAGCAATTGGGCCTCCCTAGGATGGGGCACTGGGGTAGTGATATTTGACACTACGGTGTACCGCCATTTATATATATATATATATATATATATATGATATGATGACGATGAACGTGTCTCAACAACAACAAATGCAGTCCATGTGCTACGCGTTCCTGTTTGTTAGTGCGACAGGGTAAATGGGTGATAATGAAGTGCGTACACTAGGCGCCTTCTGTCATTATGACGCTTTACTTCATGGCTATATAAAACAGTTTCAAGTTTCTCATCAGGACTTTATTAAAATGTAAATGAGGGGTGCAAGTTGTGGTAAATGTGTCTATGTTGATCCTGATGGCGGTACTAACAACTATCAAAGCAACTCATCATCAACAATTAACAACTTAAAAGTCTTAAGATGTCTACTGAATGTATTTCTTACAAGTAGGCACATTCCTTGTGTTTGGTATGAAATGTAGTTTTCTCTTTTTGCACAGAAGTATTGCATGCATATTTAATCAAAGGATAATTATATTTCAAAATAACATTTTGTGGAAGCTATTTTTAAATTCTTGTGCGGATGAGAAACCGGGAATTATTTTATAAAAGTAAAGTAAAATTATTTTATGTGACCTTATTGTGAGACAAAATATGTACTTTTTAAACACATTTTATAGATACTAGGCATTGTTCAATGTGGTACCTTCATTGAAGAAATTAAATATTTGTACGTTAATATTACAGATGCTGTCAGAAAGAATGAACTGGCAACATTGCCACTGACTACAACATCAGGAGAATATTCGAAAGTACTCCAAGACTGCCTCTGACGGGAATGGTGTTAGATAGTAGCGGATGACAAATGCAGCTAGTTGTAGCAGAAAAAGAGTTTATGGACAATAATAATTAAGCAGCCTTTTCACAAAATATTTCAGTTGTACATCATGTGCCGCACGAGTCAATGGACACTAATTGCAACTTTGCTTTTTGATTTTAATTTTCATGTATTACATTATGTGTTTGTTATGCGCATTGGAGTTGCTTGCGTACTTAATTTTAGTTTATAATAATTGGATGGGATACTCGTCACCCATTCTCTTTTTGAAGCAGTTTACATATTTGTAAATAATATATTACTATATTATTTTATTGTTTTCAACTTCCAAATTCCAGATAATCCCAATAAATTGAGGAACTTGTATAAAGTAATGTTCATTTTTAACATTAGAGTGACAATGCATGAAATTGAAAGTTATAAGACCAATACACATAAGTGATGTGTATAATTTGGTCTTATTACTTAAAAACACACAAATACTCACATTTAGCAAAATCAGGCACAGTCAGCATATGAGCGGCTAACCATCGGCACAGTATCGGCGTCCGACTACGAGCCGCCCTCGGCCCGAAGGCGAGACGCCGGACAAAAATCCCTCGACCCGCAGGCGGATGCCGATAGCGGGCCGATTACTTTACCGCTGTCGGTGTGCTATCCGGGATATTGGACTAGGCCGTAGGCAACCAGCTAGTAAATGTAGTGTGGGGCCTGATCGGCTGGGTTTTGGATCAGTAGTTAAGTAACTTGATCAATAAATACGTTAAACTACATACTGTGTCTTCATAAATTATCTCAACAGAAGATACACCGACAAAAATAATGTTGTGTGACATAACGGTATAGAAGCTGACACCCCTCTATTATCGCTCGTTTAATCCGTGCATTGTTTGCGTATATCATGTATATGAACGGTATATTTGTTAGGAAATTCATGCAGTAGGATTTCACAATTAAATAATGCATTTTGTAGTATATGCTGAAAATCTGGCGATATGCCTTGCAGGGAAGAATGGCAATGCCAGGAGTATCTCCTCGAGCGTTCGTTCCACCGTGTTCGACACGGGTATCTGGTGCTAAAAAATACCCGGTCCAATTGCCCAACCATCGGCAATTGGAGAACATTGAAGGTAATTGCGAGCTCCTGTCTTCCGGCTTCGCGCACTTCGTGATACACTCGACAGGGGTTGAGTTACACACCACCCGTTGTTTTCAGTCATGTCTAGTAACATCAGTGTGACCTCATGCATTATATATTTTATATCATATTTACGTCATTTGATCAGTTCTTCCTTAAATATGGAGTCATATTGAGAGAAAACATTGGTTTGAGCGGCCATTTTTAATTTATGCAAATTCGATGTTTTCCCAAACAAGATTTTGTGTGATTTTTGACATGTTGTTCGGTATATGCTTGGGGCTTGTTTCCCGCAAAACATTGTTTTTGTTGCAATTTTATCGAGGTAAAACCGTAAATTGACTAGGCTACCAGACCGATCCGCTGATACACCACTATGATCTCTGGCGGAAATAGTTCAAGAAGGACCACCAACTACCGATTCGTCTTTTTGTTCCGCGAATTGACAGTCAGGAGTTGTGAGACGGGAACTCGTTACCCATTAATGCGACCAACCGCTTTTGGACCGATTCCAGAAGACCAGCTTGATCGCTTCAGTCGAATCTCGCTGGCGTGTTCTTTGCATAACCGCCTCCCGAAAGCTGTCTGGTATAAATGGCGTGACGCAACCGATGATAAAAGGGTGACAAAAAAGACCTACCGGTGCGCAACGAATAGAAAGGGAGTAACTTGAGTATCCTAGATAGTGAGTTATAGATACTCTATCTTTTGGGGGAAAAACTATGTCTTTACAGAAACTACGTCCTGGTAGTTTGTCACCGTCACACTTGCAATGCGTCCTTTGACGTACGTTATGATCAACTGCGCCAAAACACAAATGAACCAGTTGTCACACATCGCTACTTCATATAATTTGAACCAGACGAGCTAAATGTATTAATGTTCAAATCAATCACGACACAAGCCCCTACGAACAAAAACCGAGCACTTGGTATTATAACGCGCCGTCAGGAATCCAGATTTCGCAATCTAATACATCGTCAATGATTATTCAGACAAAGAAGCCTTATTTATGCCTCCAGACCCCAGAAATGCACCTCTATTGCAATGTCATATGTGCTTTCTAAAATAATCAATTGAGTGTTACTTCCTGGGTGAATAGTGGCGCCACCGTGCGATCACCCCATGAACGTTCATTTGCTTCTATGCGTAAGGTGTTCGGGGCGAACCACACCAAAAATTGGCTATCAAAATACCACTCCGTCGCCGGGTTCTACAAAGTTATGGTTCAGTTACAAACGCTGTTTCGTGCCTCTACCTGTTGTACTTCCGGTGATCCCCTTGTGTTGAATATGATGTCTGAGGAAAGCTATGAACACGTAACCAACAACGTACATAACGAATATTTTGTGTATAGAACGAAGGCTTACACATAGACCCTAAACATACGAATTAACATATAAATACGCTTTAAAATAAGGATATTAGCATCGTCGTCATCGCCATAATTACTATTATCACCAGGAAATGCAATACTCAACCACCATCTTGTCGTATCTCGAGGATACGTAGTTTATGACGCCACTGACTAGCAAATGACGCGACGGATATGACGTCACCGATTGTCGAAAACACACGAACTGACGCCGACACAAGAGACTTGGAAGGCGACGAGGGCAGTTGACAGCGACTCTCCGGCTACAGTGGCGTCCGCGGAAGGTTTCAAACGATTCGCCCCAAGTGGAGATGCTAAGTCTAGGTGTAACAGACCTACAGTGACTAATTTAGTTAATTAATATTAGTAATAGTTATCAGAGAAAGACTGGAACAGAAAATGCAGATTCATATTATATAAAAGAATGCTGCACAAAGCAAGCATATGGTCGCCGTCACTGTGGGCGCGTTTCTAAAGCAACAAGGTTTGAACGATTTGTTTATTTTCGCGTCTGTAGGCGTAGTTCTTGGTGTCTACCGGAACAGAATGTAGTTGACAGTTAAGAGTTATGACTGGAATTTGGTGCAGACATTGGCCTGACCTTGGATTCACTTCGTGACCATGTCCTGGTTTTAAGATCGAACCGGAAAGGTGAAATTATGCAAATAAATGCAGACCCCTTCACGTGAGTGAGCACCCTCATCCCCATAGTATGACGACATAAAAACACGCATGCGTAGAATCATAATTCTACAAATTTCATACTATGCGTTTCGATCCCTTACGGTTTAAAGACAATTCCCGGATTTGGCTTGAGGCCAAGCCAGTATGTTTAAAAGGGAACTATTTTTGGAATTACGGGGAGGGCAGCAATGAACACAGACGAAGAGACACGTTGACGCTCTCCACGGGAAACTAGGAAAATGTTTCCCACATATTTAGACTTATCAAAATTTCAGCAAATATAAACCACGGTGGTTTATATATTGCTTTATCGTTCGATCTTCAAAAACCAAGGACACTTTAAATGTAAAATAGAGTTGAACTGTCGGCGCACATGAATGTGCAAACGTTGTACGGACATCGTTTCTGAAGTTTCTACTGATGAATAAAACATATATATTCGTGACGAACCTGGAACGCTTGTTTGTTCAATTTCATTGACAAACAAATACACCCTTAGCCGTGAGGGAACAATGCATCACCACAGCACGATGATGCACACGGCTTGGCGAGCGACATACCCGAGGTAAGGCTCCGGTCTTCTTAAGCCATTGCGTACCGCCCAACAGTGAAGGAAGGAAGGAAGGAAGACGGAGGGGACAACTTTACAACTGGCGAGCGCGCCAAGATCAGTATAAAATAAAAACGACGACGGCAGTCTTACAACTGACGAGTCAACTCGAGACCGACAACGATCGCCGGCGTGTGCCACGCATTCCGACGGCGATGTTAAACACTACATCGATTTCATTCTTAAAGGTAGGTCTTTCTGGACCAGCTTCCCAATATCAGGCCAAACGATAACCTCAGCTATGCTGAACTAAGTAGGTGTATGTTATCCGGGACGTTAGGGAGGTTGGAAGGGAAGGACCGAATCATTACGTACATTGACGAACGGCACCGGAACGACCAACGAGAGAAAACGGAGAGTGGCCGAGATGCGAGGAAATCGACGGTGCGTGCCGCCAACGAGACAAGATCGCGTGGAGACAGTGGACAGTCGGCAGAGAAGGCGAAACAGCTGGACGGTCGCGTGAAATCGAAACCAAACAATGAAGATCCGCGAGAAGTCGGGGACAGTGTCAACACTGACGGCGACCGTGACGCGTGCCACAAGGTAGGCTAATCTAATCGACACCGAGCGACACCCAACAGTCCAGGGACCATATCGAAACAGCACGTAGCCTACACGACGGGGATCAAGATAAAAAAGGACTTGATAATTGACATTAGAGTGTGTTTTAAAGGAATCATTTAGAAAGGAAAAAGGTACGTGAGCATTGTATTAAATTTCGACTGAATTGTTTAAAATTGTTTTGCAGAGAGACACATAGTTTCAACGAAAGGAGAAGTAGAAAGGAATTATCAAAAGGGTTTAAATTTTAAAAGTTACTTTCCAACAGAACACCCAGCGGAGGGTATTCGCTTAAATACAATTTAACTAGGTGTGGCAGGCAGTGTTACAACAATGAACGGGTTGCATTACTGAGTTACGTTATCTCAGAGAAATTGAGATTTAGCACAGGGTTTGTGTCAGTTTAAATTGACTAGACAATCTCAAAGTATTGACTAAAAATGTTAGGTGTAAATAGTGAGAAATTTATTGGAATTTGTATTGGCCAGCTGTGACTAAAACAAATGTTAAGACATACAACAATATTTGTTTGCTGCGGGCCGCCAGCGAAATAGAACAATCTTGGTGTCTTCTGAAGCTTTGAAAATGATCTAAGTTTACTGAAATTGTGGTAGATTACAAAGTAGCGGAATACGTGGATCAAACAGGAAGCAAGCTGTGAGCACGTATCTCCAGGAATTTGGTTATGCAAAATTTTCCGCAGCTGCTTAAACGTGACAAATTCAGTTAACTTTTCCGGCTGGTTGTTTTCATTGCTGAAGGATTTCTAAAAACAAGAAATCGGTACAAGATTAATCCGAATTTTATTAAATAGAATAAAGATATTACGTTGACCTGAGAAATGTTTACATATTATGTTTGGCCAATATTCGAACACGGAAATTTACTGAAGTCAGAATTATAGATTAATCTGATTGAAAGAATTGAGCGCCAACCTAACGGTGGTTGTCGAGTTTTATTGTTGAAGAAAACAATATGATATTAGCGTGAGGACGAGCGGATGTCCAGGAAAGAGTTAATAGATGGAATGTGAAATTAGAGTTACGAGGAGTCTCGAACTTTGTGGTGCATCCAATTTATTAAGTTACGTAAATGTTATTGCGTAATAACGCGACGTAAAAACGTAGAAGGTCTATGTTTGTGGTCAGATATTGACTAAACGTTATGACGTGTCACATATTGAAACGAGGATGTGGTTACCAATACGGGTAGGCCTATTTGTGACAATTAAATATGTGGGACGCCAATATTTAATTATCGGAGGTTTGCAAAAGCGGGACATAAATGGAGACGTCTTTATGTCCGATCTAGGCAAATTGATCCGCGGGAATGGATTCTTGAGTAGAGTCTAATCCGAATCAACTGAATGAATTTAAACGACTAAAAGACAGAGCATTTAATTCAAATCACTATAGGTGATGTTTCAACGTTTATGTCTATAGACTTTTTCGGAAGGAAGGTCAGGTAATTATTTCGGTTTTACAAAACGTTAGGAATACGGCATTACACTGACTATATCCTTAAGATAAGTTTGTACAAAAACGCGAAGTCGAAAACAAATGCTACTGGACTACAAGAATCGTCTAAAGAGTTGTGCTGTTGGATAAAACAGGTTTTCCAACAAGGAAACAGGGAAATGCAGTTCCCATGAGGTAGTCTAAAGACACCGAAAGAGCTTCTGTTAATGGATAGGCATCCAACGAGGAAGATAACGAAGTTAAAAGAGAGTAACACGGTTACTCAAACGGTTTTAGTAGAGGGTAACTAAGACCACATTGATGACAAATATGATCAGAATGATTACACGGTCACGTATATAAATGCGGTAGTCTAAAGACACCGAAAGAGCTTCTGTTAATGGATAGGCATCCAACGAGGAAGATAAAGAAGTTAAAAGATAGTAACACGGTTATTCAAACGGTTTTAGTAGAGGGTAACTAAGTATACATTGATGACAAATGTGATCAGAATGATTACACGGTCACAACTATAAAATTATGTGCTTATGATATTTGCTTTCCCTCGCGCGTGCCCGCAACAACTTTCCCCTCCACCATGTCTCTACATACAAAATCAACAACATCGTGGTCACTATTGCTGGACCTACCTAACGCTCGTTGTTGTGAGCTGGTGGGTCTGTGGATCCTGCCTTGTAACTGACAGTGTTCTTAAACGTCCCACTGACGTTGCCGTTAAGCGTGGTCCGTCTACCCATTGCTGCCGGGCTTGACACATCGACGGGACAACACCCGGCGCGTTGGTACTGCAGCTTGTAGCCGAGGAGATTTGATAGGTATAGTTCCGTCATCATGCACGTGTACCAGTCGTCCGAAACCCGTGGCCATCGCGACAGTTCGTCCCGTAGGTGAATTCCATCCCGTACGCCCGAATCATCGTCGCACGTGATCGCAGCGGCGGCCCTGACGTCCTCGGCTACCGGATTCGTACCAGTTTGCTTCACGTTCTCAGTTGACTGCAATGGCGGCAGTGCCTTCAACACCAGTTTCTGTTGTCCGCGCGATATCGTAGCATACCTTCCAACTTGTTTTATTCCGGGAGATTCATCAGCGGTTCACCACGCTTCCCATGTCGCGCTGTCTCGGATTTTCACATCGGAAGACCGGGAGGAGTCCTGTTGGAAATTTCTCGCCGGAACTCCAGCGGTTCAGCATGTCTCCCGTGGCTGTCTCGAAGACGGGGGGCGGCGCTCAGGGACGGATTCCGAGAGGGTAGTCTACGGTGGTAAAAAAAATTCACTGACGGCAGAACCAAATGGTGTAGTAGACATTTTTCGCTACCGCGCCGCTGTAGCTTTTCCGCTGTCTCGGTTGCACTGGTGACATTGGAAGGCGGTCGAGGGGGAGATGCTGTTGAAAATTGTTCCCAGCCGCGTCGGCATAACTTCAGCTTATTGTAACCTGAACGAGAAAACATTTGCAAGGGTTTTTGGGGGCACGGTCGTGTGGGCCCATTATAAAAGTTCTGCGGGTACGCAAAATTCCTAAGGTCTAGGGAGGCCCCTGGTTCCGCTTATGATGCTGTCGGAGATATTAGGTGAAATTCCGGGAGATTTGCCTGTATTCCGGGAGACCGGGAGATACACCCAAATCAAGGAGACTCCCGGAAATTCCGGGAGAGTTGGAAGGTATATTTAAATCTGTACCAAGTCTTCTCGACCGAGTAGTGTCAGGACTTCCATTGAGTTGAAGCTCTCTTTCACGAGCAGGTCGACCGTTTTTGCCGTGATCTTCCGGGCAGCGGCCCAATCCCGCAAAGCCTCCTCCTTCGGACTTTCGGAGCCCATAACCTCGCCTCTCGTTCACCCACAATGCCCGGCATCCAGTCTCCACGGTCATACTACTGGAGTCTGCGGAACATTGGGCAAGCTGGTTCGAATCGTAGGCATCGGTCGTCACAGCAGCTTATTTCAAACGGAATCAGTAAAACGATCAACGGACACTTATTATGTGAACGATCTTAGCAAACATATTTAATGATAATCTGCTAATAATACAAAGCACAGGTGTAATATAGGATTGAGTACAAACATGTTCAGCAAAGTCAGTGATTAGATTATTTTCATAAACAGTGAGACGATACATCTAATTATAGTCACAATGTACTTTGACGCCATCAACATAGAAAATTGTTGCTCAACTCAGTAAAACTGCATCGTCAATCTTTTCATGCTGACTCATAAAATAATAAACTTATTTACATGTACATTTCATAAACAATAAGTGACAATTCCCACATTTGGTGGTGTTAACAAAACAATGACATACGGATTATCTCGGAGCGTCGTTGTCCGATATCAAACGAAATTACTTTCATCTGGCCTCAACCCCACCCACCCCCCTCAGACGAAAATTTATAAACATTGATATGATGATATCAATATATTAACAGTAGTGGTCCTAAACATAAAATATCGATGTCCAAAGTCAGACTAAGCTGCCTCTGAATCTTAGGTTGTGTACTCCAAACAGCCCAATATTGGGCTAACGCAGGAGTTTGTGGTGTTTCTGCGCATGCGCTGTGGGTAGATTACATTAATAATTTATTTTAAAGGCACTTAAACTTGATTGGGTGTGGTGAATGGAAGGTTCATGATGGCTGTTTGAAACGCAATGGGGCTTACTATGTCTATTATTTATAATGGGATCGTGTTCCATGTGCGAATTGTTCGGGGGGTAGAAGGAGAAGACAGCTGCATTGATGCGGCACCTAGGGGCTACGCAGTGACCACGGTTTCTCGATTGTGTTAGAAGGCCTGGCGGGGGTGAGACTGATGTTGCTAATGTCATTTAAAATGTTATAAAATGTCATGGCTTGTTTGATAATGAGCCGTCGTTCAAGAATTGTCCATCCAAGGTCAGCTGAGTTGGTTTGGCGTCTATGATCATTTTAACACATCTGCCGGCAGAGTGTTGTATTCTTTCAAGGTGCTTAATTTGGCTGGCAGTGTGTGGGTTCCATATGGGAGATGCATACTCGAGTTGTGGACGGATTAGCATGTTATACGCTATTTCTTTGACTTCGGGTTTGCATGACCAAGGGTTCTTTTTAATCATGCCTAGGCCATATTTGGAGTTGGATCAGATCAGTTTGAAGAATATCATGATTGGTTTCGGAGGAGATTTTGCGATATATAATGCTGTCATCTGCACAGAGGCGTATGGAAGATTGGGTGTTTTCATCTATGTCAGTTTTGTAGAGTAGGATGGACTGGTCCTAGGGCTGAGCCCTATGGAACACCAGATGTAACATATGTTGTGTCCGACAGAACTCCGTTTACTGAGTCTCTATGTTTACGGTTTGATAGAAATGATTTGATCCAGTTTGGTGTGTTTATGCATGTTATACGTTATTTCCTTGACTTCGGGTATGCATAGACCAAGGCTTCTTTTAAACATGCCTAGGATTGTTGAGTATTTGGAAACTATGTCGGTGACGTGATTTGCCAACGTTAATTTAGAATCTAATTTCACTCCACGATACGTATGGTTGGATAGTGAAGAGAGTTGCATGCCGAAGAATGAATATGAATTTAGTCTGGGTTTAATTTTGTTTATTATTGGGATGTGGACACATCTAGAAATGCTAAATTCTATTTGCGATTTGTCAGACCATGTTTGGAGTTCGATCAGGTCAGTTTGGAGAATTTACGGTCAGTTTCGGAGGTTATTTTGCGATATATAATGCTGTCGACTGTAAAAAGGCGTATGGGAGTTTGGATATTTTCATTTATGACATTATTGTAGAGTAGGAAGAGGACTGGTCCTATTACTGAGCGCTGTGGAACATCAGATGTAACATATGTTGTGTCCGACAGAACTCCATGTATTGACACTCTCTGTTTACGGTTTGCATGGTATAAATGATTTGATCCAGTTTTGTGTGTTTCCAGTTATTCCGTAGGAGTTAAGTTTGGATAGGAGGCGTTTGTGGGGGACGTTGTCAAATGTTTTGGCAAAATCAAGCAGGATTGCATATATTTGTGTTTTGTTGTCCATAGCAGTCATCCAGTCATGGATTGTCTCGATGAGTTGAGATTCACAAGACAGTTCTGACTGGAATCCTTGTTGAAAGTGGAGGATGACGTTATGCTTGTGCAAGTGTTTCCATATATTGCTTAGAATGATGTGTTCCATTACTCTGCAAAGGATGCATGTTAGTGATATTGATCTGTAGTTTGCGGGGTCAGATTTGTGTTTTTTTTTGTATTGGTGTTATTAGTTCTTGGAGCCAGCCATCACAGAGTTTACATGCGTTGTATGACTGTTTGAAGATGTGTATGATGATCGATCGAAGGGTACTATTTCCTCTGCAGTTTCTTTGATAACTCTGGCTCGGAGGTCGTCTGATCCGGTAGCTTTATTCTGGTTAAAGGAAGAAAGAGAGGATGATCGAGAGGGAGTACGAGACGAAGAATGAGAGGACGTACAAGAGGAAGAATGAGAGGGAGAACGATAACAAAAAGAATAAAAGGAAAGAGGCACCAATCCGGTGTTTTTGGTGAAGCCGGCATGCAACAGCGCCCTCCGGCGGCAATCTAGGAGAACTACACGATGGCACAGAAACACCACAGCTCCACAACGCAAAAAGATATATGTCATGTACGACCTCATCGGCTAAAACATAAGAAACAACCTCAAGAAAACAGGCTTCAAAAGAGATGAGAAAAGCAATAAGTGGAGCTACATTCGTCAGTTTTTCCTGATCGATTCCAGAAATGCTGTGCGTATGGCTCCTAAACTGACACACAAGCACATTGACCTGCCTACGTTTTCGGCTTTGCGAGTTAAATATCAGACCCAAGTTTTCTCTCACTCTGTGGCTACTGGGATTTCTACAATGGTTACATTGAAGTCACCACTCTCTGAGGTTGCAGAAGAAACAGCACTGTTCTTGGAACGTATGGACTCTCTGTTCAACTGTTTCAACAGCAAGACATCCAAGCACAAACAACAGATGAAACATGCTTTGAAGGAAGCTAAAGAAGACAAGTGTTGAACACATTATTCTCTCAGGAATTTTGCCAGTAATGGGAGGAAGGGGGGCAACATATAGAAACTGCAAGAGGATGGCAATCAACGCACTAGTTGAGCAGAAGTGTGAAGAAGAGGGGGTGGGATTCATAGATTTATGGAAACAGTTTGTTGGGAGAGAAAATAAGTACACGAGCGATGGCCTCCATTTAAGTGGAAAGGAGGCAGCAGTTTTCTCAGAGAACATGTGCGATCTGTTGACAGTGGGACAGGTTGTATCTATGTAAACTAAATTCCTAGGGCGGACTCACAGAGAAGCCTGAAACTGGAGGCACAGATAAAGACAGCACAAATAAATCAGCAAAACATAGTCTGGAAAACTGTTCTGAAGCTGGATATAAATGTGTTTGTTTAAATGCAAGGGGTATAGTAAACACAATAAATGAACTAAACATTATGGTAGAAAATATTGACCCTCACATAATAGGTATAGTTCTTAAAGGTAAGTTCTTATAATCGTAACGCAGTATCCAGTCCTGAGGACTGCTCAAAGAGCTTTACACTTTACTTCAATCGAACACCATCTCGACTTCTCTGCAGACAATCTGTTGACAGACGGACAAGACACTAAGCGAGGGGAAGGACGTCGTTGTTTGTCTACCGGGGGATAGGATAGTACATGTGACTGAAAGGGTAGAGAAGGTATTGGGGCATGGCAAATAAGGGTCTATACTAGAATAACTAATGCAGACAGGGAGGGAACAACTGGAAGAGTACAGAAGTATAGACAGTTAATGAGGAAGCTAAAGAAGACAAGAGTTGAACAGATTATTCTCTCAGGAATTTTGCCAGTAATGGGAGGAAGGGGGGGCAACGTATAGAAACTGCAAGAGGATGGCGATCAACACACTAGTTGAGCAGATGTGTAAAGAAGAGGGGGTGGGATTCGTAGATTTATGGGGATACTTTAACGGGAGGTAAGATATATACATGAGAGATGGCCTCCATCTAAGTGGAAAGGGGACAGCAGTATTCTCTGTTTGCTGCGATCATGGGTCACCACTGATATATCAGATGCCGAATTGGGACTGACAGGATATGTAATGTTTAGAAAAAATAGAATAGAAAGAAGGGGAGGTGGGGTTATTTTATATATTAAAGAATCTATCCAGGCTTATGAAATAAGCCATACTCTCTACAGAGTATGGGTAGTGAGGACCACAAGTTTTTAATTTTAGTACAAGATACTTTCCTTACTCAACATGTGCTAGAACCAACCAGGGGTGATAATGTGTTAGACATAGTTTTGTCCTCTCATAATTAATTAGTTGACAATGTCAATATATATGAGCCACTTGTGGTAGTGATCACAACGAGATACATTTTACATCAAAGTAAAATCAGAAAGGAATAGTAAAAAGCAGTATTGGAGAAATTTCCACAAAGGAGGATATAAGGACATGGGGAAATATTTAGGAAAGATAGACTGGAATAACACACTGAAGAATAAGACAGCAACAGAATGCTGGAATATCTTAACGAGTGACAGAGAGACAGACAGACAGTGTTTATTTTGACCATCATAAGCACATAAACTACAATATACATGTAATATTCATTGTAAGGTCAGGGAGGCTCCCATTAAGACAATTATATGCCGCTATCGTGGGAGCCACCTTACTGATGTAACATAATAATATGAAATTGAGTGCATCGTCGATAAATTTGTTACCTTGAAAAAGCAAGGGAAACGGTCCAAAAAGAAACAATTATCGAAAGAAACCATTAGAAAAATTAAGTACAAACAAATGATGTGGAAATCATATAGACGTACTGGAAATGATGAAGACTACATTTATAAAGAAGCACTAAACCAAGCTTCAGCTGAAATTAGACATTCAAAGAGAAGCTATGAAAAACAATTAGCTTGCAATATAACACATGGGAGCAAGAGTTCTTATGCGTATGATCGAAACAAACAGAAAATCCAGGATAAGGTCGGTTCTCTAGAAGATAGTACTGGAAATATAATATCAGAGGGAATCTTAATGGCAGAAGACCTGAATGAGTATTTTAGTTCGGTGTTTACGAGGAAAGATATTAGTTCACTGCCAATACCAGATGCTAAGTTCAAGGGGCATAATCAGAATATTTAGGACAGTTATTGTAACCCCGGAAATGGTAGCTAAGAAAATAAGAGCTATGAAGGATAATAACTCACCTGGTGTGGATGGGATTCCGCCCAAACTACTATTGGACATTGTAGAACAAATGAGCATACCGCTTGCAACAGTTTTCAATTTGATATTAGAAGAGGGAGTGGTTCCTTTAGAATGGCAAGAAGCAAACATTATACCGTTATTTAGAAAAGGTTCGAGAAATAAGATCAGAGAACGGTGATTTGCAAATTATTAGAAAGACTAATTAATGGTTTTGGATTTCTTGTTAAACATAACTTGATAAACCCATCTCAACATGGGTTTCTAAAAGCAAGATCATGCTTAACAAATATGTTATGTTTTTGGAAGACATCACTAGGTAGACATCATTTACATAGATTTTCAAAAAGCTTTCTACAAAGTGCCACATCAAAGATCACTGCTTAAACTAAAAGCCCATGGCATAGGAAATTGTATAATTAACTGGATAGAAAAATGGCTGATTGACAGAAGACAACGGGTAGTAGTTAATGGGGAGGCTTCAAACTGGAAATCAGTTTTGAGTGGGGTACCACAGGGATCAGTACTGGAACCTATAGTATTTTTAATATATATCAACGATTTGGACGATGATATAACAAGCAAGGTGTTGACGATGATACAAAAGTGTTTAGAAGGATTAAAAGTGATGGAGATAGACAGCATTTACAAGATGATCTTGACAGGTTGATCAAATGGTCTGAAAAGTGGCAAATGTTGTACAATTTTTGAAATATAAATGCCTCCACACAGGACATAGGAACGAAGATGTAAAATATACAATGGGGTACTATACTAACTGTCACTGTAAAAGAAAAGGACTTAGGGATAACCATTAGTGCTGATATAATGGTTTCAGAGCAGTGCAGAATTGCAGCTTCAAAGACAAATCAAGTCGTTGGATTAATTAGGCGAAGTATAGCGTATAAGGAAAAATGGGCATCAAAGAACAGCCCCCCTGGTGTATGCTGTTTGCAGACGACATCGTGCTGTGCAGTACAAGAAGAGAGGAGGTGGAAAGGAAGCTCGAGGAATGGAGAAGTGCAATGGAAGATCGAGGACTAAAGATTAGTAGAAAGAAGACGGAATACCTGAGGTGCAACGAAAACAATGACCTAGAGATCCGGTTACAGGGCGAGACATTGAAGAGAGTGAAGACATTCAAATATATAGGATCGACATTGGCGGATGATGGAAAATTGGATGCGGAAGTCACTCATAGAGTGCAGAGCGGGTGGAAGAACTGGAAGAGAGTATCTGGAATGCTGTGTGACAGAAGAATGAACATGAAAATCAAGGGAAAAGTGTATAGGACAGTGGTAAGGCCAGCACTGATGTACGGGGTGGAGACATGGGCGGCAAAGAAGACACAGGAAAAGAAGTTGGATGTCGCAGAAATGCGAATGCTACGATGGATGTGCGGAGCCACAAAGATTAACAAGATACGGAAAGGAAAGAATCAGAGGGACAACGAAAATGGGGGAAATATCAAAGAAAGTCCAAGAAAGTAGGTTGAGATGGTATGGACACGTGATGAGAAGAGAGGAGGATTATGTAGGAAGGAGAGCGATGGGAATGAAAGTGCAAGGGAAGAGGAGGAGAGGAAGGCCGAAGAGTAGGTGGTTAGACAGTGTGAGGGCAGATCTCAGGGAGAAGGGAAACTAGAGACCAGGAGATTGAGAGGAGATCAGATAGAAGTGTTTATAATATTGAATGCTTATAAAAAATACTGATAGAATTTTGTTTCTCAGTTAAGAAAGATAGAAGGACTAGATGACATGAAGTTACATTAGTAAAAGAGCAGAGTAGATTAGATATTTAAGATAGTTCTCATTTTCACATGAATGGAACAGATTATCTACTGGTTGTGTGGGTGCTAGTAGCGTGAATATGTTTAAAAATAAAATCGACACATAGCTGAGAAGGGCGGGATACATGTAGATAAAAGGGTTGGACTCTCGATAAGCCAAAGGGCTTCCTTGTCCACCTGCGTTTCTAGAGTTGGATCAAGTCAGCTTGAAGGCGCACTCCTGATATATGCCAGAATGATACAATTCTGGTATATCAGAAATGCACAAATGTGGAATACCAGGACTGTCAAATGGTAAATTTCTGGTACACTAGGACTGGCGAATTTACAATTCTGGTATACCAGAATTGCACAATTCTGGGATACCTGGACTGGCGAATAGAACATTTCTGGTATACAAAGACTAGTGAATGGACGGAATGGAAGTTCTTACCTTACCTTACCTTACTTTACCTTACCTTACCTATCCTCTTCGGGCAAGGTGGCCCATAAGGCTGCTGTGCGACTCCGCCATATCGCCCCATCAACGGCTATGTGTCTGGCTTTGCTCCAAGTTGCCCAGCCCAGTTGTTTTCGTTCTTTTTCCACTGTGGTTCTCCACGTTGTGTTTGGCCGACCAACTTTTCTCGTTCCTTCCGGCGTCCATGTCAGTGCTGTCAGGCAGTGGTTGTGGTCCTTCTTTCTCAGCACATGCCCGATCCAATTCCACCTTCTTCTCTGTACTTATATGCTGACCTTCTCTTCTGTTGTTATGTTCTCAATGTCTTTGTTGTTCGAAATTACTACTGGCCATCTAATTTTAAAAATTCTTCTGAGACAGTTGAAATGGAAAATGTCAAGTTTGTTGTTGTCGCTTTTGTTTACTTTCCATGTTTCACATCCATACAGTAACACTGATTTGACCAGAGTATTGTATAATCTGAGTTTACTTTTTAATGTGTACACATTTTAGCTCCATATCTGCTTGAGTTTCATGAATGATGTCCTTGCTTTTCGTATTCTGTTGTTAATATCGTCACCCCCTCCTCCTTGCTTGCTGACATTTGCGCACAGGTATGTATATTTCTCTACTTCATTCATTTGTTGGTCATCAATCTGAATTATGTTGTTGCATTTGCTGTTAATCCTCAATACTTCAGTTTTCTTTTTATTGATTTTTAGGCCAGTTTTGATGGGAGCGCATTCATCTTTGTTGCCTTTGCTTGCATGTGTCTGTAACTTGATGACATAAGCGCAATGTCATCTGCAAAGTCCATGTCTTCGGGTTTTGACATGAATCACCATCTTATATCTGTGTTGTTTTTGTGACGATATCACAATTAAAGTGATAAACTGAAACGCCACCTGGCGAATAAGGTGTATATTAGCATGCCAGTGGCTACACAAAAGCCAACGTGGTATTGTGTGTGTTGTCGCCATGATGTGCGTTGACCCGGTGTAAACGAAACAAAGTCGGCAATAAAGTATTGTAATATACATCGACTTATTTATATATATATATATATATATATATATATATATATATATATATAAACAGTTATCGTTATATGGTGTCAGTAATGGGATAGTACAAGCCACAGAAGAAACCGAAGAAGACGCGTACAAGATGAATGCAAGATTGACGGCAAAAGTGCCGAATCAGCTCTCCTTGGAAAACACAGGAGAATCATGGCGGATCTTCAAGAGGGAATGGAGATACTATGAGACAGCGACGAAAAGAGCGAAAGAAGACGACGAGGTCAGAGTTGCTGCGTTTTTGAACGTATTAGGTACGGAAGGAGTAGATCTATATGAAACATTCCAGTGGCAAGAGGACGAAGACAGGAATAAGATCGATGTCGTCATACAGAAATTTGATGACAACTGCATTGCCAAGACCAATGAAACCTATGAATCATACAGATTCTTCAACAGATCGCAAAAGGGAAGGACAAGTGTTCTGCACGTGGCGCCACTTGCCATGTGTGCGGAAAACTAAATCACTTCGCTAAGATGTGCAGAAGCGCAGCTACTCATCAAATGGTCGAACAAGCGATCATATACACAGTGGGCAGTGAACGTAAGACGAAAGCACACGTAACACTGACAATAAATGGCAAAACAAATGTGTCGTTTCACATGGACACAGGGTCATCGGTGGACATCCTGCCATATCAGGACTACGTATGTGCAACAGCAGATCACTCATGCAGCAAGTTGGAGAACACGAACATTAGACTCGTCATGCACAACGAGTCGGTAGTGAAACCGATAGGACTGGCGCGTTTGCAAGTTCACCGCAAGGGAACACAGAGACAGATGCGTTTCGTTGTTGTGCGTGCCAATGTTGTTCCACTTCTGAGTTTGCAGTCATGTCTGGACCTTGACTTAATTCAGATAAACGACTGTGATGCAATAAATGCAGTGACCGTGAAAACATACAGTCGGAACCATGACAGAGGTGGTGACAGCCAACATACAACGATGGAGACAACACAAACACTACCAACGACTGGTAAAACATGTCCATTGAAAGCAGACACGGTGCACATTTCTGTGATGAGTAAGCGATCACAAGTGTTACAGGACACTGTACTCAGAGTATACCCAGATGTATTCGAGGGACTTGGTTGCCTCGATGGCAACTATAGAATACTGATTGATCCAAGTGTCAAACCCGTTGTCCATCCGCCCCGCAGAGTTCCTTGTGCGGTACGAGAAGTCGTGAAAAAGGAACTCACACGAATGGTAGAGGACCAAATCATCGCTCCTGTCACAGACCCAACACAATGGGTCTCGAGCATGATAGCAGTGAGGAAGAAGAACACAAACAAACTGCGGATTTGTCTGGACCCTCGAGACCTAAATAGGGCAATTCAACGTTCTCACTACCCGCTTCCTACACTGGAAGATGTCGCAACACGACTCACTAATGCCAAAGTGTTTTCGGTATTGGACGCCAAGACAGGCTTCTGGCAAGTCAAACTTGACGATGATTCCAGCTACCTCAAGACGTTCAACACACCATACGGTCGTTACCGGTGGCTGCGAATGCCATTTGGCATAAATTCAGCACCAGAGGAGTGGCAACGTCGAGTGCACGAACTAGCCGAAGGACTCAAAGGTGTAGAAGTCGTAGCAGATGACTTCCTGTGCATTGGGTCCGGAGACACAATCGAACAAGCAACACGAGACCATGATGCCAATCTCAGAGCACTACTGAATCGAGCGAGAACGTGCCACCTGGTGTTGAATCCAGACAAAGTTCAACTGCGAAACACATCAGTACCAGTCATTGGACATCTTCTCACTGATGAGGGACTCAAGGTAGACGAATCCAAGGTTGAGGCCATCATGAAGATGCCTACTCCAACGGATGTCACAGCACTGAAGCGAATTCTCGGCATGGTTGGCTATCTTGCGAAGTTCTTGCCACATCTGTCACAAGTCTGTGAACCACTGAGACAACTAGATCGGAAAGATGTGGAGTGGTGTTGGCTTGAGCAACATCAAGATGCTTGGAACAAGATCAGAGAACTGATCATAGCAGCACCAGTGCTCGCATACTATGATGTAAAGCAAGCAATCACAATCCAATGTGATGCATCCCAGAGTGGTTTGGGTGCAGTGCTCCTGCAAGAGGGAAAACCAGTGTGCTACGCCTCTCGAGCACTCACAAACACAGAACAGAACTATGCCCAAATCGAAAAAGAGCTCTTAGCAATTGTCTTTGCATGTGAACGATTTGACCAGTATGTGTACGGAAGACCCATCACCGTGCAATCGAATCACAAGCCACTTCAGACGATCACAAAGAAATCGATGATCGATGCACCGAAGAGACTGCAGAGAATGCTGATCCGCCTACAGAAGTACAGCATAGATGTCGTGTACACGAAAGGAAACGAAATGCATATCGCAGATGCGCTATCTCGGGCATACCTTCCATACAGCCACGCACATGACCCAGGGGATCATGTGTTCGACATTGAACTGCAACAACTGGACATGACAGAAGATGTTCATATGTCGACCAACGGAATACACGAAAGCATGTGCAAGTCAGGTAAAGACGACGAAGTGAAAACTGCAGTTCGCTCCACACTTCAGGGATGGCCGGATCGACGTGAAGCAGTCGATCCACTCGCGCGACCGTATTTCAATTGCCGTGACGAGCTCAGCACACAGGATGGCGCACTATTCAAGGGACAGAGAATCGTCATACCCCGTGACATGCGAGCCATGCTCATAAAGAAACTCCACTCCTCGCACTTAGGAGTCGAAGGATGTCTTAGAAGAGCACGTGAAGTGATGTATTGGACAGGCATGAACCAAGAAGTGAAAGTCAATGACTGCAGTACGTGCAACGCATACAAACTAGTAAAATGTAGAGAGCCGTTGTTGTCACATGAGATACCGTCACGTCCATGGTCACGAGTTGGAGTTGACCTGTTCCACCTTCATGGACAGGACTACCTCATAACGGTGGACTACTTCTCGAACTTCTTCGAAGTTGACAAGCTGTCAATGACCAGTGCAACACAGGTTATCATCAAACTGCGCATTCACTTTGCGAGATTCGGTGAACCAGACAAAGTGATTTCTGACAATGGGCCACTGTTTGCGTGTGAGGAGTTCAAGTTGTTCTCAGAGCGTTGGAAATTTGAACATATCACATCGTCACCTCGTTTCCCCCAGTCAAACGGAAAAGTGGAAAACGCAGTCAAGACGGCAAAGCAAATCATGCGGAAAGCAATTGGTGACAGGGCGGATGTGTATTTGGCGTTTCTGGAAGGTCGAAACACACTTACAGAAGCTATGCACACATCGCCCGCTCAACGGATGTTCGCACGTCGAACCAGAACACTGCTACCAACGCTGCCAGTACTGCTGCAGACCGATCCTGCATCATTGAGAGTGAAGGCTCGACATACCGAAGGAATAGCAGTATAAGGATGATACTCGGTACTCTCATCAAGATGAACCTGACAATACGATGAAAAAACCAATGTGTTCAAACAACACGTGCGTAGACAACCAGAACGCACAACAGAGAGGTTAAGACAACGTCACGTCTCCTCCAAGCAGTGAACCTTCAGTCGAAACGTCTCCACAACGTAATGTACCATCCACGGTAGTACATTCACCACGCAATATGCCACCGAGGGTTATAAGTTCACCATGCAGTGTGCCGGCGACTGTTGCACGACCAAGGCGTCCATTGAAACTTCCAGCAAAGTTCAAAGACTTTGAAATTAAGTGAAAAGTTAAAAATCTGACTGTAAAAAGAGGGGGATGTGACGATATCACAATTAAAGTGATCAACTGAAACGCCACCTGGCGAATAAGGTGTATATCAGCTTGCCAGTGGCTACACAAAAGCCAACGTGGTATTGTGTGTGTTGTCGCCATGATGTGCGTAGACCCGGTGTAAACGAAACAAAGTCGGCAATAAAGTATTGTTATATACATCGACTTATATATATATATATATATATATATATATATATATATATATATATAAACAGTTATCGTTATAGTTTTCTTCAGTTGTTTTCCTCATTATCCAGTCGATTACCATCAAGAAAAGAAATCCGGACATTACGTCTCCTTGCTTATCTACAGTTTTTATCTTGAACCACTCAGATTGTTCACCTTCATCTAACACTGCACATTCACTATCCTCGTACTACAGAATCTGGACCATTCTGATTATCTTGTGTGGGATTCCGTAGCTCGCCATGATTTCCCAAAGGCTCTCTTGGTGCACAAAGTCAAATGCCTTTTTGAAGTCTATAACAGTTACATATAGCGTTGCTTGCCGTTCCACTACCTGTTATATTATGTTTCGAAGGATGAATATCTGCTCAACTGTGCTTCGTCCTCTTCTGAAACCTGCTTGTTCATCTCTCAACTTGTTGTCAACTCCATCTCTTATTCTGTCTATTATCACTCTTCCGAACAGTTTACTGGGGACAGATGTTAGAGTAATTCCTCTCAAATTACCGCACTGTGTATGGTTACCTTTCTTTGGTATTTTAACAATCAGTTCCTTCTATTTCCACGTCTTTGGTACTTTTTTTTGTTCCCAAATTGTTTTGAATAAGCTTAGAAGCCAATTCTCTGTTGTCGTGATGTCTGCTTTCAACAATTCTGCTGTAATATAATCTTTACCTCCGGTTTTCCCATTCATTAGCTTCCTCAGTGCTGCTCTAATCTCTATTTTTTTATAGAGTCTGTGCTGATTTCATCTATGATCTAATTCAATATCTATAACGGGGTCATCGGGCATAGGTATATTAAGGACTTCTTCAAAATGCTCTTTCCATCTTGCCCGCCTGGCTGGTCCTTCAGTTATTAGGTTTCCAGATTTGTCTTTTATTGCACTCGCTGTCTTGTGTTTGTTGTTACTAAGTGTCTTTGTGCCCACTTTCTTTTATCTTGTCTCATGCTTTTCTTTACATTTTTGTGTTTTGTTGATACTTATCCTTGTAGCTCTGCTTTATTCTGTCTGACTTTGTTTGTTCTATGTTGTTCTTTAGTCGTTTCCTGTCTTCTACCAGTTCCCATGACCCTTTGCTGATCCGTGGTTTTTGTTCTCTCTTTTTGTAACCCAGTACTTCTTCAGCTGTTTATTTGTAGGCCACCTCGAATTTTTGCCATTTTCTCTCAACAATGTCATTATCTGTCTCGGCGTAGTCCTGTAGTACATTATATGTGTTCCGTAGGTTCAGCGAGAATTGCATTTTTATGGTTGGTTGTTACAGCTTGATTGTGTCGAATTTCTTTCTGTTCTCACTGGTCTTTTGCTTCATCTTAGCTTCAGCCTGATCTTCGAACGCACTAACTGGTGGTCATTCGCAATGTCTGCTCCCCTCATCATTCTGGTGTCCATAACTGATGGTCTGTGCTGCCTGCTGACTAGTACATGGTCAATTTGGTTTTTGGTTCGCCCTCCTGGAGATGTCCATGTCTGCTTATGGATGAGTCGATGTGGAAATATGGTACCTGTTACCACAATGTTGTTTAATCCACAGAAGTCAATTAGTCTTTCTCCATTTTCATTTCTTTCACAAATTCCATGGCTCCCCATTATGTCTTCATAGTCCTCATTGTCTTCTCAAACTTTGGCATTTAGGTCCCCCATTACTATGAGCATGTCATGTTTATGTACATTGCCCACAACTGACTGCAACTGTTCACGGAACTGGACTTTCTCTTCGTCACTTGTTTCATTTGTTGGTGCATATGTTTGTATGATAGTTTCACATATCTTGAAAAGAATCTAACATAAATAATCCTATCACTGATAGGTTTCCACTTTAGTAATGCTTGCTCTGCTTTCTTTCTCATCATTATTGCCACTCCGTGTCTGTGTATATTGTCTTCCCTCCCAGAGAAAATAACACTCTCTCCAGTGTTTAACTTTTCTTTCCCGTGTCCTATCCATCTGCATTCGCTAATGCCCATGACATCGATGTTGTGCTAATTTATCTATTGAATTTAGCGTTCTCACATTCCGACGTCCTATATTTACAGTTTCTTTTGGTCTGGTCAGCGACGCTGTCGGCTGCCGAACGTCCAATTGGCTTTGATCCGGAAGTGTCATACTTTCCATGTATCTGATGTCCTCAGGTATGGAGCTATGGAGCGTCGTCTCGTCATAACCGTTTCCAGCATGTGCTGGCGAAGTAACACATTCAGTTTCCGTAACAATTATTGAACTGGGGGGTTATTGGCCCTCCGCAATAGGTTTAAAGGGGCACTGTATAGATTGCGCTATTCCACGGCAGAAGTGTTTTGTCGGCCGACGCTTGGCTATTTATAGAACAGTCTCGGTCTCGTTGCGATACGTTGGGGTCGTTAGTTCTCGGGAACGCAAGGCAAGCGTGCGCTACATCTAGTGATTGTGTTGTGTTGGTAAGGATTGATTAATTTAGTGTTATTAATTTGCAACAGTACGTCATGACAAATAAAAGAAAGCATCAGGATTTTAAATCTGACCATGGACATTGCAACTGTTCAAACATTTGAAATAAAACCGAGAAGAGAGGGGCATGTCCCTGTTTCGTGTTTGATCAGAGCGGCTGTCTGCCTGTCAGTGTCAGAGGAGCATTTTGCTTGAAGAATTGTACTTGTGGTACAAAAAAACAAATATGCACAAACAGAGTCGGAAGACAGGGATCAAACAACTGGTCTGCAGGAGAAGAAGCGCTGGTGAGTGATGTTCATTGTATGGTTGCGTGTCCTAAATCCGTGCGTCGTCCACTTCGATGTCGGTATTGTGTCATGACTCATGTCTTTCTTCTGTTTGAATGCTTCGGTGAAACTTTATGTAATATGTTGCACTGGCAGCTCCAATTGGTAATATACTTGTCTGGCATGTTACAATTCTGTGTGCACTTTTTAGGTTTGAGAAAACTAACATCACAATACGGGATGAATACCGCATTGTCAGGTAATTTTGCGATGCACGAACTCAGTGTAGATACAATATGACAATAAATAAGCAATCGTGATTGCAAGGGACATGCTTACGATGTTATATGACTATGTGATAATTTTATTAGGTCTACGTATGTTTTGGCCAAAATAATGTAACAACTGTATGGGCTACAACAATTGTCTTTGAAACAAAATGGGGGAATACAGATTGATAGATCTATATATCTTATCTACGGATAAGGGAAGGAGTGTCTTAAGCGGTAAGCAGTGTACTTTAAGTTCCTACAAAAGTCACATTCAATTCCGACTCTTCGAGCAGTCAGCATCTTGCAATGAGATAAGACGTTGCATTGAAGGTATGGAGCACGGACTGATGTAAGCAAACCCTCAGCTGAATTAGTAGCATGTGTCAAAAGTGAGGTTTTTAAATGAACTAATTTGCGTCAAGCCCATTATCGCCCAGCTGTTGGCAACTACCTTCGCTCCATTCTCGCCGCACCTGCCTGTGATTATATAATCACTCGTTGGCCACCATGCCTGCAAGAGACAAACGAACGCGTAGTAAGGCGCGGTCAATGACTAAGTCGGTTACGGATGAACGGGCAACCGTGCCGGAAATATAATCTCCGCACAAAGAAGACGACTTTGCGGCATTTGTTCGTTCGGCCCTGGCTAGTTTGAATGACAAGCTTGATAGCGTCATCACACACCAGGCTATAGCCTGGAAAAAAACTGTCAAACATCGAAGACAGAGTCATGGGCCAGTCGACTGTGATTGCGGGCCTAAGTGAATCGGTCGAATTTAATGCCAGAAACATAAAAGACCAGCAAAACTCTGTTGCGGAATGGGCATGGTTATCGATAAATCAAACCGCGAACTGCAATTCGCCACCACTGCTATCGCCAAACTCGAATTGAAACTGGATGCATCGGAAAGACACTCCCGTGGTTTCAATGTTCGTTTGCTCGGTGTCCCTGAGACAAGCGAGGAAAGCTGCATCTCCATCGTAGATCACATTCTTCAAGACAAATTTGAGGTAAAGGGCAATGCCATTGAATATGCACACCGAACTGGTAAACCGCAAAAAGGGAAACCTCGACACATCATTGCGCGTTTTTACAGCAGAGATGTACCAGGATCAGTGATGAGAGCAGCGCGCGAAGCTCGCGAATACACCGTACCGCCTCATGGATGACTTGACTAATGTGGACTTAACAGAGAAACGACGAGTTCTTCCCTATATGGAGGATCTGTTCAAGCGTAACAAAAGGCCAACTTTCCGAAATGGGAAGTTATACGCGGAGGGCAGTGAAGTTGCGGCAGGAGACATAAAAACATTTCTGAACAATCTTCATCAGGGAACTGGTTAATATTCATAGCCATGTAACTATAGGGCTGTGTACTACGAGCCTATAGTATAACTATAGGGCTGTGTACTACGAGCCTATAGTATAACTATAGGGCTGTATACTACGAGCCTATAGTATAACTATAGGGCTGTATACTATGAGCCTATAGTATAACTATAGGGCTGTATACTACGAGAATATAGTATAACTATAGGGCTGTGTACTACGAGCCTATAGTATAACTACAGGGCTGTATACTACGAGCCTATAGTATAACTATAGGGCTGTATACTACGAGCCTATAATATAACTATAGGGTTGTGTACTACGAGCCTATAGTATAACTATAGGGTTGTATACTACGAGCCTATAGTATAACTATAGGGTTGTATACTACGAGCCTATAGTATAACTATAGGGCTGTATACTACGAGCCTATAGTATAACTATAGGGTTGTATACTAGGAGCCTATAGTATAACTACAGGGCTGTATACTACGAGCCTATAGTATAACTATAGGGCTGTATACTACGAGCCTATAGTATAACTATAGGGCTGTGTACTACGAGCCTATCATATAATTCGTTGTCATTTTATAATATTACATAATTGCCTTTATAATTTACGTCAACTTTTTTTGGAAAACACGCTCCACACCTTCGTGTTTTGTAGTTTAATGGTGCAAACTGCATCAGCATTTATGTTCAACGTTTTCATTGCTTTATTCTTCATATGCTTGGAACAGTTACTCCACATACGCAAGCATCTGTATGACTTAATCCCACCCTGGTGCACTATACTAAATCTTTGTACTACAGTGTATAGTGCATAATTTAAATATTAATTCTTTGGAGGACAGAATACTGTCAAACTATGGAGGTTCGGTTGTAAATAATCTAACACAGTTTCTCTGTGATGCAGATGATAAATTAGAGGACTTAACAATACTTACTCACTCACCTTATATAGACACTACAGACTTAACAATACTTACTCAATCACCCTATATAGACACTACAGACTTAACAGTACTTACTCACTCACCCTATATAGACACTATAGACTTAACAGTACTTACTCACTCACCCTATATAGACACTATAGACTTAACAGTACTTACTCACTCACCCTATATAGACAATACAGACTTAACAATACTTACTCACTCACCCTATATAGACACTACAGACTTAACAATACTTACACACCCTATATAGACACTACAGACTTAACAATACTTACTCACCCTATATAGACACTACAGACTTAACAGTACTTATTCACTCACCCTATATAGACACTACAGACTTAACAGTACTTACTCACTCACCCTATATAGACACTACAGACTTAACAGTACTTACTCACTCACCCTACATAGACACTACAGACTTAACAATACTTACTCACCCTACATAGACACTACAGACTTAACAATACTTACTCGCTCATCCCTACATAGACACTACAGACTTAACAATACTTACTCACTCACCCTAAGTAGACACTACAGACTTAACAATACTTACTCACTCACCCTACATAGACACTACAGACTTAACAATACTTACTCACTCACCCTACATAGACACTACAGCCTTACCAATACTTACTCACTCACCCTATATAGACACTACAGACTTAACAATACTTACTCACTCACTCACCCTACATAGACACTACAGACTTAACAATACTTACTCACTCACCCTACATAGACACTACAGACTTAACAATACCTACTCACTCACCCTATATAGACACTAGAGACTTAACAATACCTACTCACTCACCCTATATAGACACTACAGACTTAACAATACCTACTCACTCACACTATATAGACACTACAGACTGAACAATACCTACTCACTCACCCTATATAGACACTACAGACTTAACAATACTTACTCACTCACCCTATATAGACACTAGAGACTTAACAATACTTACTCACTCACCCTATATAGACACTACAGACATAACAATACTTACTCACTCACCCTATATAGACACTACAGACTTAACAATACTTACTCACTCACCCTATATAGACACTACAGACTTAACAATACCTACTCACTCACCCTATATAGACACTACAGACTTAACAATATCTACTCACTCACCCTATATAGACACTACAGACTTACAAGACGCTCTCGCCGCTACCGTTTACTATGTTCAGCTTAAATGTTCAAAGCATTAATTCAAAATTTAACTACATCTACCCACTCTTACTTGAGTTAGTCAATAAAGACATCGGTTTCAGTGCCATATGTTTGCAGGAAAGTTGGCTTTCTGATGACGCAGTCTTACCTCAATATAAGTTACCAAATTACAACATCATTCATCAAGGCAAAAAATGCTCCGGTCACTGTGGTTTATTAATATATTTACATGTACGTTATTCATATAGTGTAAGACAATGATATGACTCATCCGATGTTTGGGAAGGGCTTTTTATTAATGTATTTGGTGCAAATCTAAATAAAAACATCACAATAGGAAACATATACAGACCGCCTAAGTTAAATAATAATGAACGAAGTATATCCACATTTATAGAAGAATTTGCACCGATGCTTTAACAATTGGGAAAGGAAAATGCAGAAACTATAATAACAGGCGATTTTAACATTGACCTGTTGAAAGTAAACAACAAGCAAAAAGTCGGCGACTATTTTGATTTATTCTGTACAAATGGCGACTCGTTTCTCTCGAAATAGTTGCACACGTATTGACCAGATATTATGAAGATTTCAAATGCCACCACTGCTTCCACAGCAGGTATAATTATGAGCAACATATCCGATCATTTACCATATTTCATAATTATCGATAAACTGTTATCTAAACAAAGTGCTCCCAAATGGGTAACAATCAGGACAAACAATGAAAAGGCAACAAAACAATATTATGAATATGTAAGGCAATCGTGCATCATAGATCAATTAAATCTAAATGAGCTATCTGATCCAAACACTAATTATAACTTACTTGAAAATATACTCTCCCGACTATATGACTATCATTTTCCTGCAAAAACTGTTAGATACAATAAGTACAAACACAAAAAATCAAACTGGATAACGATTGGAATAATCAACTCAATAAAACATAAAGACAAACTGTATCGCAAATTAAAACAGACAGCGCAAAATGACATACATTACAATGCGTCATTGATAAATCTTCGCGTTTATAAAAATATCTTACATAGAGCTATCAGAGAAGCGAAACGTATTCACTACACAAACCTATTCAATCAATATAAATCTAACATAAGAAAAACTTGGGATACCATTAAACAACTCTTAAATAAAAACCATAAGCAATTTGAATTTCCTAATTTGTTTTATATAAACGGAGTACATATCTCGGACAAAAGGGAAATTGCGCATAAATTTAATGAATTATTGGTAAATATTGGCAATAAACTGGCAGAAAAGATATCCTTTAATAGACAACATAGGGCATTTACCAGCTATGTAAAGGACAAATCTCCGTTGACTTTTATATTCAAACATGTTACAGAAAAATATATTTTGTCAGTTGTAAAGGAATTCGACCAAAAAATAGTGCAGGACATGACTCAATCTCCATAAATTTCCTAAAGAAAATCAGCCCGCTAATTGCCAAGCCTTTGTCTCTCATAATTAACCAATCGCTCACCACAGGAATTTTCCCACATAAACTAAAAATTGCAAAAGTTATTCCTCTGTGTAAGAAAAACGATAAAACTAAATTAGAGTCTACTAGAGTCAGATATGGGGTTAAATACATTGAAATGTATTTAAATACAAATAGTCTTGAGGAGTTCAAATACTTTGACTACAACAGACCTCAAACAACACGACTTACTTCAGTGGTTCTCAAGCCCGGACTGAAAAGCGTAGCTATCCCATGATGCCGTTCTGCAGTGAAAAAATTATAATAATGACATTGTAATAGGATTTCTTATGTCTTGTAAAATTATATGACGATTACTCAGTTACTGTGGTAAATTTTTTGTTCTGGATGAATATCATATTCTACTATAATGTGTATGCGTTACACTACATGCTTTAATCTTGCAGTTACTACATAATAATGGAAACACACGAAAATATATTTGTGACTTTTATGTTTCAAATACATTTATTTTTCTGTGGCATTGCATATACGACTTCTTTACTCACAAGAGGTATCTCCACACTTGTGTCATCACTGCTGAAAACTAAATAACAGTTCACATATCTCCTCTGTGTCACATTCAATATTTATACATTTCAAAGTTCTTCAATGGCCCAAAGTATGTTATGGGAATACTAACAAAATACTAAAAATGTAATCTGTTTCACATAATTCCAGATGAGTCTTATGTCTACATGCATACATGTAGTAGAGCTATTCTTAGTAGCGGTATCGCTGGTTAAATGGTATATTAATTATCACAAACTCTAAATGGCCATTTATTATCATCGTAAATTAAAATAATTTTCCTCATAAATTTGTAAAGCAATAGCTCTTGTAAATCATAATGATAAATGCAAGTATTACCTTAAATTTGTCTAATTTTTATTGTAAATATTGTGCCATTCAAGTCGTCAAGTGATGGAAGGCTCTCAAAAACAATAGTTCTATTACTAATAAAATGGGAATTTCCTTGTAAAAAATAGAAGAAAACAAAAGTTTGTTGCCCGCAACCGCATATAATATGTATCCTTAGGAGGACACAACACAAGGAATCCTCCCTCTCCAAACTCACCATTTATGGCAGTATCCCTCACCCGGGGGAGATCAATGCATGTGTCGTGTATGCCAAATGGCTTGCAAAACAAAAGTATTGTGGTATGAGCCTGAATGACATGGTTTATACTCTATGAGGGGGGGCCTCGGGATCTGTCTTCGTACAGTGTTACGACCTTTACACTCACTGTATAAGTATAGTGAGTATATAATTATAAAGTATATATAAAACCTATGTTGACGTAGATCTACATGTATTTTACATAGAGAAACACAAGATCATCAGCGCCAGCGGGGCATAACTATAAGGATCCCATTTTCTTCATTTTACCTCCGCCCCCTAATTTTCACATTTTTTGATCTCCTCTTTTTCATATCTTCATTTTCCACATTCTGATACACCACTCCCCTACCAGCTGCCGATTTTAGCTTCCGCAACCTTCTTTCGTTGTTGTTTGCCGTTTCCTCTGTGATTTGGGTCTGTCTTCCATTGTAACTGTGATCCCATGGCAACCACTTGCTTTATGTTTACTTCCGGGGAAACGCCTGGCGCCTCTTGTCCACAGCGACAGTTATTGTAACTAAATCTTGGTCAAATCACAGCGTCACGTGGTGGGATAAATTCAATACAGCCCCCCTTTAATGTTGGTGTTTTCCTTCCTCTAGCCAGAGCCTCGTTTGCCCACAGTCGTAAAGTAGTGGTTTCCCAGTGGGAGCCACAAGGAGGTGAGGTTGACCTGGGTGTTCTACGGTTTACCGGCAGGCTATTATTTTCACTTTTCACCCCCACTGGCTGGCTGTGGCGCTGGGCGCTTAAACACCCCTTTCCCCTCTAAGTTCTTGCATTGCCATGCAAATCGTTCGCTCAGCTTAGCACGTGGCACCGATTTCATGTCGCCAAAACACGTCGGACAAGATTTGCGAGGAGCAAGAAGACATTGGCAAAATAGTATTCGAGCACAGCACGTTTATCAGCGCCAAATATTACGGGAGTATGATGGCCGAGAAGGGCCATCGCGTTTTTGTGTGGCAACTGCAGCGCCATAGGGCGATGACGCGATGCGATGGGCGATGCGATGAGCGATGCGATGGGCGATGCGATGGACGATGCGCGATGCTACGGACGATGCGTGATGCGATGCGCGATGCGATGCGATGGGCGATGCGATGCGATGCGATGCGATACGCGATGCGATACGCGATACGCGATACGCGATGCGCGATGCGATACGCGATGCGATGCGATGCGCGATGTGATGGTATACATTATAAAGGTGCCGCAATGAGTATGCGTACGCCGAAAACGAGACTTAGGCAGCCATTTTTATTTATTTGTTTTAAACACATTTCTTTTTGTGTTCAGAGCATGTGATGATGGCTGATGACGCTGACTGTACGTATACGGTTACACATCTAGTTATTGTGCACACAAGATTATGTGACTGTACTTCTAAATATTGTCTCGGACATCTACTGGGATTGAATTTAGCCAAACAAAAACGGGTGCCAGGCAGGCAGCCTCTTCGCAAAAACCAGGGACTGAAATAGATTACTTTATAACATGAAATATGTACCTATTCAACATTTTATTTGTTAAATAATTATTGTTTCCATCTGGACATCCCTGATCGCAAGTATTGTGTGCCTGCAGACACGATGAACCAGGGATGGTTAAGGTATTTCTCAGTTTAACATTAACCAACAGTTTTGAAGCCTATTTGTTTATATTTATTTATTAATGACATAATATCTGTTCAGAATGCAAACATGTTATTTATGCCTTATATAAATTAAAATATAAACTTTTCATAATTTATGCTTCTTGATTTACTCCTGGTTTCCCCAATACTTCCATGTCTAGAAAAAACATATTCCGTGAGACGTAGTGATGTTTAATGACTTATGTGGTGATGTTTAATGACTTAATCTAGGTTCCGTAGTAGCACATAAAAGCATCGTTGCGCCGAAATACAAGTACTAATAACGCGGTGTCAATAAACAGGCCCGCTCAAATCAGACTACCAGCGCTATTGGACCACATAATAAACAGCCGAAATTGGCAGGAAGTTAACTTGTAGTAGGTCTACTAGGAGGTGAACGGTGCGCGCGGTGCGTCTACAATTCGATTCACTTAGGGGTCATCTCAGAACGTCGATGTCCGATATCAGACGAAATTACTTTCATCTTGCCTCAATCCCCCCACCCCCTCCCTCAGACGAATTTTTTAAAACATTAATATGATGATACCAGTATAATTAAGAGTGTCGGTCTATGTCCGACGCCATATGAAACTGCCTCAAACCCCCGTCCCCCAAACAAAAATAATTTCGCTTGATATCGGACATCGACGTTCCGAGATAATCCCTTAACAAAAATGAAACTACACTCTAGGAACAACGATTCGCTACCTCGTTTGTGCATTTTATATGTAGGTTTGGTAAAATAATTATAGACAATACTATTTTAGTTTACAATTTATATATTTTATCATAAACTAAAGACACTAAAGTTTAGTAGGGTCTAACTGATTATAGTTATTATATATTGTTTTATTTATGTAAGGCATAATGAACATGATATGTACACCTATGAAATTACATCATGTCATTAATTAATAAATATTCAAGAAATGTATACTTCAAAGCCCACGGTTAATGTTCAACTGAAAAATGCCATCAAACATCCCTGTTTTCCATGTGTGGAGGTACATAAATTATCGTTTATATTTTCGATCAAGGATATTCAGATGAAACCATTCAAAAATTCAATGGGGAGTGGTAGAAGAGGTACACACCTCATGCTATGAAGTAATTCATTTTTGGTCTCCGGTTTTGGTGAGAGAACCTAGATTACAGTCTTTAAAGTGATTGCCCGCATGCCCCCATTTATCTTAGTCTAAACTCAATCGCATTAGGCTTCTATCATAATATTTAGAAGTACAATCACATAATCTTTTGTGCACAATAACTAGATGTGTAACCGTATACGCACACTCAAAGTCATCAACCATGGACACATAAAAGGCATCCAGTGTTGCCTATGGTCACGAATTTGTTCAAGCCCAGACAACAAAGCCAAACCCAAAACACTGGCGTCGGAACATAATGGATATTTGGTGGGTTGAGGCTCTCCAAAACCTCGATTTGCATTCCCCCTCTTGATGCTCGCCAAAACCCAATCCCTCTCCCAATCCTTCAATATCTCTTTTTCCATTGTCTTCCCATCGGAGTCTAGTTCTTCATCGCCTCCATTTCCCTTCCAGTCTCTGTGCATCTGCTCTCTTTGCCATCCGTTCTTCTCCCATTTTCTCTACAAGCCCTGCTCATCTTAGTTGACTCATGCTTATGCTTGTTCAGAAACAATTGTGTCGCCTAGTCATATCAAAGACACAATTAACCACAGGCGCAACTAACGACCAGGCGATGTAAATAAGTAGGATTATCGTCTCCACAGACGCACCGACTTTGACACATCATGTAATCCACTTGCCAGAAAAGAGATACAATTAACCGAAAGTGCTACTTAACCCCCACTTTAGTGCATCGGCACTTCCAGGTGTAAATTACAATTTTGATATACTCGTTTGTGCTGAATCATATAGAAAACGACATTGCTCTCTAGTCTAACAAATTCAGTTGTGTTACAGCCGTTAAGGTGTATCAGAATGGGACGAGGAAGGTGTTTTTGGAGGACAATCGTTCAGATGGGACCACCTTGATGATATGTTGCAAGACATGTTGTTGTTGTCTATGGAAGTTTCCATAGAAACCAGGAGTATACACCTCAACAATAAAATTATAAAAATATTGAATGAGTATTGGTTTACATTATTTATTCATTGTAAATACGGAGAAATTACATTATCACATAAGTATGTACGGTATCAGCGGTAGGCATGGTCATAGGTTTTGCTTTCGTAACCACATTATATCACACGTAAATTATATATATATATATATATATATATATACACACAGACACACACACACATATATATATATATATATATATATATATATGCATATACATATATATATATATACAACAATTACAGTGAAATTACAATTACAGTTAAAACATGATGTACATCAAAAGTATCTTTCTTAGAAAACTGAACGATGAAATACTACGAGTCTCAATGAATCATTTCAATCGACGATTATATTAACGTACAATAAGTAATATATTGTATACACTTCTGAAACACCGTGCTTCTTTGTGCATATTCATTAAATTGGTTTGCACCGAATGTTTTAAGAGAAATCATTAACACAGAGTATAGTTGGCACTTATCAAAAACGAACGAGCGTAAGACGCACAAGCGATACGGTCATCCGAGGAAAACCAGACCTGCTGTATTTCTTGCCAGAGATTTATGGTAACGTAGCATTTAAATTAATGTACATTAATTCTATGCAATTTGCACACATACGTATAAGACATTTCAAGTTTACCGTGCATATTTGACGTACATATTTAATAATTGTATTCATCCCAAAGATCCCTAGCGGAGCGATAGGAACCTTTTTTTATGAATTACAACAGTACCATTAAGCAAACCGATGTATGTACATCATTACAGTATGTAAAATAAAGTGAATATCGTCTATGTCGTTAAAACATGCAAAATAGGAGTGAGAGTACATTATGAACAGTTAGTATACGGTGAGAAAATTATATTTACAATTGAACAGTAAAGCAGAAAATTTGCTTCACCTTATTAAACATAGGATACCATAATATTTTTTGGCAAACAACCTCTGTTTAGTTTTAGACAAGGCTACAGACAGCATCGATTTAAGGAATGTTTTAAACACAAACATTGATATTGATAATATAGTTGTTGTCTTCCCTAAGTTTGATTGAAACATTTGTACTGTTATACAATGATTGAGGCTGTAGCGGCGTAACCACTGAGCTAGTCTTCCAGGGACTTGCACCACGCGTCACCGCTGAAACGCAATATATGTCATAAGTGGTGAACTTTAACTCGTATACATGACACAGATAACAATACAGACATTTTCATGCGGTATTTCAAATCCACGTTGACAATACGATTTTTAAAATATTTTTAAAATAATCATACATTTAATATGAGCTTTCTTAGCAATTGTTTGTGATCGTTTCAGTCTGTTTAATTACAAATTGGTCGTCTAAAGAAAATGTGTTGGCCGTTGCACATGGTAGAATGAGAAACCAATTGTCCTTCCGGTATTTAACGGCAAATCGTTAAACAATAATTATAGGACACGCCATGTGGATCTACTGCATGTACCGATTTCTAAAACCAACGTATTATATAAAACCATTAGACGTCGAGGTGTTAAGCTATGGAACTATATAACAACAACAATGGATTGTATATATGCACTTGCAACGTCTAAATGTCAAGAGATTTTGTGAGTAAATGATGTTAGTGACTTATATAACTAACATTCATTGTTGCATTCAAATGCGTGTATTCATGACAATAGTATTGCTGTGATTTGTGTTGCTGATTTCTTTTCTTCAATTGCACAATCTGTTTCTTCTTCTTCTTCTTTTTATTAAATTATTTTATGTGCACCATGGAATTGCACCACTTCATGCCGCATGCTATATTGTACAGCATCGTAAATCGCTGCGATTGACAGGCAGTTACACTGTAGCGTATCTACGGTTTGGTAAACTGTGCCTCACCTATTCGATTCACATAACTAAAAATAAACAATTAAACTGTAGACAGAAAGAAAAACATGTGACGCAAATGACGACTAAATTCAGTTTTTTCGATGATTTAATGTACATGCTTCTTGTTAAACCGAATAGTGTAGCTATTTATAATAATTGAAACATAAACTTGGACACAAATGAACGGCATTTGCAATAAGCGAAAGTTGAAAAAAGTTGTCGTCTCTTCTCTAAAATAAGTTTTATATTTTCTAGCAAGGATATCCAGACGGAAATAATTTTAAAACTGCAATTTGAGCGGTAGAAGAAGTACATATATGTCATGTTATGAAATGTGTTTGACCCAGACTTTCGTCACAACATTTAGAAGTACGAACACAACAAATTCTGTGCGCAAACCAAATATATATGTAACCGTATACGTACAGTCAGCATCATCAGCCATCATCACATGCTCTGAACACAAAAAGGAATCCGTTTAATAAAATACAAATGGCTGCCAAAGTCTCGTTTTCGACGTACGCATGCTCATTACGGCATCTTTATAATTTATACCATCGCATCGCGCATCGCATCGAGTATCGCATCGCGCATCGCATCGAGTATCGCATCGCCCACAGCATCGCGCATCGCGTATCGCATCGCGTATCGCATCGCGCATCGCATCGCGTATCGCATCGCGCATCGCGTATCGCATCGCGCATCGCATCGCGCATCGCATCGCATCGCATCGCGCATCGCATTGCGTATCGCATCGAGTATCGCATCGCGCATCGCATCGCGTATCGCATCGCCCATCGCATCGCGCATCGTCCATCGCATCTCGCATCGCGTCATCGCCCCATGGCGCTGCAGGTTGCCACAAAAAAAATGCGATGGCCCTTCTCGGCCAACATACGGGAGCGAGTTCGTCTTGAAATAAATGCATAGTGATAGTGAATGGTTTGCCCTTGCTCCTGCTGCTGCTTTTATACCGTAGCCGCGTGTCGTAGATGCAGCATCAAAGACGTGTGAACATCATCCATTGAAGTGGTTTCTGCTGTAATCCATGTATTCAGTACATTTGAAGTGTACCCAAACAATACATTGTGTTAATTTGTTAGTTTGACTGTTCAACATGATATTAATTTGATATTGACCCCTAAACATATTCCTGCCAGATCCATATACAGTTAAAATGCTCTCCAACATTATGTTAATCTGATTGCTACTTTATGAAGCAAAAACCGAAAATAGACTCAACTAGTTTTCTTCACGCATTCGATAAGTACCTGCTCATGTAATAGCTCAAGCATTCGTTCTCTTTTTGATCTGTGTACCAACTGATGCTACAGCTGTTTAAGCATCTACCAGGTAGTTTTCTCCACACATTCGGTAAGTACCTGATTAAGGAAAAGCCCAAACATTCACTCTTACAGCATTAACTTCACGCATATTCAGAGGACTTGGCGACCTAATGAGGACCTAATCTGTACTTAATAGACTTCACTCACCAGCGGAGAACAAGAGGAGGAGAACAGGAAAGAATATTGTAGAGCACAAATGAAATGTTGACCTTGGTGTTACCTTGCTCATTTGTCGGTCCCGTCGATGTTGCTAATAAATTTCTGCTCAGTCTCATTTCATATTTTCTTACCATATGTTTAGGTTTGCGAATAAGAACATGTATTATATATATATATATATATATATATATATCAGAGCCGGCAATTTTACTCAGCCATATTCTCATGAACATCTTTTAGTCCACTTAACCACTGTACTCTAATTTATTTTGTTTCTCTTTAAGCTTGTGTACACGGGTTATACTTAGTTTACATATTATAATCATCACATTGTACTCATAATAATATCATGTATTGTCACTAGTTACTTTTCTAGTCATTTTACTGTTTATTGTTTTTTTTTATGAGGATGCAAGTATTTTGCTTCTTCTCCGGTAACAGTTGTATTATCATTATTATTCATTTGAGCACGACCGCAGAGTCACCGCATTGACATTCTTGTTGCCGACATGCAAGAAAGAACAAGTAGCAACTACATGTGCAAAAGAAGGCACGATGGGAGAGGTGGCGTGGAGAACTGTCACACTTGGCAGACATCAGCATCCCCAGATGTTACAAGGACAACGACTTTGGCACTCCGACCAAGGTAGAGTTGCACCATTTCTCAGATGCCAGTCTGAGTGGCTATGGACAGTGTAGTTACCTGCGGTTGATGGACACTCACGACAATGTGTCGTGTTCACTAGTGATGGGCAAGTCCCGCGTTGCCCGCTCTAAGCCCGTGACCATACCGCGCCTAGAGCTGACAGCAGCAGTTGTCTCTGTCAAGATCGACAATTTCCTGCACAAGGAGCTGGACTACGAACAAATCACTCATTTCTACTGGACGGATAGCAAGGTTGTGCTGGGATACATCAGCAACGAGTCAAGGAGATTCAACATCTTTGTTGCAAACCGAATCCAGCATATTCGAAACAGCACAGAAGTGGGTGATTGGAATCATGTCGACACCAAGCAGAATCCGGCTGACATTGCATCACGTGGCATGAACGCCAAAGAGTTGCTAAACGCCAGAGAATGGTGGAAAGGACCCTCTTTCCTGTCTTCTGCTGCGCCATTGCCATTGACCAAAGAATGCCTGCCAGTTATGCGAGATGATCCTGAGGTTAAGCAAATTGTGACACACACCGCTTGTGCCAAACCCGCCTTCTGTGACCTTCCAGACAGAGTCACATACTTCTCCGACTGGCACCGCGCTAAGCGTGCTCTGGCAGTATGCCTCCAATACAGGGACATACTGAAGGCAAGGGCAGCGAAGAAATCACTCATTGTGGACACCGACAAGAACTTCAGAGAGAGAAAGATGTGTGGATACACACCGGTAGATGTAGCTGAAATGCAGCGAGCTGAAAGGGTCATCATCGTGGTGGCCCAAGCCAAGGCTTTTCCAAAGGAACTGGTAACACTTCGTCGGCTTGGAGCCTATGCTGCCGACAGGAAACAATGTGGAAAGCGAAACACGGCTCTGAAAAAAGACAGCAGTCTCTATCGTCTGGATCCTTACCTGTGCAGTGACGGCCTGATACGTGTTGGCGGCAGGATACGACGGGCTAACGTTCCACGTGACTTGGCACACCCTGTTGTCTTACCCAAGGAGTGTCATGTGACGCAATTGGTGATTCGTCATCACCACGAGCAGGTTCGCCATTCTGGCCGCGGGGTGACACTTAGCCATATACGGGCGTCTGGCTACTGAATAGTAAAGGCAAGAGCGACAGTCACCTCTGTATTGTGGAAGTGTGTGAGATGCAGAAAGATTCGTGGCGGCACTGTAACACAGAAAATGGCCAACCTGTCAGAGGATAGGGTGGAACCCTCGGATCCCTTCACCTACTGTGCAGTGGACTACTTCGGCCCCTTCTATATCAAGGAAGGGCGAAGTATGAAAAAGAGATGGGGAGTTCTCTTCACATGCATGGCCAGCAGAGCCGTACAAATCGAGACGGCAAACTCCCTCTCCACGGACACATTCCTCAACGCATACCGACGGTTCGTATGCCGACGTGGCCCCGTCAGGCAAATGCGTTCAGACCGCGGTACCAACTTTGTGGGAGCTCGGTCCGAGCTTGAGACAGCCTTGGCCGAGATGAATAACAGCAAGATCGCCAGCGAATTGTTGAAGGACAATTGTGACTGGATGACCTTCAAAATGAATCCCCCTCACGCCAGCCACATGGGGGGAGTCTGGGAGAGGATGATTCGGTCCGTTAGGAATGTGTTATCAGCCCTACTGGACGCACACGGCGATCGGCTGGATGACGAGCAGCTTCGCACCCTGATGGTGAAAGCCGAGGCCGTGGTGAACAGCCGGCCCATCACCTATGCAGACACGACAACACCTGACTCAGGCGAGCCCCTCTCACCGAGTCAGATCTTGACTCTCAAGTCACGAGTCGTGCTGCCACCTCCCGGTATATTCATGAGAGAGGATCTATACTGTCGAAAACGATGGCGTGTGGTTTAGTTCCTGGCGAACCAATTCTGGAACAGGTGGAGAGCCGAGTATCTGCCGTCTCTGCAGGAACGAACTAAAGCAGCATCCGAACCTTGCGACAGGCGACATCGTCTTGGTGAAGGATGAGTGCACCCCACGCTGTCAGTGGCCCTTGGCCCAAGTCAACGAGGTCTATCCAAGCGACGATGGCTTGGTGCGTAAGGTCAGCGTGAAGATGGGACAATCCATGTATGATCGGCCCGTACAGAAACTACACCGGGAAACACCGACGAAGAGTCAATCAATGCTTGAACTGGTGAAATGACATTTGGTATTGACAATGTGTCAGTGACATTGCTTAGGGTGCGGTGATTTCACCCCCTATAATTAGAATTTGGTTACTTTAACGTAGACATTTAGCACATACAGTTCTGACATGTCTATTTAGACTCTTTACAGTTTGATTATGTTCGAAAGGTTTTTATTTGAGTGGGTAAATTATCCAATGATTTATTGACATAATTTAGAGGAGACATGTAAAGGCAGTTGACATACTGCCTGTACTAAATGCATGTATTCTAATTAGCGATGTGTTATATTGCATGAAGTCGCACTTTAGTAGCGCCACTATACTAGATTCCCATTAGGAAAGATGACATATGATATCTGCCCTTTGGTGGTGATGTCATGGCTGCATAGATTAGTGCCCTTTGTCTGTGAGCAGCGCATATTCTACACGTTTAAGAAGAACATCAGTAGATGCCAACCCTGGAAAGAAGGTAGTTGCAAATTGATGTACTCTAGCACAATTGTATCATAGTTTGAGCATGTTATATTCAGTAGAATTTTATAGTAATTATGTTGCAGCCCTTTTTTGTAACTGGCCTTTGTTCTGCGCCCAAGACTAGGAAAGTAGTGTTGTAGTTCAGTTTGGTCCTTCATTTTTTAATATCTATTGGCATTATGCAGTAGTGTGTAGGTGTATGCGAGTTGTGTTCCGTTCAACCAATTTACTTATCTAACATGATACAGTTAAGTGTTAATACTTTTTATAGATTTCTATGCATCTGAAATCCCTTGTTATATAGTATATTTCATTTATAATTTCAATGGTTCTATTCCTGATTATATTACCAAATTTGTCAGCGTAACGTGTTACAACGCACTTTAACCGGTCACACACTCATACCTGTGTTTTTCATTTTGTATTTCAGTTTTACGTAAATAAACGGACGTCAATAGTTGATTCGATTTGGCTCGGCTTGATTTGAAACTGTTGGCGTATAAATCGCTACACATACAGTTACAAATATAAACATACAAGAGTAAAATATAATGTTGTACAGATGGTACAGATACCAACATTAACAACACCCACACATTTCGTACTGCCATGCATTTAGTTGCATGCATTTAGTTGGCGTCATGGTCAAGTTTCTGGGTTTTCAGACATGCGTAATATGCTTGACAAATGTGACCAGTACAAGATTGTTGATTATCGTGCATGACGATGGGAGTGAAGTTCTCTGTAGTTCGAGTACTGTCCTGTTGTGCATTTATTATTGTAGAATTTCTCCTGAAATTCATCCGTGAGTCAGCCAACATCCGAGTCAGAGGCAAGATCGGTTACACTCGACAATATACACTTGGACATGTTTGACTGCCTGGCAGGGCCATTGGCAGATCGCTGCTGCGACAACGAGAACTCTTCCGTCTACGCCAGTGAATGCTCGACACAGGAGCCATGCCAGTACTCTCAGACTCCAGGTAGTGGTGGACAGTTAGTCGAATGCAAGAATACATTTGGCATTTGTTGGAGCAGGATATAGAACACAGTAAGGCATCTTTTGAGAAGCTGCTGCACAGAACACTTGGCTTTGTAACAGCAATCCATCCTACTACACTTATGGCAATTGCAAGTGGTTTCAGTCCAGCAACAGACACTTGACTGGAGTTGGGGCAGTATCAATGAGACGCCTTAGCCAAGGGTACATACAACATATGTTATGTTACAGGTAGAGGACTTTAGGTATGCAACGCAGGACCTATGATCAGACATTGTGTAACAGTATAGGTAATAATGTTTTAATAGGTAATATATTGTTTCTCATGTCATAGTAATAGCTTTTATCAAAAGTAATAGTAACAGATCTGAAAGTAATCGATAATAGTTTAATGACCCCTTTTATTACACCTATTGCTGCAAATGTCAAAAACTTGGGTTTGTTTGCATGTTATTCAAACCGTGTATGTGGTAACAGCAATGGATGTGTACACAATGTACACACAATTATTGAATCGGTATTTACATAACAGGAAATGATCAGTGTGCTAATAATTTGATAGCTTCAGCGCATATCTGCTCAGTGAAACAATGCATAATTAGCAAGCCGGTTACTAATTGTTAGGATACACCATTGTCGAGGTTAATAATTGCTTCAACACATTCCTAACACACACACCAGAAGCTGCATCCTGGTGTTGAATTCGAAGGAAGTTCGTATTTAGGAGAGTATCCTTTGGTTGTTTTTAAACACAGTACACAACAAGGCCCATACTTTCTGCAAGAGAGGGGTGAATGTTTATACGGTTCTGTCATTTACTAAGCAGCAGTGTTAAGGGAATTTATTCATGCCAGGGTCCCAGTACAGGGTATCCTGTTTGCGTACCTGGATGGTTCGTCTGTGCAGCGGAGTGAATTCGACGTGTCCCTTAAACGGCTCCTCAGCTTTTGTGTCTCCCAGTCAGCTATGGGGAATCTTTAAGTCTTGTTATGAGCGGGCATAGGTAAGTTGGTAGTGTTTCTTCAGTCACTGAGCATGTATCCTTGTCTGCCAATTTCGGTGGAAATAATTATGCTTTTTGTGGCACACATGCATGCTGGAGGGTTAGCCCCAGCATCTATCGTTTCTATCGTTTCAGCAGTGGCATATTTTCACAAGATTAATGGGTTTCCCGATCCAACTACTAGTTTGATTGTTCACAAGTTATTGCACGACATGTTGGGTCTTTGCGTGATGTCCGCCTGCCTGTCACACACTACCCATCCTCACTCGCTTAGTACAAGCTCTCTCGACTGTGTTCTCTGTACAGTACAAATATACTATGCTACGGGCCGTGATGGTCCTTGCATTTAGGGCATACCTGCGAATAGGAGAAATGGTACCGAGGGCAAGGTGCAGTGTTCAAAGTTGTTTACATTTAGGAGATGTTATGCTATCCGGTGATCTCATTACAGTGTCCTTTGGTGGTTTTAAACATAGTGCACGACAAGGCCCACAATCTCTGCAGGTAAGGGTTGAATGCTTACAAGGTTCTGTCATCCACCAAGCAGCGGTGGTAAGGGAATTGATTCATGCCAGGGGCCCAGTACAGGGTATCCTGTTTGTGTACACGGATGGTTCGCCTATGCTGCTGTGTGAATTTGACGTGTCCCTTAAACGGCTCCTCAGCTTTTGTGGCTACCAAACTAGTTCATTTAAAGGTCACAGTCTTCGCATTGTGCAGCTACAGCAGCAGCTTTGTGAGTGAAATCTGACGCACAAATAAGGGAAGCAGGCAGGTGCACATCGGATGTTTTAGGAAATGTATCCGACTTGCATAAGTATCTTTGGGTCAAAGGTTTGATGTGTTTCATACGGTGGGGTGGTCACAGGTTCCTCTTGGTGACCTTGTGGCGGAATGGCCCCACCTTTTTGTAATTGCATGTGTCTATTGGTGGTGGAATGTTTGTATTGTTTGCTTAGGTTTATATTCATAGTGGTTTTATACCTCTATAGCGACACATAATGTATGTCTGTATATTGTCGTAATGTTGTAGGAATGTGTGCCTGAGAAACTTTGATGGGGCTGTACAAGGGTTCAGTTTCCCATCTGGTTTGCATGTTAGACATTACATCCCTACTATCTTTATGCCCAAAAGTGGCTGCATTAGAAGCAATCCACTGAAGATACCATGAGTGGCTTCAAGTGTCACTGTCAATTTGGCCACTACAAGGGATCGATGTGTGAAAATAGTGAGTAGCAAGTAGTTAATAGGATGATATTGCGCCGAGAATGTAGTATCAAAAGTTGAATTTTTTTCGTAAAATCCTAATAACTATTGTAGCATACATATATTGTCGATGTCTGGTTAACTTTGAAATTACTCGAGGTAAGACTACTTTTGTGGAATACATTTTGCTGAATCAACTTGAAAGACACAATAATGTTTTCGACTGCCGAATTTACGCAAGCCGTTCAGGTCTTTGACCGATTTGTTTCGTGTATGCATAAGCGTCGTTACTGGGAGGCTTGTGTACTGAACCCGCACATATGTTGGGTCGGGGTTGAAAACATGTCTAACATGTGTGTAAACACAGGTCTGTGTGATGTGCCAAATTGTAGTGTGTAGTATGTACATCATACACAGTAACCTAATGGAACAACACAACATCCTGTCTGACTACCAGCATGGGTTTCGCAAACGTAGGTCCTGTGAAACCCAATTCATCCAAGCTGTCGACGACCTAGCGATGTGCCTCAACGAGGGTGGCCAGATCGACGCTGTGCTGTTGGATTTCTCAAAAGCGTTTTACAAAATGTCCCACCACCATCTAGTTACCAAACTTTACCACTACGGAGTGCGAGGGAAGATGTTGGACTGAGTCAAAAGCTTCCCGAGCAGCCGCACACTGGAAGTGATTCAATTGAAGGATGTCAATGGAGCCAAGTACCTTGGAATAACCAGCGACATGACACTAACATGGAGCAAACACATCAACAACGTGACAAAGAAGGCTAACAACACCAGAGCTTTTCTACAGCGGAACATCAGCAAATGCCCACAAGCCATCAAAGCATTATGCTATCAGACATTCGTTAGACCCATCGTGGTATATGCGTCGACAGCATGGGATCCATCCACAGAGAAGAACATCAAGACTGTGGAAAATGTACAACGACAAGCTGCTCGCTTCGTGAAGAGCGACTACCGTCGACGCAGCAGTGTGACAACCGTGATCGAAAGTCTGAAATGGGAGACCCTTGCGAGTAGGCGGGCTAATGCCAAGCTCATAATGCTCTACCGCATCAGGAACAAGTTAGTGGACATAACAACGACTTCACTCACCGCCGCTTCAACTCGTACCAGAGGCAACGCATATCGCTACTTCCAGACATTCAACCGCATCGACGCATGCAAACATTCATTATTTCCCAGCACCATCAAATCACGGAACAAATGCACACAACAGCTAGTTAGCAAACTATCACTGGACTCATTTAGACAGCATATCCTCTCCATGCCTGCTTAAAGTAATCTACGCCCACAAAGCTATAGGCACATCGACTATAGGTTCTTGTAATCTGTCTAAACTTCACAAAATAAGCAATAGACCCAGGCCAGCGCTACACCATCCGCTACTTGCGACGGCCCAATGAAGCTCGAGTGACTGATACAGAGTTCTGAGTTGTACACAAGAAGAAGAAAAGATGTAGTTTGCGCTTCATACTCTCACTTTCAACTACAGTCACTGTGGAGCCGAGTATGTAAGTCTCCCCTGCTGGTACATAGCCTCTCCATAGACAAGAATCTAGTTCTAGAGGAGCTCTTAAATCTTGACAGACAGCCCACCTAGGAGAACGAATCTACCAAAAAGAAACTGCACTGAAGTCAGCCAGGGCAGCGCTGCCGTGACTATCAAGCAAATGGAATTGCAAGGATACATATAGTCAATACAGCTACCGCGTCCGGGGCAGCCGTCGCGCCACGCTTCCCGGCAGTGGTGAGAAATCAGCGAAGTCCGGTGGATCGTCCCGCCGGCGGCGACCAAGATGCGAAGTCCGGCTAGGGAGTCTCAATGTGGGGACATTGGGGGGAACCACTGGAAGTGGTCAACATGAGGAAGAGAATAAAAGTGTTGTTGGCAAGAAACCAAATGGAAGGGAGACCGAGCGAGGGCACTGGCAGGAGAGTATAAGATGCTACATACAGGAGATGGAAGGAGCAATGGTGGAGGCATCACAGTAAAGGAGGAGATCAGTAGAGATGTGGTGAGAGTGGAGAAATGGCAAGGGAGGATCATTGTTGCATGGCTGATGGTGAGGAAACAGCTGGTGTGCATTACGACAGAGTATGGACCTCAAACAGGAAGGGCATAGTCAGAGAAAAGGGCCTTCAGGGAGGAGCTACAGAGGATGATGGGAATGGTGGAAGTGCATATGATGACGTGCATAGCTGGTGATTTTAATGTACACAGTACAGAGGAGACTGGAGAAGTGGATTCGGTCGGGGGATTTGGTTGGGGTACAAGGAACCGAGAGGGCCGGGAGTTAGTAGAGTTGGTGATACAAAATGGGCTGGCGGTGGTGGAGTTATTTTTCTAAAAGAGGGAAAGCCACAAAGTATCTCATAGGAGTGGCCACCATAAGACAGAGCTGGACCTGCTGATAGTGAGGAAACAGCAAATGTGGCGAGTGAAGGACTGTAAGGTCATATCTGATGAACACGTGTCTACACAACACAAGCCCCTCGTTTTCATTGTGCGTATGCAGAAGAGGAGGGAGACTAAACGTGTTGGGCGAAAGACCATTAAGTGGTGGAAATGTCACGGGGACACAGCCAGAGTGTACAGAGACAGAGTGACATCAGAGTATGAGAAATTGCGGCCAATAATAGGAACTGTGGAGGAAGAGTGGAAGCACTTTAAGGATGCTTTCATTGGATCAGCAGAGGAGCTATGTGGCAGAACATCTGGTAAGGGACGAGTTTCCTCGAAGAGAAAAAATCAAACATGGTGAGCCAAAGAAGTAGCGAAAGCAATTGAAGGAAAGAAAGAGGTATGCAAAGAAATAGAAGGGATCAAGGGGAATGGAAAACAACCGGGCATTGCCGTACAGCAGCTGTATGGACAGAAAAAGAAGGCAGCCAGGAGAGCTGTGGATAAAGCAAAGAGAGACATGGAAGAGGAGCTGTACAGAAAGCTAGATGAGCACCGTGGAAAGAAGATGATCTATAAGATGGCTCGAGAGAGGGATGAGGACAGCAAGGGAGTAACAACTGGAACAGTGATTAAGGACAAGAATGGAAAGCTAGTTACGGCAGGACATATGTGCTACAGGTCTGGGAAGAGCACTTCAAGACTTTGCTGAACCAACAAGAAAGCAAAAAACTAGATCTGCCAAGTGCAGTAGAGGGAGAAGTAAAGGTGAAGGAGATTGTGGATGAAGAGGTAGAGAGAGCAATGAAGAAGATGAAGAAAGGACGGGTGACTGGTATTGATGAAGTACGAGTGGAAATGCTGGTGGCGACCGAGCGCGTGGGAATCTGGTGGAAAAAAGATTGTTGAATACCTATATGAGAGATGGGAAGATCCCAGAGGAGTGGAGAACAGGGATAATAGTTCCGGTGTAGAAAAGACAGTGCATGACCCAGGCAAATACAGAGGCATCACGTTGCTGCGTCACATGCTGAAGATGTTGGAGATAATCCTGGATGGAAGGATAAGAACAACTGTGGAAGGCGAAATCGGAGAAGAACAACAGGGCTTCAGAAGTATATTTAGTATGCCTATTGTTTTATATATTTTATTTGCTATTTTGTTGTATGACTCACAAATTTTAAATCATTTACACATTCAATGTGTGTCCCCTCTATTTGTAACACAGGGTATTCTACTTTCTTTTGAGACATATGTAAAATCTAGAATTTAGTCTTTTTTGGTATTTAGTGACATTTTATTAGATTTTAACCAATTGCTAATCTTTGTTTGTTCTTTGTTAATATTTTCACTTCGCATTTGGCCTTCTGACTCGTTAAATGTATTTAGTGTACTAGTAAGGGTGGTGTCGTCAGCATATGTTAGGAATTTGAAATGGTCACTAGAAAGTGCTATACCATTTATATATATATATATATATATATATATAATAAATAAGAATGACCTTAAGATTGAACCTTGAGGGACACCAGTGTTGATGACTATTTCCTTAGACTTAACATTTTCAATTTCTACGTACTGCTTACGATTTTGTAAATAACTCTCACAAAGGTCCATCCTTCTTTTGGTTACTTGATATTTTTGTCACGGCCATGTCACATATTGATGCTTGATAGCTGCTTCTTTCACAAGGATTGATAATTGGGATAACCTCTTGCAGACTAACAAAAGCGTGTTGGAATAATGTGAAGAAGGTGACGCCAAATTGTGCTGGAGCCAGTATACACCCCTGTGTGTTGTTTGCTGGTTCATTTGTAAAACAAACTCGAAAATACCTAGCAAATGACCGGTAGTATTAACATGAGCAAATCAATACAATGAGATCGATATGGTGGCATTATGCAAATTATGCTGTTATGTAAATTGTTATAGTAATCATATATATTTGCGGATTAATAAACGACCATCTTAACAATAATAAACATTTGGATTTTGAATTGATAAATTGCAAATCGATATACAAAATCATATATGTATCATAGTTACGTCATTTTCTACAAGGAGCACATGCAGAATCTTACTGACAGAACATATTACTTTGCGCAGCAAATGGATTTATGTAAATTAACTGATTGGCTTCGCCAACCATTTCTCTACATTTCAGATATGTTGTTTGGTGAGATTAGCGATCTGTTTACAAAGCAAAATCAATTATGTGGCAAATATGCATAGGTCAAGCCACACCGATCAAACTGTTATAATGGTTTTAAAAAGTTGCATATTTTAAATTTATTTTCAGAAAGTTATTCTCAATAGACATAGTTATTATGTTTTATAGTTCATAACATTATGGATACTATGTATAACACATACCTACAATAAATATAATCATTGAAATTGTATACAAATTAACACTATAGTGAATGTTACTGACTATAAAAGACTTACATATATTTGCATGTTTTCTCTTCCTTGGTGGTCTTCATTTCAATCGATACGTTTGTCCATGTCACGATTAATGTTCGAGAAGTAGCAGTAATTATTTAAATACAAATATACCGCTTAGTCGCTCGTGGAAATGTTGGGATTCCATGCTTCCATTCGCGTGCGTCGTCTTATAATTGGGGGGTAGGTAGGTAGGTTTATTTCGGAATTGTGCGGGTGCGGCAGGTGTCTGCAGTCACAGGTGGTACAGTCGCGAATGGCGAAGTCAATTATTAGCTTGATTCAGATTATTTTCATACATTGCATAGGATATCTGCCAGGAGTAATGTACGTAGTCACCACCCCTGGCTTGCGAGGGTAGCACGAGGTTCTCTATGTGACACTAAGACTGAGCGTCAGTTTTCTCGTGATTATTGTCGTCAAACCACAAATTGCTGTTGTGTCTGTTTTGCCCTGACGCAAACAGAATGGTCAGCTTCGACGAATCACTGGTCTCAATTATGGTAGGGTGGGGCATGGAGCCCCCTTAACGAAAAATTTGCATAGTTATCCATGAACTTGTCATTTTGACTTCCTATTACTGCAAGACGTCCTCTTGTGTGGGGCATGAGGTCCCCGGAGGCTCCATGCCCCATAGACGGTTTCATTGTATAACATACGAATACTGAAAGGACACAAACTCGTGATCAAGTTGTAAACGCAGTGTAGGTATTATCTTACCCAACACAGGTACCTAACCAACAGAATTACGACAGTCCTTCACTGTCAGGACACATAACGGTATAACAATTCAAGTTGTATAACTGAATGCACCCGGCAACAGACAGTTTCGTTCAGTCACTATCTCGCAGTGTGGAGCCTTGTGTATATATGGAGGGGTTTCGGGAGTCTCAGCCCCCCAAATATTCATCAAATAAAATCCTAATAACTACTGTAGCATATATATTGTCGATGTCTGGTTATTCATAACGTTCTGACACCTTTGTTGTGTATTTGTTTTATATTCAGATTACAATACCTAAGTTCCCTTTAGGGTGCAGTTCATATACCTTCAAATACTTGTGCTGAACATATTGTGTCCACAATTTCAGGGACGCAACTTTTCTGGTTATGAATTCTCGACGATAATTTAAAAGCACAATTGCTTTAATGTACAAATTCGATATGGTACAATATGTTCTTGCTGGCTTTTAGCATGGAAAAATGTCAAAGTAAGGATTTTGTTTTTTCTAGATACCACATAAAATATGATTGAGTAAAACATGTAGGCCTACATCTGAGGTTATCTGCCTTTTTAGTCAGAAATACAATAAATGTGCATACATCTAGGTTTTTTCAATCCTTTCTCATCCATTTATATGTACATTTCTTACACAAACATCATCTGTACCTCCGATTTATGTAGGGTTGTCCCCTGCCCAGATCCGCTGCCGACTCCAAACCCGGCCCACAATTTCTATTCCGGTACTTCTCTCGTTCAATAAAACGTTCTCATAATTCCTTCCTCTCTTTTCTCCCTTCGTTTCACTGCATCATTCTGTGTCTCGTTTCTGTGTCAGTGTTGCTCTGTGTGTGTCTAGTTTACTCAGTCAGTCTCGTTATAATCTTTTGTAGAGCTAACATCACGTGACGAGGTCACCTGTCAGCATGGAACGTGTCAACACACAGAGAACGGGTTTTACTGCAGGTGTACTGAGAACTACGTGGTAAATTTATGTCAAACCCGTAAGTCAACATTTTGCTCATTTTTAATACTACACGTTGTTGGCTAGTTTACATGTTAATAATGCATTTGCAAGCAATCTAGGTGATATTGTACCTCATGTCGACATTGACATTTCAACAAATGTGCATAGTGTTGTAAGTGACACTCCAAACACGTGAAAATATAACAGAGATATACACCAGTGTAGGTGGATACAAATAGTTCATTTGCATCAATTCAAAAATAAACATATTATTTCGATATGATGTTGTATCAACAGCATTCAAGGCAGTACATAGCAGGCTTCCAACATTTTCTTTTAGCAGTCTCTCAAGATTCTCTCCCAAAAATATCTTCTCCCTCCTTCCTTCCACCTACAGCTTAACTTGATAATTCACACGAGTGCTACATTATGTGGCAGCCGCTTTGACACACGGAAGAATGTGTAAATGTACACTAGTAACACATGTCTCTCTCTCTCTCTCTCTCTCTCTCTCTCTCTCTCTCTCTCTCTCTCTTCTCACTTCTCCTCCTCTCTCTCTCTCTCTCTCTCTCTGGCTCTTCTCTCTCCTCTCATCTCTCTCTCTCTCTCTATCTCTTCCTCTCTCTCTATCTCTCTCTCTCCTCCTCTCTCTCTCTCTCTCTCTCTCTCTCTCTTCTCTCTCTCATCTCTCTCTCTCTCTCTCTCTCTCTCTCTCTCTCTCTCTCTCTCTTCTATCTCTCTCTCTCTCTCTCTCTCGCTCTCTCTCTCCTCTCTCTCTCTCTCTCTCTCTCTCTCTCTCTCTCTCTCTCTCTCTCTCTCTCTCTCTCTCTCTCTCCCACTCTGAACTAATCAACGGCCATCTTAACAATAATAGACATTTGGATTTTCAGTTGATAAATAGCAAATTGGTTTAAATAAATCACATATATCATAGGTACGTAATTTTCTATAAGGAGCACATACAGAATCTTGTTGACAGTAAATATTACTTTGTGCAGCAACTGGATGCAAATTAACTATTCTGCTTCGCCATCCATTTCTCTACATTTCAGATATGTTGTCGGGAGAGATTAGTGATCTGTTTACAAACAAAGCAATTATGTGACAAATTTGCATAGGTCAAACTACATAGATGAAACTATTCTATAATGCTTTTAAAGGGTTACATACATAACATTTCTTTTCAGAAAGTTATTCTCTGCAGACGTAGCTATTATAATGTCTTGTAGTTCATAACATTGTGGATACTACGGATAACGCATACATACAATAAATATAATCATTGAAATTGTATAAAATTAAAACTGCAGTGAATGTTACTAACTATAAAAGACTTACATATATTTGCATGTTTTCTCTTCCTTCCAGTTAAGATTCAATGCAGCAGCGCTATGAAATGTTTGAATAGAGCAACATGTCGTAACACGGATATAGGCCACACGTGTGATTGTGTCGCTGGATACACTGGAGAGACGTGTGAGACGGGTACGTCAGGCGCCTTGTCACACGTAGAGTAATTCAACTAGTTTTAATGACTTACACATAATAATTACATTTGGAGAATTTATCATGTATCATAACTAGCTGTCTGGTATGAACAAAAACGTTAATTCTACATGTATTTGTTACTCGTCAATAAGTTATGTTTGTTTTTGTTATTTTCACAAGAAAGAGTGAATCAGCTTAGATGTCTTTTTCTTAGCAGCATGGTTGTCTAGAATGGTAACATTGCCGCATTGACAAAATGCATCAACATAAAGACATTGTGTATCGCTGGTGTAAAGCTAGGGTTAGTGGCAGGCTGTTTCGTTTAGCAATTTGCAGAAAGTGAACTTAGATATTTTAAAACAGTTAATGGGATGGTCAGCTAAATGTGTATACATTGGCTGTACTAATGAACGACCTATCACACAAATAAAAAAGTCATTGGTATATTTGATATATATCATTTACAAATATCAACAGAACATGCATACTAGTATATTATAACATAACACAACAACCATAAATATGATTCCTTTCGTATTTTATTCATAACCGTCTCCTCACTGTTACAGCAGACTCTATCTGAGCACCCCTGTGCAAGCAATCCGTGTCATGCAGATTATAGCATGTTGTGTGAAGACAAAGTGAACGGCTACAAATGCCAGTGTCATAATTGCAGCTGTTCCAACGTAACTGTGAAAGACGACTGCACCCTTGGTAAGTCTCACTCCTTAGATCGCCATTCATCTACCATCACAAGTGCAAGCTGAATGTCTTCTGTGTAGACGATGACCGCAACCTTGCTAATATGTTAATAGAAGCCAATCAAAACGTAATGCAATCGCTTAACAATCAATAACAATGACGCTCACTTACAAAAACACAACAGTTTTTTTTTATTTAGATGTTTTATTTAATATGTGGTGAGTTAAATCCTAGTTAGAGAAAATTCTTATAAATCGACAAAAGTGTAAACCTCAATCCGGAACTGTAAATACAGAAAAGTACAATTTGGTTATGAGAAGTGTATCATTGGTGCACAGTTTGTAAATATGTGGGTAGTGTGTTGTGGATAAATAGATTTGTTACAACAATATTGAACAGAAGTAATGAAGTAATCAATAATACAACACCACTAACTTCTTGCCCCTTTTACAGTAATTATTATAAACATCAAAATGGCGGATTTAGACCGGTATCCCAAAAAATAGCTGTTGCCGGGTCTAGTGTGGTGGATTTCTCCCGAAATTACCCCTTGCAAGGAACAAAAAAGTACATGCCTTTTCATGGGAACGATATCAAGGCTAAAATCAGTTTCATAAGGTACCCTGGTGTTGCCCGAGTACGGTTATGACCAGTGACAAAAATTTTAGGTGGTAAGTTTCCTGAAACCCTGACAGCAACCCAGAAAGAGTGACACAATTGTACTTATTCACACAGAAACCTAGGGAAAGGAGCGTTTTACACATGTGTCATGCGTGTATTCATTTTGTTTTTTTGCGGGGAGACAATCAAATAAAATATAAAACAAAATAAAACGCGCGTGACACGTGTCAAACGCTCCATGCTCTAGCGAGCAATCACTAGCGCGCTGGGCGTGGCGTAAAAGCGCCTGTTAGCTTTTCATAAGTGAATCGCAAAGACGCGTGTCCGACTTTTCGTCTAACGACATGTGGTCTAACGCAATTATTCATGTACTATCACATTTGGTCTAACGTGACAATTTGTCTACTACGACATTTGGTTTAACGAGACAATTCATCTACTACGACTAAGAGATAATTTATACGACATTTTGGTGTTTCTAAAACTGGACCGGATGCTACGTATTAGTTAGGTTTAGTAACATGGACGCATATCAACCCATTTAACTGGCCACGTGCGGAGGTCACACGATGCCCAAAATTCTCATAGTGGATCTACTATAAACACATACCAAGTTACTGTCACATAACGATCAAAAATTAAAAACTAAACGCAGATCTTTGCTATTTCCTACGGAAAACATTGCAATGCTCCCCGATACGAGTATCTCACGATACGATCAGGAAGCATCGCAGAGTTTGGTGCAGACCATGACGGTGATTTTCGTTGAGTTTTTAATTTTTGATAGTTTTATGACAGCAACTCGGTAAGTGGCTTTCCCGAAATGTGCTACTTGAGCAATTGTCATATTCGACGAATTGTCCCGTTAGACTAAATGTCGTAGTAGATCAATTGTCCCGGTAGACCAGATGACGTTAGACAAAAAGTTGTAGACCCCGAAGATATACATCATTGTAATAAAATACGGTGTAAGACATAAACATGTTGTCGGGTCTATGACTACAGTCTACTCACTGGTGTATTTGAAGTTATTGTTGCAAATAGGTAATATATCTATGACACAGTAACCTAAGGGTAAATATTTATATCATAAATGTTTACCATAAAAAAACTACAGGCATTTATATACAAAGTACCCCTGATATCAGAGTCATGTACCCGCATTGTGATTGTTTGTAGAAAGGCAAAGACGCATAGCTTTCAATGTCCTTAACAATAAATTATTTAGCATATTTTTAACAAAGAGAAACAAATATTTATTTATAGAAAACCTGTATCGCAACTTCAAATAAACATACATTCGCCCGTTTCTTCAGAAAAGGCCAAGTGAATGCTACTTGATGTGACAGTACAAATACGACAGTACTGCACTCTAACGCCGGACAAGTGCTCAGATATAATCACTCTTATCATCAGTACATATGCCACTACACTCAAATACAGGACTACTGTTCAGAATCAATCCTTCTTCACTACAGGGTTTGATATCACATTGTGTTTCGTCGCTGACAGTACAGACGCGACACTACTGAATGTCAAAACAGGACAATTGTTCATACATATTCTTCATCGTGGGGTGTTATTTCAAATTGTTTCTCTTCGGAAAATACAAGATGATGATTAAATATGTTCCTCGTGGTTCTTGTTACTCTTGTCGTCTGTACATACGTTGTCAGAATCTTTTATCATTTGACGTCGCTCCGGCGGTATCCACGTCATCAACGGGAGTTGCTGACAGCGATTCTGCCAATACACGGATATCCATCGTGCATCCGTCAGTCCTGGTTATTTGCCGTCAAGGGTAGCCGCTACATTTGTTACACAACTGTTTCCACATTCGTAATAAGGACGATGTTCATCCCTTCTGACCTTCCGACAAGCCCGAGAAGAATGACGAGTATATCAGTCAGTCAGTTGACCTCACCAGAATGTTTCCGGTGGAGACGCTGCTTGCATGGAATCCAGTGAGTGTGTCAGCCTCCTCGTGCTGACCTTGGAGATGATTCGGTTCAACGGTTTGCACCAGAACTTCCTCGTTGGGCTTTATCGCCATGCATTTACCACCATATGATAGGGTCTTCCTCCCTAGGATTGACATGCAGTTATTGTGGTCCTGTAGTGTCGACTAAAACAAACTCCAGAATACGAAGCACAACAAAACAAGTGTATAATATAATGTTTAATGGTGGATAATATGTAATAGGAATAATGCGTTGGCCACATAGCACAACAGTATATTAACAACCTAGATAAGGTTACGCTATGACAAATTGTGAGATTATTTCATATTTTTCCAACATTGGTATAATAATGTGATCATACACCATAAAATAATACTATTACAAAAATTATATTTTGGAAAGCGAGAATATCCCTTAAATGTGTGTGGCAAATGATGATCATAATCGTATCATTCGTATTGGTGTGTTATGACAAAATATGTCTATGTAACGTTATTATACATGAGAAATAAATATAGTATCTGCAACTTGTAGCATGACGATGACGTAATAGGCTATCAACTCTTGTCCTGTACCTAACTGAACCTTGTGTAAATGTGAACTTACGCGTGTTAGTAATGATTTCCAGCGAGGACTTCTAGAGTACCGCAATACTCCTTGTGCAAGTGGCCACTCCCCTGCACAAATCCTCTTTGGACACACATCGCACACCGACAATCGCTTTCAAGCAAGCGGGAAAATGTGGCGGATAAACAGGATGCTAGCTGCGGGCAAACACACACACACGGAGTGAAGAGCGTTATAACAGGCAATCTCGCCCTCTACCACAGCTACACGTTGGCGCACAAGCAATATTGCAAAATCCCCTTTCAAAAAGTGGGATAAAGTAGGCGTGGTTGTCGGAATTGGACGACACCGCGACAATAATGTGAAACTGCCCAGCGTTCGTGTCTAATGGCGCAATTGCCGATACATAAAACCAGACAATACAGTCGGGAGAGAACGATCTTCGTGTCGACAATGCTGCGGAAGGTAGCAACACTACGTGCAACGTCACGTAGAATTTTCCTCAGCACTATTACATCACCACCACCGCTAGCCGTCCAGCCCGGTCCTCGTGCACCACTGTTTGGATGAGCTGCGGAAGCGGCAAACACATATACGTCCCCGACCAACCTCAGCAGTAGATCTACGAATACGGAGAGGAATCATCCATGCTTTTACATAGAGATGTCGATGGCTGCGTAGCTAACGGAACTGGGGACGGTTTCATGGTGCGGCTAAGAACGTTCTCAAAGACAGTGCGAAATTAACATTTTAAAATCTCAATCTGAATGAAAGATACTCGAAAAATAGTGTATTCAACTACTAACCCCCTCCGTCACCCTGTCACCCTGTTCAAGGCCCCTTTTGGTCGCGTTTTTCTGTACATTTTCTGCACAGTTTGTTGCGACACCTAGCGGTCGTTGTGACGTCACCACAGTTAGCACGGCTAGCAGGTAGCACCGCTAGGATTTAGTATGGTGCGCATCTATGCGGGTTGGTGTTTCACGCCGTACCTAAAATTGCAATCGTGGAATTTAGTATTTTTATATCACCGTAAAGATTACCTATAAATGTGTCGCTGGATGCGTTCCGAAATTGTGTTTGTGTTGAGTTATTGCTGTTTGAACATCGCGAATGCATAATCCTGCAATGCATACGCTGCAGCGTATATAATTCAAGGTTGAACATTTGCGATGTTCAAACGGCAGTAACTCAGAAGGTTAACACAATTCCTTGGTACAGCGACACACTTGTAGATATGATTATTATTTTTACGGTGATATCAAAAATATTAAATTTCCCGATTGCAATTTTCTCTACAGTCTGAAACAACAGGCCGCAACACCGTTCGCCGTGCTAAAGGACAGTGCGCGCTCAGCGGCCCTACCTGTGATGCCGTTAGCAACATCTGACGGGCAGGTTACTTTGTGACACGTCACACTTTATAGATTATGATTACTTAATCAAACCAAACATTACGCAGTTTTAAAATACCTGTTGTTATGTTTCCTTTGGCATGATTCTCTAACGTCATAGATCATTATTGATTGTAAGTCAGTCATCTTGCTCTGCGTAATTCTTTGTTGCGACTGTCTGATGAGAATGCCCTCGCACTTGTTGGTACAGAGCGTCAAACCATAGAGACAAACACCGGGACATCGTCGCCCTCATCCTTTTGGGGTAGCTAGTGTTCTAGCTTGCTCGTGTCGACGCTATCTTCTTGTTTTAACATCGACTGCTCTTAATTGTTATCAACAGCTTCTTAAAATTGTGATCTCTGGCTCCGGTGTAGTCATTGTACAGTTTGTAAGCAAGGCAAACGTTCGAAGACTATTTTGGTTTGGGCTTTAAATTAGTTGGTTGTCTTATGTCAATACAGTTACAAAAAGTAATAAGCACCACCTGCTTATACTTTTACATTTGCACTATCACAACATGTCGCATAGAGTATTCTAAATATTCTAATAACACAATAATTAACTTGAAGTTAAAAGTTTAGATACAATTAAGGTTAACATATCTTATCGGCTCACACCACATTTTTACCTGATGGTGTTGACAGTCAATATATATATCACTTAACCAACACTTTGTCAATAAAGGTATGTGGTTATAAACGTGAATTTGATATGTATCGTTAATCGTTTGCTTGATTGTTAGCATGTTGTATGATTGCACACAAATTTTTTTTCGAATCTCAGTAGCCCTTCACTGGTTCAATCATTGGGCCGGTACAGGGCCAATGAAGTTACCATTCACATTATACACGGCACGGAGCTCAAATCATATTTGGGCCAATGAGATAAACCAATTATGGACCAATGAAAAAGTCCTGGCTTAACTTCATTGGTCCAATGCGATTTGCTAGCTGGGTATTTTGTTCTCCAAGCAACAATTTGGCGTGCCCGCAGACCTTTTATAATTGGCTCACGCGACCATGCCCCCCTAGACCGTGTCCCTGCTAAGACAAATCGCATCCGAGACGGTTTCTTTCCCTGTGCCGTGGCTGCGTTATCGGGGATTAAATATATACATTAGTGATAGATAGAGACAATGGTCTGTTAACTTTGCCAGATGTGTTTTATACTTCTTTTGTGTATTAGTTTTACCTATCAATTTTAGTGGATATTTTTATACAATTTTAGACTTAGATATTTTTTTTAATATTTTGTATTGTGTTCGTGGTAATCTTGATGTGACTCTCTGTTTTAACATCAAATCACATTCCTAACTGATATGTACTTTATGCCGATTAAGTATCTGTATATTTGATTTGAAATGTGCCCCCGTTCAGATTACAATAAGTTGAAGATATGCCGACGGGGCGGCGACAATTTTTCAACAGCTTGTTTGACGGACACTATGATAATTTATTTCATCGTGGAGATAATAAGCACGATGACAAGCGAAAAATAGATGATACAACATGCTGATTTAAACAATATATATGTTTGTGAAAGTGTACGTTGAGGACTTCGACATGGTATGGCGCGAAAATGGCAACGATTTTTACCCAGTGCGCGCACGACACATTTTCGGCTGCATCTGAAATGCCATAATCACATTTACCGGTAATTTCAAATTCACGCAACATTTGGAATGAGTTATTTGTCTAGAATGCATCTGGCATGGAAAAGCGGGACAATAAAGGGCAGATCGTACTCTAAAATTAAAACTCATGGCGACCCACCCAATTTTGGGTCGCGACCCAGAGGTTAAAAACCGCTGCGCTACATGAAAGATGAAGACGTGGCTATCATACATGTTACGAGTACAGGTATTAGACTTCTGCCCATTGGCAATTACATTCCGTGCAACCTTTTGCTATTAATTCACACGTATTGTACTGATCCAAGCTTCTGCACAATTTCACAGCTAAAATATCAGTTTAGAAGTTGCAACCTTTCTTAAAGAGTAAGGATTTTAACAAGTTTTAAAATTGAAAAATATCACAACCTGTGAGTTTCTTAAGTATGTTCTTTGTAAAGGAGGTACTTTGTTAACTGTTGTCAATAGCACACTTTTGTTTGTACCCATCGTTCAACGTTTTTGGTTACAACGGACACCATACTTCCCAGATCCACAATCTACAAGTTGCCAATGAACTGAAACACACATCTATATATTAGTATGCTAACTTGTAGGCATTGCACATGTATCTGATCCCACATGCGTAGCTCCACTCACGTCTTTCTACGTTCATTTCGGTCCTTGAACCATTCACCTCATGTCTACCAACTGCCTTAAAAAAAAAACAGAGTTAGTTTAGAGTTATTTACTTCTTTCAGTGGAAAATTAAGTGGCCAGTCATTCACCAGATGCCGCCGACTTTGTTCCATGGATGGGTGTAAGTTCGCATACATAATTGTTAATACATTGGAGCATTGTAAGTATATATCATCCAAGATGCCGAGATCCACGTAGCTCTTTCTGTTGTCATTTGTTTTCTTGAACCATTCATCTCTGATCTATACAAGTTTTGTATTAAAAACACGTAGGTAGTTAGTTTTTCTTTCAGTGAACAAGTTGAGTGATGAAACACTCGCCGGATGGTGCCCATTTGGCGCTATATTCGTTTTAACGGGAATCGATCGCTACTGGGAAGTTATCACTGGCTGCATACAGTGCCATCATTAGATACAAGGTCTGATTGGTATATTCTAAAACGTAATGTTTCATTACCTACGAGGACAAAACATAATAACATTAGTTACGTTTTTGCAGACGTTAAGACTTACGATCGCATCTTCTTTGGAAAGGAAATAGATTGGTATGTAAACAATGGTTGGGATATTTTATTGCATGTCCTGATACTCAGTCAAACCACACGTATCAAGTATAACAACGAAACAAGTACACGTATATGTGTTCAGTGTATTGTTGTAAGCGTTGAGAAATAACGTTATAAATTATAGACATTTAATAACAGTTTCAATATATAATGTACGTGACAACATCTACAAGTGTAAACGGCTACCAACGGCTGCCTAAGCCACCGAGGTCCCACTGCCATCCACGGAAATTGTTTTGTTCAAATAGTAGCTGATTTATCAGCGTTTGGACTGTTTTATTATGCTATGTACACAGCAATATACAACTATAGTGATGTTAAGAAACCGTTAAAACCGTATATATGTACATCTAAATAAACCTATAATATAGTATATACAATGTTTAAGACAACAAGAGTTTAAAAAAATATAATTCTCCTTAGAACACAACAATGAAGCACGCAGCTTCTTTTTCACTGTTTACACATTTGTAGCCAATACCATCGTTACGATCGGCATCAACATGTCAATATTTTAAAACATGTCATAAAAAAAGCGTACACCAATAAAAACAATATCTTAAGTCAAGGCAGTAGCTACTGTTTAACATGTCATAGGCACTTTTATAAATAAAGTATGATTTTCTGTAAAATCTCAGTGTTATTTGTACATTCATGTGTGGTAGTCCATTCATTCCGACACATGAAAACGTCTGCCACATACAAATATATCACACGACTGCATGCAAGTTACATGTATATACAGCAACGAAAGGTAATTATTGAAGCCAAACGACTTCATGACCAGACAGAAATCACGAGTTATTAACATTTCATTCTGAATCTGAAGATCTGATTAACGAGGAACCGAGTGGATCTTGTGATCAGAATCATCCTAAGGTAAGGTAGACACAGGTCACTATTGTATATTTAATGGAAAAGAATAACACAATTGTCTATGCAGTCATAAAAGTTACATTCTACAGATCCACATTAACATGTCTTAACTTGATTACAAAATCATAACTGCAAGGAATTCACTGCAATGGATTATGATGCATGCATCTAAACGTCACATTTAAACTTATTAATAACATTTTATAAAATAGTAATTAAAACTACCTGTCTAATAAGGGCACAACACACTCGGTCAGATGGGATATTTCATGAAAAGAGTTATAAATGTTATGGTCGTGAAGTCGCAAAAATACTTGTGTGTAAAACTAGTTCTTGTTGTCTCTCACCCTCTGCTGGAAGTTCATCTGACCAAAGGAGAAGGTCTGTGTGATAGTCACACGTTTAGCTCTGTGTACAAGCTGGCACACTGTCTGCACAAAGTGCATTCTTGCTTGTATAGGATGGGTTGAATAGTCCTTTACCAGCACATTGCTGTTCAGAACCGTTGGCTCCAGACGAGTAGCACCAGATATATTTTGTGCATTTGTACGGATGGGGCAAGTAATACTCAGCTTCCCCTGGGTATGCCGCTTTGGCTTCTGCGCATGCGGCCAATGCAGAAACTCCAGTAAGTGTATCTAAAACCAAATATAATGGATAATTATAAATTAAACAATTAACAAACGATTCTTTGGGTTTGACTCCTGAGGACTTTGTAGCCATAAACTTGTCATTCTCTATACTGAGTCTCTTTGGGGCTTGACATCTCCACAACTGTCAACCTGTAACTGCTTGTTGTGGCTTAGATTGTGACAGCTCTCACATTTATATGGGGTTCTGAATCCTTGCAGCGCGCGCACAAAATCACAAACGCAATATGCTGTGTCTTGGTGTATTTGCATAGAATAAAACACAAACCTACAAACTCTTGTCAGTTGATATTTTCAAACAGCGCTCATAAAAAACTTCCAATACAAAGCCATACAAAAATACCCCTAGCGTACAGCAGATGCACTAAGGAATCCAGTGACACAAGTATCCTGACGATGACGCCACCTCCACGCGTTATCAAAGCTAGAAAAAGTTTCTGGCCGTTTACGGCCGTTCAAGCAAACAGGCATCTGACCGCTTTCGTCCGTTCAATGTCTAAAGAATAAAAATATGAAATGATAAATTGCACCTTTCACATAATAGGTACACCAAAAAAATATACAAATCTGGTTATTTCTAACACGCATACGTTCAAATTTTACACAAGGTTCTGTTAGGTACAGGACAAGAGTTGATAGCCTACTACGTTATCGTCATGCTACAATTTGCAGATATTATGTTTATGTCTCATGTATAACAATGTTACATAGACATATTTTGTTATAACACACCAATACGAATGATACGATGATTATGACCCTCATTTTCCAATCACATTTAAGGGATATTCTCGCTTTCCAAAATATTATTTTGGTAATACTTTATGGAGCATGACCACATTATTATACCAACGTAGGAAAAATATGAAATAAACTTGTAACTCTCCGTAGCCTTATTTACGTTCTTAATATACTGTTGTGCTATGTGGCCAATGCATTATTCTTATTATATATTATCAACCATTGTACATTATATTATACACTTGTTTTGATGTATTTCGTATTTTATCACTGGAGTTTGTTTTAGTCGACACTACAGGACCACAACAACTGCGGGTCACTCCTAGTGAGGAAGGCCCTGTACGTATCACTTGGTGGTAAATGCATGGCGATGAAGGCCAACGAGGAAGCTCTGGTGCAAACTGAATCATCTCCAAGGTCAGCAGGAGGAGGCCGACACACTCATTGCATTTCCTGCAAGCAGCGTCTCCACCGGAAACATTCTGGTGAGGTCAACTGACACAGATGTATTCGTCATTCTTCTCGGGCTTGTCGGAAGGTCAAAAGGGATGAACATCATGCTTATTACGAATGTGGAAACATTTGTGTAACAATTGTAGCGGCCACCCTTTAAGGCAAATAACCAGAATTGACTGATGCGCCCATGGACCTCAGCGTATTGGCACATTCTCTGTTTGCAACTCCCGTTGATGACATGGATACCGCAGGAGCGACGTCAAATGATAAAAGATTCTGACAACATTTGGACTGATGACAAAAGTGATGAGAACCATGAGTAACATATCTAGTCATCATATTGTATTTTCCGAAGAGAAACAATTTGAAATAACACCCCACGATGAAGAATATGTGTGAACAATTGTCCTCTTTTGACATTCAGTAGTGTCGCGTCTGTACAATCAGCGACAAAACACAATGTGATATCACGCCCTGTGATGAAGAAGGATTGATTCTGAACAGTAGTCCTGTACTTGAGTGCAGTCGCATGTGTATGATAATAAGAGTGATGATATGAGCAGTTGTCCGGCGTTAGAGTGCAGTACTGTCGCCTATGTACTGTCACATAAAGTAGCATTCACCTGGCCTTTTCCGAAGAAATGGTAGTGTTTGTTTACTTGAAGTTGTGATACAGGTTTTCTATAAATAAATACTTGTTTCTCTTTGTGCAAAACATGCTAAATAAGTTGTTGCTAAGGACGGTTAAAGCGATGCTTTGTTGTTTTCCTACAAACAATCACAATGCGGGTACATGAATCTGATATCAGGGATACTTTTATAGCAATGCCTATAGTTTACTTATGGATACAAATATTTACATTTAGGCTACAGTATCATAGGTATATTAACTACTTGCAACAATATCTTCAAATACACCACCGAGTGATCACATACCCAACATCATGTTTGTCTTACACAGTATTTATTACAATGATGTATATCTTCATGACAACGTGATGGTAAACCTTTTCACCAAATTAACGCGAGTGTTCAGTTCAAATAATTAAATATGTTGTCTTGTAAGCTATCTTTTCGCTGGGGGCTTAGTCCCAGTTGAATCCGTTAACCCATCTGCCTGTTCTCATTGGACACTCTTAATCTGAACTACCTTACGACCTGCGCCTATGGAGCAATGGCATCATTTATTAGGAAGTAAAGTGTTAGATCGAGATCATTGTGTGTCAAGTAGAAATTTTAATTTTGTCATATGTTCTTCGAAGTCCGCTAGGTTTCTGCGTGAATAAGTACAATTGTGTTACTCTTTCTGGGTTGCTGTCAGGGTTTCAGGGAACCTACCACCTAAAGTTGTTGTAACTGGTCATTCCGGGGAACACCAGGTGAACATATGAAACTGGTTTAGCCTTGATATCGTTCCCATAAAAAGGAATGTACTTTTTTGCCCCTAGCAACTGGTGATTTCGGGAGTAATCCACCACCCTACAAACGGCAACAGCTATTTTTTGTGATGCCGGAATCCCGGTCTAAATCCGCCATTTTGATGTTTATAATAATTACTGTAAACGGAGCAAGACGTTAGTGGTGTTGTATTATTGATTACATCATTACTTCTATTCAATATTGTTGTAACAAATCTATTTATCCACAACACACTACCCACATATTTACAAACTGTGCACCAATGATACACTTCTCATAACCAAATTGTACTTTTTTGTTTTTACTGTTCCGGATTGAGGTTTACTTTTTGCCGATTTATAAGAATTTTCTCTAACTAGGTTTTAATTACCACATATTTATAAAAAAAAGTCAAAACTGTAAAAAAAAACTGTTGTGTTTTTGTAAGTGAGCGTCATTGTTACCGATTGTTAAGCAATTGCATTACGTGTTGATTGGCTTCTATTAACATATTACCAAGGTTGCAGTCATCGTATAACATAGACATTAAACTTGCACTTGTGATGGTAGATGAATGGTGATCTAAGGAGTGAGACTTACCAAGAGTACAGTCGTCTTTGACAGTTACGTTGGAACAGCTGCAAGTATGACACACGCATTTGTAGCCGTCCACTTTGTCTTCACATGACATGCTGTAATTTGCATGACATGGATTGCTTGCACATTCGTTGATATCTGCAATGTAGAATATGCAAGAGTGCTCAGAATGAGTCTGCTGTAATAGTGAAGAGACTGTTGTGAATAAAGATACGAAAGGAATCATGTTTATGGTTGTTGTGTTATATGTTATAGTATAACATAATGCATGTTCTGCTGATATTTGGTATCTATCAAATATACCAATGAAAACTTATTAATTGTGTGTTAAGTCGTTCATCAGCCGATGTATACACATTTAGCTGACCATTCTATTAACTGTTTTTTAAAAAGTTCCCTATCTACAAATTGCTTAACGAAACAGCCCGCCACTAACCCTAGATTTACACCAGCGATACACAATGTGAAACATTTTGTGAATGCGACAATGTTACCATTCAAAACAACCATACTGCTAAGAAAAAGACATCTAAGCTGATTCACTCTTTCTTGTGAAAATAACAAAAACAAACAAGTTATTGAAGAGTAACAAATACATGTAGAATTAACGTTTCTTTTCATACCAGATAGCAGGTTGTGATACATGATAAATTCTCCAAATGTAAGTATTATGTGTAAGTCATTAAAACTATTTGAATAACTCTACGTGTGACAAGGCGCCTGACGTACCCGTCTCACACGTCTCTCCAGTGTATCCAGCGACACAATCACATGTGTGGCCTACGTCTGTGTTACGACATGTTGCTCCATTCAAACATTTCACAGCGCTGCTGCATGGAATCTTAACTGGAAGGAAGAGAAAACATGCAAATATACGTAAATCTGTTATACTTAGTAACATTCACTACAGTGTTAATTTTTATACAAATTCAATGATTATATTTATTGTATGTATGTGTTATCCATGGTTTCCACAATGTTATAAACTATAAGACATTATAATAACTACGTTTGTGAGAATAACTTTCTGAAAAGTAATTTAAAACATGAAACTCTTTAAAAGAATTATAGAACAATTTGACCTATGCATATTTGCCACGTAATTGTTTTTTTAAACAAATCGCCAATCTCTCCCGACAATTTATCTGAAATGCAGAGAAATGGATGGCGAAGCTGACCAGTTAATTTGCATAAATCCATTTGCTGTGCCTATGACATGTCAACAAGATTCTGTATGTACTCCTTGTATGAAATGACGTAACTATGATATATATATGATTTTTATAGCAATTTGCTATTTATCAATTCAAAATCCAAATGTATATTATTGTTACTATGGCGGTTTATTAGTCCGCAAATTTATATAACAAATGGGAATTTATATAACAGTATAATTTGAATAATGTCACAATATCGGTCTCTGTGTATTGATTTATTCATGTTAATACTAAGGGTTATTTGCTAGTTATTTTTGAGTTTGTTTTAGAAATGAACTCGCAAACAGCACACAGGGATGTATACTGGCTCCAGCACATTGTGGTGTCACCTTCTGAGTTTGAGAAAGATAGAGAGACGGGGGGATGTGTGATATAGAGTGAGACAGTGGGAATGAAAGGGAGAGGGAGAGAGAGAGTAAGTGAGGTATAGAAAGGGAGAGACATGTGTTACATTTACACATTCTTCCGTGTGTCAAAGCGGCTGCCATATAACATATCACGCGTATAAATTATCAAGTTAAGCAGTGGGTGGAAGGAAGGAGAGAGAAGATATTTTTGGGAGAGAACCTTGACGGACTGCCAAAGAGAAATGTTGGAAGCCTGCTATGTACCAACATGTTAAATTTTGGGAAATGTAAATGCCTTCACACTGGACATGGGAACGAAGACGTACAATATACAATGGGAGGTTCTGTACTAAGTACTACTGTAAAAGAAAAGGACTTCAAGAAATTCAGAGCAGTGCGGTATTGCCGCTTCAAATGGAAATCAATTTTTTTGATTAATTAGGCGAAACATAACGTATAAGGAAAAAGAGCTAATAATATCGCTGTACAAAACAATAGTTAGGCCTCATTTAGAATATTGTATTCAAGCGTGGAGGCCATATCGCAGGAAGGAGATAGATATGCTAGAAAGAGTACAGAGGAGTGCGACTAAAATGATACCAAAACTGAGGGATCTTAGTTACGAAAAACGCCTGAAAGAATGTGGTTTAACAACACTGTAGAGACCAGGCGATTGAGGGGAGATCAGATAAAAGTATTTAAAATATTGAATTGTTATGAAAATATTGATAGAAATATTTTTTCTCGTTTAAGAAAGATAGAAGGACCAGAGGACATGAAATTACATTAGTAAAGCAGTGTAGATTAGATATAAGAAAGTTCTCATTCTCACAAAGGACTATAAATGAATGGAACAGATTATCTCCTGATTGTGTTGGTGCTAGTAACGTGAATGTTTTAAAATAAAATCGACACATACAAGGGAAAGATACCCTTAGATAAAAAGTAGTGGACTCTCGATAAGCCAAAAGGCTTCCTTGTCCACCTGTCATTTAGAGTTACTTTTCTGGATGGCAATATTGTTAAGCTTCTCCCTTAAATGCTATGTATACAAAACCATATCGAAATAACATGTTTCTTTCTGAATAAATGCAAATTAATTCATTTTATCCACCTACACTGTTATATATCTCTGTTATATTTGCACGTGGTTGGGGTTCACTTACAACATTACTCACATGTGTTGAGATGTCAATGTCGATGTTAGGTACAATTTAACCTACATTGCTTGCATATGCATTATTAATATGTAATTTATCCAACAACGTCTAGCATTAAAAATTAGCAAAATGTAGACTTACGGATTTGACACAAATTGCCCACGTAGTTCTCGTTACAGTTGCAGTAAAACCCGTCCTCTGTGTCTTGACACGTTCCTTGCTGACAGATGTCCTCGTCGCATGATGTCAGCTCTACAAAGGATTATAACAAGACTGACTGACTGAACTAGACACACACAGAGCAACACTGACACAGAAACGAGACACAGAATGATGCAGTGAAACGAAGGGAAAAAAGAGAGGAAGGAACAATTGGAACGTTTTACTGAAGGAGAGAAGTACCGGAATAGAAATTGGGGGCCGGGTTTGGAGTCGGCAGCAGGTTGGGGCAAGGGACTAGATTTAACAAGATTTAACAAGATTGCCACCTAGAGAATTAAATCTAGATGGCACGTGGACAAGAAAGCCATTATGAGATATGTGTCAATTTTATGTTTAATCATATACACGCTACTAGCACCCACACCATCAGCAGATAGATTGTTCCATTCATTTACAGTCCTTTGTGAAAATGAGAACTTTCTTATACCTAATCTACACTTTTCTTATATCTAATCTCCTTTACTAATGTAACTTCATGTCCCCTAGTCCTTCTATCTTTCTTAACTGAGAAAATATAGTTCTATCAATATTTTCATGACCATTCAATATTTTAAATCTACACTTCTCCTTTACTAATGTGACTTCATCTCCTCCTGTCCTTCTATCTTTAGTAACTGAGGAAAGATATTTCTATCAATATTTTCATAACCATTCAATATTTTAAACACTTCTATCTGATATCTTCTCAATCTCCTGGTCTCTAGTATTGTTAAACCACATTCTTTTAGGCGTTTTTCATAACTAAGAACCCTCTGTTTTGGTATCATTTTAGTCGCTCTCCTCTGTACTCTTTCTAGCATATATATGTCCTTTTTCTGGTATGGCCTCGACGTTTGTATACAATATTCTAAATGAGGCCTAACTATTGTTTTGTACAAGCGGTATTATTAGTTCTTTTTCCTTATACGCTATATTTCGCCTAAATAATCCATGGATTTGATTTATCTTTGAAGCTGCAATTCCGCACTGCTCTGAAACCTTCATATTAGCACTAATGGTTAACCATAAGTATTTTTCTTTTACAGTAGTATTTAGTACAGTACTCCCCATTGTATATTCTACATCTTCTCATCCCATGTCCTGTGTGGAGACATTTACAATTCCCAACATGTTATAACATTTGCCACTTTTCAGATCATTTGATCAACCTGTCAAGATCATCTTGTAAAATCTCCATCACGTTTAATCCTTCTAAACACTTTACAGGGTACAAGATGTTCACGTCTACCCTACATAAGTCGGAGGTGTAAAGATGATGTTTGTATGAGAAATGTACATATAAATTTATGAGAAAGGATTAAAAAATACCTAGATGTATGGATGTATATATGCATGCATATTTATTATATTTCTGACCAAAAAGGCAGGTAACCTCAGATGTAGGCCTACATGTTTTATTCAATCATATTTGTGGTATCTAGAAGAAGCAAAATCTTTAGTTTTTTCATTTTTCTCATACCATTTTGAATTTGTGCATTAATGTAATTGTGTTTTAAATTATCGTCAAAAATTCGTAGCCAGAAAAGGTGCGTCCCTGAAATTGTGGATCAAAACATCACACGATATGTGCATCACAAGTATTTGAAGTTATATGAACTGCACCCTAAAGGGAACTTAGGTATTGCAATCTGAATATAAAACAAATACATAATATAGGCGAGACTCCCCAAACCCTCCAACTGTACCCGTGAGGCTCACCAAAAACTTCCAACTGCAATCCTTATTGGGTGTTAAATATATTTTAACCCCGACCCAAAATATATACGGGTTCAGCACCCCGACCCTCCCAGTAACGACACCTAAGCATACACGAAACAAATCTTTCAAAGGCGGCTTGCGTAAATTCGGCAATCGAAGACATTCTTGTCTTTCAAGTTCTAATCGACAAAATATAGTCTACAAAAGTAGTCTTACCTCGAGTTGTTTGAAATGTAACCAGACATCGACAATATATATATGCTACAGTAGTTATTAGGATTTTATGGCAAAATTGCAACCTTTAGTATTACATTTTCAGCGCAATATCATCCTATTAACTACTTGCTACTCACTATTTTCACATATCGATCCCTTGTAGTGGCCAAATTGACAGTGACACTTGAAGCCACTCATGGTATCTTCACATGTCCCATTGTTAGCACACTTGACATCAGCACACAGCTCGACGTCTGTAATCCAAGAGAGATATCACACATACGTTTACTATTGTTCCAATGTTTTTCGAGCGTGTTCTTTCTTATATTATACATCAACTATAAATCAATGTATTCCAAAACCTCCTGGAATTACGGGTAATTTCCATAGGTTTGCAATTATTCAACATCATTTGACACGTTTGCATCAGAAATACTTAATAACGTCAGGTACATAGTTTAGTATATTCGTTACCTCTAATCGAGGACATTCCAGAGAAGGCATATCATGTTTTGTAATGCAACGTTTGCATTGTTTTCATTGTTAAGCCATTGTAGTGCATAAACAATTTATAATCAACCACAACTGATTCCCTCCAAATTGAACTAGTTCCCCCAAGCGGAACTCTTCGAAAGGTTCGTTTTACCTAAATGCCTTGTTTTTAATCACTACTAATATTATAATATTGTAAAACCTTCTTATGTCTACTGTAGAATACATGTTGATTTGTAATATCGGCATATGCCTACATGCAGGGCTTGAAAGGGTATGTCATAATTAATGTTGACATCAAAACCACAGACTATATCTAGGTTATGTGGAGTGATGTTGATGTTTTAACTTACCAATAGGTTTTGCGCATGCAATGTCAGCTACGGACGAACCATACTCAGGGTCGTACACATTTCCGTCCTCATGATGCCAGACATAATCCTCTTTGACAAACGCGTCGTCAGGACCGTTGCAGTCAATGTACTGTGCGCAGTTGTATGGATGGGCGACGAAATGAGACTTTATATTCTCAGGCTTACAGATGTTGGCTTCATCTAAAGGCGTAACGTTATTAAATGGATATTCCTGTACGACGAATGACAACAATGTGTTGTAATTTTCCATTATCAGTGTAGACAACAACTGTAAATATTATAATATTGCAATGCCGATCGTTCAGTACATTTTTTTATCAAGCACGGAATGCGATCCTTCACGTTGCGCTAAGATATGATATCGCAACATAAACTTCATATATACATATATATATTTACATATATATGTATATATATATATATATGTATATATATATATATATGTGTATATGTATATATATATATATGCAAGTATAAAGTACCTATTTTATATTATCCCTGCACATGTCATGCTGTGAATTTTTTTTCAATCAAACCGATTAGTCGTGAGGTATTCAAGAAATTGTATGACAACACATGCTGAACATGTCACCAAAACGAGGTAGATCAAAATAATTTGGAAAAGACAGTAGGTATGTATCTGCACGACAATCCGAACCTTGATTAATTGAGATCCAAGAAAACACTACCACGTTCAGAGCATCATAGTACATACTATGCATAGCACGCTTGTTAAAATTCATAGTTGCTACATACCTATTGTACAGTTGTCGAAAGGCATCTCGTTTGAACAACCGCACTTTGGACACACGCACACGTATTTATCATCTGGTAGGTCGACACATGTACCACCATGTTTACACGGCATCTTAATCTGACAGAACGTCATTTCTGCAAAACAGAACAAAATTATTATGTTATGTACAATGCAATCGCTCCCTCCCTCTCCCTCCCTCCCTCCCTCCCTCCCTCCCTCCCTCCCTCCCTCCCTCCTCCCTCCCTCCCTCTCTGACCCACTCTCTGACTCTCTCTCTCTCTCCCTCC
>OZ023209.1:25114230-25318332 GCA_963995525.1 Escarpia spicata | reverse complement strand
AGATGCCGTGTAAACATGGCGGTACATGTGTCGACCTACCAGATGATAAATACGTGTGCGTGTGTCCAAGGTGCGGTTGTTCAAACGAGATGCCTTTCGACAACTGTACAATAGGTGTGTGGCAACTATGAATTTTAACAAGCGTGCTATGTAAAGTATTTACTATGATGCTCTGAACGTGGAAGTGTTTTCTTGGATCTTAATTAATCAAGGTTCGGATTGTCATACTGCTACCTACCTTCTCGCTTTTCCCAATTATTTTGATCCACCTCGTTTTGGGGACATGTCCAGCATGTGTTTGTCATACAACTTCTTGAATACCTCACGCACTAATTGATTTGATTGAAAATGTTTTTACGCATGCCATTTGCATGGATTATACTAAATAGAAACTGTGTGTTTGCATATATGTATATATGAAGTTTACGTTGTGATATCACATCATAGCGCAACACGAAGGATCGCATTCCGTACGTGTTACAAAATGTACCAAATGATTGGCATTGCAATATAACATTTACAGTTGTTGTCTACACTGAAAATGGAAAATTACCACACATTTATGTCATTCGACATAATGGAATATCCGTTTAAAAACATTACGCCTTTCAGATGAAGCCAACATCTGTAAGCCTGAGAATATAAAGTCTCATCTTGTCGCCCATCCGTACAACTGCTCACAGTACATTGACTGCCAAGGTCCTAACGACACTTATGTCGGTGAGCCATATGTCGACAACTATCAGGACGGAAATGTGTATGACCCTGAGAATGGTTGGTCCGCAGCTGACATTGAATGCGCAAAACCTATTGGTAAGTTAAAACATCAACACCTAGTCTGTGGTTTTGATGTCAACTTTAATTATGACATACCCTTTCAAGCCATGCATGTAGGCATACGCCGCTATTACAAATAAACATGTATTCTACAATAGACATAAGAATGTTTTACAATATTATAATATTAGCAGTGGCTAAAAAGCAGACCTGTAAGTAAAACGGACCGTTGGAAGAGTTTCGCTTGGGGGAACTAGTTCTATTTGGAGGGAATTAGACGTGGGTGATTACAGCTTGTTTATGCACTACAATTGCAATGTTTGGGTTATGTCGGCTTTTAGGTACAAACAGAACAATTAAAACAATGCAAACGTTGCATTACAAAACATGATATGTCATCTATGGAATGTCCTGGATTAGAGGTAACTAATACATTAAACCATGTCGCTGACATTATTAAGTATTTATGATGCAAACGTGTCACATGAAGTTGAATAATTGCAAACCTATGTATATTTCCCATAATTCCTGGATTTCTTGGAATACATTGATGTACAGTTGATGCATATTATAAGAAAGAACACGCACAAAAAAACATTGGAACAATAGTAAACGCATATGTGGTATCTCTCTTGGATTACAGACGTCGAGCTGTGTGCTGATGTCAAGTGTGCTAACAATGGGACATGTGAAGATACCATGAGTGGCTTCAAGTGTCACTGTCAATTTGGCCACTACAACGGATCGATGTGTGAAAATAGTGAGTAGCAAGTAGTTAATAGGATGATATTGCGCCGAGAATGTAGTATCAAAAGTAGCAATTTTGCCATAAAATCCTAATAACTATTGTAGCATACATATATTTTCGATGTCTGGTTAACTTTGAAACTACTCGAGGTAAGACTACTTTTGTGGAATACAGATTGCCGAATCAAAAAAGACACAATAATGTCTTCGACTGCCGAATTTACGCAAGCCGTTCAGGTCTTTGACCGATTTGTTTCGTGTATGCATAGGTGTCGTTACTGGCAGGCTCGGGGTGCTGAACCCGCATATATGTTGGGTCGGGGTTGAAAACATGTCTAACATGTGTGTAAACACAGGTCTGTGTGATGCGCCAAATGCTGTAGTGTAGTGTGTAGTATGTAGTTTGCGCTTTGTACTCTCGCTTTCAGCTACAGCCGCCAGATAGCTCCTCTGGGTGAAAAGGGAGCCGAATGTGTAAGTCTCCCCTGGTGGTACATAGCCTCTCCATAGACAAGACTCTAGCATAACCTCCTTGTGGTACACTGCGGATACTGGGCACCTTGTGGGCCCAGGAAAATGTGCTAGAGATCTCGGAGCAGGTTGGTGCCCAGAGGTGGATGTGCTGGGCCGACCTAGGGTGAAAACGTCTCGACATTCACTATCCCAACCCCCAACTATGGGTAAATAGTACCGGGCAGAACAAGCTCATTAGCCATAGTAGGCAATTTATCTAGGGGAAGGAAAACTCCGACCAAAAACCCGGGCAGGTGGAGCTTGTAAATCTTGACAGACACTCCACCTAGGAGAAAGAAACTACCAAAAAGAAACCGCACTGAAGTCAACCAGGGCAGCGCTGCAGTAACTATCAAGTCCCAAGAAATGGAATGGCAAGGATACATATAGTCGACATAGCTACCGCGTCCCGGACAGCCGACGCCCCACGCTTCCCGGTAGTGGTGAGAAATCAGCGAAGTCCGTGTGGATCGTCCCGCCGGCGGCGACCAAGAGCGAAGTCCGGTTAGGGAGTCTCAATGTGGGGACATTGGGGGGGGGGGGGGGGGAACCACTGGAATTGGTCACCATGATGGAAAGGTGGAGAATAAAAGTGTTGTGCGTGCAAGAAACCAAGTGGAAGGGAGACCGAGCGAGGGCACTGGCAGGAGGGTATAAGATGCTACATACAGGAGGAGATGGAAGGAATAATGGGGCAGGCATCATAGCAACGGAGGATATCAGTAGAGATGTGGTGAGAGTGGAGAGATGGCAAGGGAGGATCATTGTTGCATGGATGATGGTGAGGAAGCAGCTGGTGTGCATTACGACAGAGTATGGACCTCAAACAGGAAGGGCAGAGTCGGAGAAAAAGGCCTTCAGAGAAGAGCTAGAGATAATAATGGGAATGGTGGAAGTGCATGTGATGAGGTGCGTAGCTGGTGATTTTAATGCACACGTGAATACAGCGAAGACAGGAGAAGTGGATTCGGTCGGAGGATTTGGTTGGGGTACAAGGAACAGAGAGGGCCGGGAGTTAGTAGAGTTGGTGATGCGAAATGGGTTGGCGGTGGTGGAGTCATTTTTCCAAAAGAGGGAAAGCCACAAAGTATCTTATGGGAGCGGCCACCATACGACAGAGCTGGACCTGCTGATAGTGAGGAAACAGCAAATGTGGCGAGTGAAGGACTGTAAGGTCATCCCTGGTGAACACATGAATACACAACACAAGCCCCTCTTTTTAATTGTGCGTATGCAGAAGAGGAGGGAGACCAAAAGTGTAGGACGAAAGACCATTAAGTGGTGGAAATGCCACGGGGACACAGCCAGAGCACATAGAGACAGAGTGACATCAGAGTATGAGAAACTGCGGCCAACAATAGGAAATGTGGAGGAAAAGTGGAAGCACTTTAAGGAAGCTTTCATTAGATCAGCAGAGGAGCTATGCAGCAGAACATCTGGTAAAGGAGGAGCTTCCTTGAAGAGAAAAAATCAAACATGGTGAACCGAAGAAGTAGCGAAAGCAATTGGAGAAAAGTAAGAGGTATGAAAAGAAATAGAAGGGATCAAGGGAAGACAACCGGGCATTGCCATACAGCAGCTGTATGGACAGAAAAAGAAGGCAGCTGGGAGAACTGTGGATAAAGCAAAGAGATAAATGGAAAGGAACTTTACAGCAAGCTAGATGAGGACTGTGGAAAGAAGATTATATATATCTATATGGTGACTTGAGAGAGGGATGAGGACAGCATGGATGTAAAAAGTGGAACAGTGATTAAGGACAAGAATGGAAAGCTAATTACGGACAGGAAATGTGTGCTACAGGTCTGGGAAGAGTACTTCAAGACTCTGCTGAACCAACAAGAAAGCAAAGAAATAGATCTGCCAAGTGCAGTAGAGGGAGATGTAAAGATGAAGGAGATTGTGGATGGAAAGGTAGAGAGAGCAATGAAGAAGAAGAAGAAAAGATGGGCGACCGGTATTGATGAAGTACGAGTGGAAATGCTGGTGGTGGCCGAATTAGGTGGATAAAAAGATTGTTCAATACCTGAAAGATCCCAGATGAGCGAAGAACAGGGATAATAGTTCCGATATGGAAAGGAAAGGGAGATGTGCATGACCAAGGGAAATACAGAGGCATCACATTGCTGAGCAACATGCTGAATATGTTGGAGAATCCAACAGGGCTTCAGAAGAGGAAGAGGTACAGCTGGCGGAATGTTTGCGCTGAGACAGCTGATCAAAAAGAAGTTGGAGGGACAGGAGAGTATGGCTGTGGGTTTATAGACCTGGAGAAAGCTTATGCCATGTTACTGAGAAAGCTGGCAATGGCAACACTGATATGGATGGGGGTCCCAGAGGCAGAGGTCAGGATGGTGGATGGACATATGGAGAAACGAAGGGCAGAGTGGTGAGTGGACCTGAAATCTCAGTGAACGTTGGCTTGAGACAGGGAAGTGCCCTAAGCCCACCACTGTTTATCGCAGTGATGAAACTGATAAGTAGAAAGAGCAGTACGAAAGATATTCTCCAGAAACTAATGTATGTAGGCGATCTAGCGGTGGTAGCGGACGGGGAAGCAGATATACAAGAACAACTGATAGAGTAGAAGGATATCTTCTGCAAACACGGGCTGAAAGTGAATCTGGAGAAGACAGAGGTGCTGTGGGTTGGGCAACAAAGCAAAGAACTGGAAATACACATAGATGGGAAGAAACTAAAATAAAGAGACAGTTTTGTATACCTGGGCAAAGCGGTGTGTGGGGATGGCTCCTCAGGGACAAACATTCGCAGGAGAATACAAGCAGGGGCGAATTCTTGGAGGAAAGTAGAAGGTGTGATGTGAGACAGGCACACATCGCGACAACTCAAGGGAAAGGTACTATGCGCATGTGTGACACCAGCCTACCTGTATGGCCTAGAAACTATACACATGACAGAGAAACAACAGGAGAGGGCACAAGTGTGCAAAAATAACTGGGTCAGGAGAATTAGGGGGTACAGAGAGTAGAAGAAGAACGGATGGTAAAGAAAGCAGATGCCCGGAGAGTGGAGGGAAAAAGAAGACGAAGGCGACCGAGACTGAGGTGGGAGGATTGCGTGAAGAGAGATCTGGAGGGATGGAAAAGGGAATGGAGAAAAAGAGCAAAAGACCGAGGAGAATGGAGAAGGGTGGTAGAGAAAGTAGTGCAATAATAATGTGGAGGAAGATAGAGAAAAGAAAATGTCGACGTATCCAAGTCAACCTCACCCCTGAAGACAGGGAACGACGAGGAGCACAATAACTAACACCCAATAAGGGTTGCAGTTAGAAGTTTTTGATGAGCCTCACGGGTACAGTTAGAGGGGTTTGGGGAGTTTCGCCCCCCCCCCCAATATTCATCACGCTTCGACGCCTATGTTACGTATTTTTTTATATTCAGATTACAATACTTAAGTTCTCTTTAAGGTGCAGTTCATATACCTTCAAATAGTTGTGCTGCACATATGGTATGATGGTTTGACCCACACATTCAGGGATGCAACTTTTCTGGCTAAGAATTCGCGACGATAATTTAAAAACACAATTACTTTAATGTACAAATTCGAAATGGTACAACATGTCCATGCCGGCTTTTAGCTTGAGAAAAACGTCAAAATCAAAGATTTTGCTCCTACTAGATACCGCATATAATTTGATTGAGTAAAACATGTAGGCCTACATCTGAGGTTATCTGCCTTTTTAATCAGAAATATAATAAGTATGCATGCATACATACATACAGACATACATACATCTAGGTATATTTCAATCCTTTCTCACACAGGCATCATCTGTACCTCCGATTTATGTAAGGTTGTACCCTACATAACCCGCTGCCGACTCCAAACCCGGCCCCCAATTTCTATTCCGGTACTCTCCTTCAGTGAAACGTTCCAATTGTTCCTTCCTCTCTTTTCTCCCTTCGTCTCACTGCATCTTTCTGTGTCTCGTTTCTGTGTCAGTGTTGCTCTGTGTGTGTCTAGTTTACTCAGTCAGTCTTGTTATATTCTTGTGTAGAGCTGACATCATGCGACGAGGTCACCTGTCAGCATGGAACGTGTCAAGACACAGAGAACGGGTTTTACTGCAACTGTACGAAGAACTACGTGGGCAATTTATGTCAAAACCGTAAGTCTACATTTTGTTCATTTTTAATACCAGACATTGTTGTTGGATAGATAGTTATCATAGATATTTCAGAATTAATAAACGGCCATCTTAACAATAATAGACATTTGGATTTTGAATTGATAAATAGCAAATCGGTATAAAAAATCATATATATAATATATATCATAGTTACGTCATTTTCTCACAGAAAGCACATACAGAATTTTTTTGACAGAAAATATTACTTTGTGCAGCAAATGGATTTATGTAAATTAACTGAATGCATTTCTCTGCATTTCAGATATGTTGTCGGGAGAGATTAGCGATCTGTTTACAAAACAAAATAAATTATGTGGCAAATAAGCATAGGTCACACAGATGAAACTGTTATATAATGCTTTTAAAGAGTTGCACATTTTAAATTTCTTTTCAGAAAGTTATTCTAAGCAGACGTGGTTATTATGTTTTATAGTTCATAACATGGTGGATACTATGGACAACGCATACATACAATAAATATAATCATAGAAATGGTATAAAAATTAACACTGTAGTGAATGTTACTAACTATAAAAGACTTACATATATGTGCATGTTTTCTCTTCCTTCCAGTTAAGATTCCATGCAGCAGTGCTGTGAAATGTTTGAATGGAGCAACATGTCGTGACACGGATATAGGCCACACGTGTGATTGTGTCGCTGGATACACTGGAGAGACGTGTGAGACGGGTACGTCAGGTGCCTTGTCACACGTAGAGTAATTCAACTAGTTTTAATGACATACACATAATAACTAATTTGGAGAATTTATCATGTATCATAACTAGCTGTCTGGTATGAACAGAAACGTTAATTCTACATGTATTTGTTACTCGTCTATAAATTATGTTTGTTTTTGTTATTGTTACAAGAAAGAGTGAATCAGCTTAGATATGTTTTTCTTAGCAGCATGGTTGTCTAGAATGGTATTATTGCCGCATTGACAAAATGTTACAACATTGTGTATCGTTGGTGTAAAGCTAGGGTTAGTGGCGGGCTGTTTCGTTTAGCAATTTGTAGATAGGGAACTCAGATATTTAAAAACAGTTAATAGAATGGTCAGCTAAATGCGTATACAGCGGTTTTACTAATGAACGACTTAACACACAATTAAACAATTTCCATTGGTATATTTGATACATACCAATAACCAAATATCAGCAGAACATGCATGCTATTATACCATAACATAACACAACAACCATAAACATGATTTCTTTTGTATCTTTATTCATAGCAGTCTCTTCACTGTTACAGCAGACTCAATCTGAGCACCCTTGCATATTCTACATTGCAGATATTGACGAATGTGCAAGCAATCCATGTCATGCAAATTACAGCATGTCATGTGAAGACAAAGTGAACGGCTACAAATGCGTGTGTCATACTTGCAGCTTGCATTTTTTTTTATAAATTAGATGTTTATTTAATATGTGGTGAATTAAAACCTAGCTAGAGAAAATTCTTATAAATCTGCAAACATTAAACCTCAATCCGGAACAGTAAATACACAAAAGTGCAATTTGGTTATGAGAAGTGTATCATTGGTGCACAGTTTGTAAATATATGACTAGTGTGTTGTGGTTAAATAGATTTGTCACAACAATTTTGACCATAAGTAATGATGTAATCAATAATACAACACAACTAACTTCTTACCCTTTTTACAGTAATTATTATAAACATAAAAATGGCGGATTTAGACCGGGATCCCGGCATCACAAAAAATAGCTGTTACCGGGTTTGAAATGGTGGATTTCTCCCAAAATCACCCGTTGCAAGGGGCAAAAACGTACATTCCTTTTTATGGGAACTATATCAAGGCTAAACCAGTTTCATATGTTCACCTGGTGTTCCCCGAATACGGAATAACCAATGACAACAACTTTAGGTGGTGGATCCCCCTTGACACAAACGCCCGAAGGGTGTACAAAAGTACTTATTTCATATAAAAAAAAACAGTTATAAAAGTTTCCTTAGTGTTTCCCGAGTACAGAATGACCAGTGACAACAACTTTAGGTGGTAGGTTCCCTAGAACTATGACAGCAATCCAGAAAGAGTAAACAAATTGTTCTTATTCACGCCAAAACCTAGCGGATTTCGAAGAACAGCTATGACAAAATTACAATTTCGACTACACAATGATCTCGATCTAACACTTTACCAAATAAATGATGCCATTGCTCAATAGGTGGGCGCAGGTCGTAAGGTAGTTCAGATTAAAAGTGTAGAGTGAGAACAGGCAACCGGGTTAACTCGGACTAAACGACCAGCGACAACATATTTAATTATTTGAACTGAACACTCGCCTTAGTTTGATGAAAACGTTTATCATCAAATTGTCGTGAAGATATAAACCCTGTACATCATTGTAATAAATACTGTGTAAGACATAAACATGTCGGGTATGTGATCACTCGTTGGTGTATTTGAAGGTATTGTTGCAAGTTGGTAATATATATATATATATATATATGACACTGTAGCCTAAATGTAAATATTTATATCATAAATAAATAAAAATGTTTACCATAAGTAAACTATGGGTATTGCTATAAAACGTATCCCTGATATCAGATTCATGTACCCGCATTGTGGTTGTTTGTATAAAAGCAACAACGCAAATAGTTTGGGCTCAAAATTGTCAAATGCAAATACTGGATCAGTCGCATTTAAATGCAAATGCATTTGACCCCACGTCTGATATAGAGAATGATAACTTTATGGCTACAAAGTCCTCTGGAATCAAACCCAAAGAATGGTTTGTTAATTGTTTGATTTATAATTATCCATTGTTTTAGATACACTTACTGGAGTTTCTGCATTGGCCGCATGCGCAGAAGCCAGAGCGGCATACCCAGGGGAAGCTGAGTTTTACTTGCCCCATCCGTACAAATGCACAAAATATATCTGGTGCTACTCGTTTGGAGCCAACGGTTCTGAACAGCAATGTGCTGGTAAAGGACTATTCAACCCGTCCTATACAAGCAAGAATGCACTTTGTGCAGACAGTGTGCCCGCTTGTACACAGAGCTAAACGTGTGACTATCACACAGACCTTCTCCTTTGGTCAGATGAACTTCCAGCAGAGGATGAATGACAACAAGAACTAGTTTTGTACATAAGTATTTTTGCGACTTCACAACCATAACATTTATAACTCTTTTCATGAAATTTCCCATCGGACCGAGTGTGTTGCGTCCTTATTAGACAGGTAGTTTTAATTACTATTTTATAAAAAAATTATTAATAAGGTTAAATGTGACGTTTTTATATGCATGCATCATAATTCATCGCAGTGAATTCCTTGCAGTTATGATTGTGTAATCAAGTTAAGACATGTTAATGTGGAACTGTAGAATGTAACTTTTAGGAATGCATAGATAATTGTGTTATTCTTTTCCAATGAATACACAATAGTGACCTGTGTCTACCTTACCTAAGGATGATTCTGATCACAGGTTCCACTCGGTTCCTCGTTGATCATATCTTCAGATTCAGAATGAAATGTTAATAACTCGTGATTTCTGTCTGGTCATGAAGTCGTTTGGCTTCAATAATTACCTTTCGTTGCTGTATATACATGTAACTTGCATGCAGTCGTGTGATATATTTGTATGTGGCAGACGTTTTCATGTGTCGGAATGAATGGACTACCACACATGAATGTACGAATAACACTGAGATTTTACAGAAAATCATACTTTATTTATAAAAGTGCCTATGACATGTTAAACAGTAGCTACTGCCTTGACTTAAGATATTGTTTTTACTGATGTACGCTCTTGTTGTATGACATGTTTTAAAATGTTGACATGTTGATGCCGATCGTAACGATGGTATTGGCCACAAATGTGGTTTCACACAGTGAAAAAGAAGCTGCGTGCTTCATTGTTGTGTTCTAAGTAGAACAATTTCTTTTATAACTCTTGTTGTCTTAAACATTGTATACTATATTTATAGGTTTACTTAGATGTACATATATACAATTAACGGTTTCTTAACATCACTATAGTTGGATATTGCTGTGTACATAGTATAATAAAACAGTCCAAACGCTAATAAATCAGCTACTATTTGAACAAAACAATTTCCGTGGGTGGCGGTGGCACCTCGGTGGCTGAGGCAGGCGTTGGTAGCCGTTTACACTGGTAGATGTTGTCACGTACATTATATATTGAAACTGTTATTAAATGTATATAATTTATAATGTTATTTCTCAACGCTTACAACAATACACTGAACACATATACGTGTACTTGTTTCGTTGTTATATTTGATACGTGTGGTTTGACTAAGTATCAGGACATGCAATAAAATATCCCAACTACCATTGTTTACATACCAATCTATTTCCTTTCCAAACAAGATGCGATCGTAAGTCTTAACGTCTGCAAAAACGTAACTAATGTTATTATGTTTTGTCCTCGTAGGTAATGAAACATTACGTTTTAGAATATACCAATCAGACCTTGTATCCAATTATGCCATTGCATGCCGCCAATAATAACTTCCCAGTGGCGATCGATTCCCATTAAAACGAATATAGCGCCAAATGGGCACCATCCGGCGAGTGTTTCATCACTCAACTTGTTCACTGAAAGAAAAACTAATTACCTACGTATTTTTAATACAAAACTTGCGTAGATCAGAGATGAATGGTTCAAGAAAACAAATGACAACAGAAAGAGCTACGTGGATCTCGGCATCTTAGATGATATGTACTTACAATGCTCCAATGTATTAACAATTATGTACGCGAACTTACACCCATCCATGGAACGACAACCACGGCGGCATCTGGTGAACGACTAGCCACTTAATTTTCTACTGAAAGAAAGAAATAAATCTAAACTAACTCTGTTTTTGGTTTAAAAAAAAGCCAGTTGGTAGACAATAGGTGAATGGTTCACGGACCGAAACGAACGTAGAAAGACGTGAGTGGAGCTACGCATGTGGGATCAGATACATGTGCAATGCCTACAAGTTAGCATACTAATATATAGATGTGTGTTTCAGTTCATTGGCAACTGGTAGATTAGAGGTCAACTTAGCATATTAATATATAGCTACATAGATGTGCATGTTGGCCTATGGATCTGGGAAGTATGGTGTCCGTTGTAACCAAAAACGTTGAACGATGGGCACAAACAAAATGGTACTATTGACAACAGTTAACAAAGTACCTCGTTTACAAAGAACATACTTAAGAAAATCACTTGTTATGACATTTTTCAATTTAAAAACTTGTTAAAATCCTTCCTCTATAAGAAAGGTTGCAACTTCTAAACTGATAATTTAGCTGTGAAATTGTGCAGAAGCTTGGATCAGTACAATACGTGTAATTTGATAGCAAAAGGTTGCACGGAATGTAAATGCCAATGCGCAGAAGTCTAATACCTGTACTCGTAACATGTATGATAGCCACGTCTTCATCTTTCATGTAGCGCAGCGGTTTTTAACCTCTGGGTCGCGACCTAAAATTGGGTAGCGAGGCCATTTTTAGTGGGTCGCCGTGAGTTTCCCTTTTCTGTACGAACTGTCCTTTATTGTTCCGCTTATCAATGCCAGATGCATTCTAGACAAATTACTCATGCCAAATGTTGCGTGAATTTGAAATTACCGGTAAGTGTGATTATGGCATTTCAGATGCAGCCGAAAATGTGTCGTGCACGCACTGGGTACACTTACACATGCATATCTATTGCTTAAATCAGCATGTTGTATCAACTATGTTTCACTTGTCAGCGTGCTTATTATCTCCACGATGAAGTAAATTATCATAGTGTTCATCAAACAACCTGTTGAAAAATGTTCGCCGCCCCGTCGGCATATTTTCAACTTATTGTAATCTGAACGGGGGCAAATTTCAAATCATATATACAGATACTTAATTATCATGATCGACATAAAATGCATATCAGCTAGGAATGTGATTTTATGTTAAAACAGACAATCACATCGAACATACAATAACAAATAAAAAAAAATACTTAAGTCTAAAATGTTCTAAAAATATCCATTAAAATGTATAGGTTAAGCTAAACCTAACATAAACCATAAAAGAAGTATAAAACACATCTGGCAAAATTAACATTCCATTGTCTCTGTCTATCACTAAAGTCTATGTTTAATCCCAGATAAGGCAGCCACGGCACAGGGAAAGAAACTGTCTCGGAAGCGATTTGTCTTAGCACGGACACGGTCTAGGGGGGCATGTTTGCGTGGGCCCATTATAAAAGGTCTGCGGGCACGCCAAATTCCTCCCAGCCCCCCCCCCCAGGATCCGCATATGCTCACTGCATCATTACTCTGGGTAAACATGGCAAGGACCAGAATTGTTGGATCACTCAGGCATCATAACGCTGTGTACTTCTATATGCCGATGCCGATGTGAAGCATTTCGGCAGATGGTCATTGTGTCACCCGATGCTAAAACAAGAAGATAGCATCGACACGAGCCACCCAAAAACACTAGCTGCCCCAAAAGAACTGCAACTTCTGTCGTTCGTGTGCCGACACCATGGGCGAATCGCATCGGACAGGTTTCACATCTGTGAGTTATATTCGTCTCACCACGTGCAAATTTTCCATATTATACAGGTATGTCATTGGTAAGACAATTGGTAAGCCAATGACACGTATCAATGGCACACAGTGATATGTTCTGTTCAATTATGTTATTACATGGCAAACCAATTATATGAAGGCCCCCAAAACAACCCCAATTAACTCAGGGATAAGTTTCTATGTCAAACCAATAACATTTTAACCAATGATAGCCATTATTGGACCAATTATGTTTTTTAATGACAAACCAATGATGGCAAACCAACGACAGACATCCATTGTTGGGCCAATGGTGTCTTGATAATGGTAAACCAATTATGGCATAGGTATGGCAGACATTATTGGGCCAATTATGTTTTTTAATGGATAATCAATGATGGCAAACCACTGACAAACCATCATTGGCCCAATTATGATTCCTGCAGCCATGATTGGTCTAATGGTATTGGCTAGCTGGGTACCAGATGAAGTAAAAAGTGAATTATTCCAAGAAAATGACCCAGACAGCCACTATAACGTACGTAGGCGTCACGTCGTCGCTCAACTAATACAACTGGTGTCACCCAATACCCGTAACTACAGGCATCAGGAGTAGCACCTTTCTCTTGGAATATTTTGGACGTCGTCACTACCCTGGAGTCAGGGTGGAACAAATTGAAACAGGAAACACTTCAAAACTGCTACGAAAAGAGAGGTTCGTCGAAGATGTTTAACGTCAAAAAGATGGGACAACGAAGCAGCTGCTTCGTTCACAAACGTATGGACGCGAGGTGCATGGAGATGCTGTATGTAGGACTGCCGATTATGTTGGTGTGAACAAGACAGTGGAAACTTCGCTAATTTAAATGACGAGCAGATCGTCGAAACCGTACGACACCCCGATGCAGATGGTTTATTGAGTGATGATGAGGGCGACGATGTCCCGGTGTCTGTTTCTATGGTTTGTCGCTGGATGTACCAAGAAATTGTTGTAACCTTTTGAGTTATTGCCGTTTGAACATCGCAAATGTCCCACCTTATATTATATACTCTGCAGCGATTACATTGCAGGATTAAGCATTCGCGATGGTCAAACAGCAATAACAACAAATAAACACCATTTCGGAATGCATCCAACCACACATTTGTACGTAATCTTTACGGTGATATAAAAATAATAAATTCTGCGATTGCAATTTTAGGTACGGCCTGAAACACCAACCCGCATAGATGCGCGCCATGCTAAATCCTAGCGGTGCTACCTACGGTGACGTCACAACGACCGCTAGGTGTCGCAATAAACTATGCAGAAAATGTACAGAAAAACGCGACCAAAAGAGGCCTTGCATGAACAGGGTGACGGAGTGGGTTAATAGTCGAATATTAGGACACTATTTTCTGAGCATATTCAATTCAGATTGAGATTTTTAAATATTCATTTCGCATAGTCTTTAAGAACGTTTTTATCCGCACCATGAAACCGTCCTCAGTTCCGTTAGCTACGCAACCATCGACATCTTTATGTACAAGCGTGGATGATTGCTCTCCGTAGATCTACTGCTGTGGTTGGTCGGGGACGTATCTGTGTGTGCCGCTTCCGCAGCTCATCCAAACAGTGGTGCACGAGGACCAGGCTGGACGGCCAGCGGTCGTGGTGATGTAATTGTGCTGGGGAAAATTCTACGTGACGTTGCACGTAGTGTTGCTATCTTCCGCAGCATTGTCGACACGAAGATCGTTCTCTGCCGACTTTATTGTGTCTGGTTTTATGTATTGGCCATTGCGCCATTAGACACGACCACAGGGCAGTTTCACATGATAGTCGCGGTGTCGGCCAATTCCGACGACCACGCCTACTTTATCCCATTTTTGTAAGGGGATTTGCAATCTTGCTTGTGCGCCAATATGTACCTGTGGTAGAGGACGAGATTGCCATTCACTCCGTGTGTGTGCTTGCCCGCAGCTAGCATTCTGTTTATCCGCCACATGTTGCCACTTGCTTGCAAACGATTGTCGGTGTGCGAGTACTGCTAATCGCAGTGGGTGTCCAAAAAGGATTTGTGCATGGGAGAAGCCACTTGCACGAGGTGTATTGCGATACTCTAGAAGTCCTCCTTGGAAATTCTCATCGTCCAGATCTCGATTCACGGTTGTTGTTGCAATGAGTTTTTTCATTGCTTTCATCGCAGCCTCGACATGTCCGTTAGATTGGTGGTAATGTGGTGTGGACGGTGCGGCAAGAACACCCCATGGTTTAAAGAACTGGTTAAAGTCACGAAAAGCGAACGGAGGACCTCCGTCAGATCTAAATTGCACTGGGACTCCAAGCTCCACGAATGCTCGTCAACACGCATAGATGGTGTAACGGGATGTAGTCTTAGTCTTTGGGAAATGGAAGACTACGGGCCATATTTAACAAGATTTAACAAGATTGCCACCCAGAGAATTAACTCTAGGTAGCAGGTGGACAAGGAAGCCCTTGGCTTATCGAGAGTCCGACCTTTTTATCTAAGTGTATCCCGCCCGTCTGAGGTATGTGTCGATTTTATTTTTAAACATATTCACGCTACTAGCACCCACACAATCAACAGGTAATCTGTTCCATTCATTTACAGTCCTTTGTGAAAATGAAAACTTTCTTATATCCAATCTACTCTGCTCCTTTGCTAATGCAAGATCATGTCCTCTAGTCCTTCTATCTTTCTTAACTGAGAAAAACATATTTCTATGAATATTTTCATAACCCTTCAATATTTTAAACACTTCTATCTGATATCCTCTTAATCTCCTGGTCTCTAGTGTTGTTAAACCGCAAATCGTTGTTAAATCTTTCTAGCATATCTATGTCCTTCCTGCGATATGGCCTCCACGCTTGAATACAATATTCTAAATGAGGCCTAACTATTGTTTTGTACAGCAGTATTATTAGCTCTTTTTCCTTATACGTTATGTTTCGCCTAATTAATCCAAGGATTTGATTTCCTTTGAAGCTGCAATTCCGCACTGCTCTGAAATCTTCATATCAGCACTAACGGTTAACCCTAAGTCCTTTTCTTTTACAGTAGTACTTAGTACAGTACCCCCCATTGTATATTCTACCTCTTCGTTCCCATGTCCTATGTGGAGGCATTTACATTTCCCAAAATTGAACATCATTTGCCACTTTTCAGACCATTTGATCAACCTGTCAAGATCATCTTGTAAATGCTGTCTATCTCCATCACTTTTAATCCTTCTAAACACTTTTGTATCATCCGCAAATTTCAACACCTTGCTTGTTATTTCATCATCCAAATCGTTGATGTATATTAAGAATAATATAGGACCTAATACTGATCCCTGTGGTACCCCACTCAATACCGATTTCCAGTTTGAAGCCTCCCCATCAACTACTACACGTTGTCTTCTGTCAATCAGCCATTGTTCTATCCAGTTTATTATACCATTTCCTATGCCATGAGCCTTTAGTTTAAGCAGTAATCTTTGATGTGGTACTTTGTCAAAAGCTTTTTGAAAATCTAAGTAGACGATATCTACTGGTGATCCCTCATCTACCCACTTAGTGATGTCTTCAAAAAAACATAACATATTTGTTAAGCATGACCTCGCTTTAAAAAAACCATGTTGAAATGGGTTTATCAAGTTTTGTTTAACAAGAAAATCCACATCTTTAATTAGTCTTTTTAATAATTTACAAATCACTGATGTTAAACTCACTGGTCTATAGTTCTCTGACTTGTTTCTCAAACCTTTTTTGAATAACGGTATAATGTTTGCTTCTTTCCATTCTAAAGGAACCACTCCCTCTTCTAATGACAAGTTGAAAACTGTTGCAAGTGGTGTGCTAATTTGTTCTACAATTTCCAATAGTAGTTTGGGTGGAATACCATCCACTCCAGGTGATTTATTATCCTTCATAGCCCTTATTTTCTTAGCTACCATTTCCGGGGTTACAATTAATTGTCCTAAATAGTCTGAATCTGCCCCCTTGAACTTAGCCTCTGGTATTGACAGTGAACTAATATCTTCCCTGGTAAACACTGAACTAAAGTACTCATTCAGGTCTTCTGCCATTATGAATCCCTCTGATATTATATTTCCAGCACTATCTTCTAGAGGACCGACCTTATCTTGAACTTTCTGTTTGCTTCGAACATACGCATAAAAACTCTTGCTGTCATGTTTTATATTACTAGCTAATTGTTGTTCATAGCTTCTCTTTGAATTTCTAATTTCAGCTGTAGCTTGGTTAAGTGCTTCTTTATAATTGTTGTAGTCTTCACCATTTCCAGTACATCTATATGACTTCCACATCATTTGTTTATACTTAATTTTTCTAATGACTTCTTTCGATAAGTGTTTCTTTTTGGACCGTTTTCCTTGTTTTTTTGAAGGGTACAAATTTATCGATTATGCACTTAATTTCACTCTTTAATATATTCCAGCATTCTGTTGCCGTCTTATTTTTCAGTGTCTTATTCCAGTCTATCTTTGCTAAATATTTCCTCATGTCCTTATACCTTCCTTTGTGGAAATTTCTCCTATACTGCTATTTGCTATTCCTTTCTGATTTTACTTTGATGGTAAAATGTATCTGGTTGTGATCGCTACTCCCCAGTGGCTCACACATCTTGACATTGTCAACTAATTTATTCTGTGAGGACAAAACTATGTCTAACATATTCTCACCCCTGGTTGGTTCTAGCACATGTTGAGAAAGGAATGCATCTTGAACTAAAACTAAAAACTTGTGGTCCTCTCTCCCCATACTCTGTAGATATTTCCATTGTATATGCCCATGGTTAAAATCCCCCATAATAATACAGTCCCGTTTGCTTACTTCCCTTATAGCGTTTTGTATTTTTTCATTCTCTTCTATGCTTATGTTTGGACTTCGATAAACTAACCCAACTGTTAACGTTGAGTTTCCTCTAACTATGTTACACCAAACAGCTTCTTCGCAATCTGCTTCTCTTTCTAATTTTATGTCATAAGCCTGAATAGATTCTTTAATATATAAAATAACTCCACCTCCCTTTCTTCCTATTCTATCTTTTCTAAACATTACATATCCTGTCAGTCCCAATTCAGCATCTGATATATCGGTGGTGATCTTCTACCATAATGTTTAGTTCATTTCTTTTGTTTACTATACTCCTTGCATTTAAACAAACACATTTATATCCAGCTTCAGAAGAGTTTTCCAGACTGTTATTTGTTGATTTATTTGTGCTGTCTTTATCTATGCCTCCATTTTCAGGCTTTTCTGTGAGTCCCCCCTGCGAATCTAGTTTAAATAGATGCAACCTGTCCCACTGTCAACAGATTGCAGCAGATTCTCTGAGAAAACTGCTGCCCCCTTTCCACTAAGATGGAGGCCATCTCTCATGTACATATCTTCCCTCCCAACAAAGTATCCCCATAAATCTGTGAATCCCACCCCCTCTTCTTCACACATCTGCTCAGCTAGTGCATTGATCGCCATCCTCTTGCAGTTTCTATACGTTGCCCCCCTTCCTCCCATTACTGGCAAAATTCCTGACTAAATAACCTGTTCGACTCTCGTCTTCTTTAGCTTCCTCACTAACTGTCTATACTTCTGTACTATCGCAGTTGTTCCCTCCCTGTCTGCATTATTTGTTCCTACATGTACCAGTATAGACCCCCCCTTGCCATGTCCCAATACCTTCTCTACCCTGTCAGTTACATGTTCAATCCTAGCCCCCGGTAAACAAACAACGATGTCCTTCCCCTCGCTCAGTGTCTTGTCCGTCTTTCTCATAATTATTTCTCATCATTATATCTACATAGACGAGATAACCTCGTCCGGCGTAGTCGAAGAAGTCTGCTGACACATCCTCAAAAACCCTCTTTGGTAGAGGTTCTGATCTTAGTGGTTCGCGTTGCTGAGAAAGCCTGAGTTCTTGGCATTTATTGCAACTTGCCACTGTCGTGGCGATATCGTCACTAACGCCAGCCCTGTACACGTTTTGCTTCGCCCTGCATTTTTTGTACCGGAACCTTGGTGCGAGTCGTGAAGGCGCGCTAAGACTTCGCGTCTACTGACAGCTCGTTTCTGATGTTCCAGAATTGTATGACACTAGCGTTTGCTTTGTCTCTTGAAGATGGGAAGCCATTCTGCACGTTGTCAACGAAAGCTTTGCACTTTTCGTCTTGCACTGTTCTAAGTCGATCTAGTATCGGGTCACACAGGTGATCTTGCTGATCATCTTGGATGTCTCCATGTACCATTCTGGATGCATTGTTGGTTACCGTGTGAACGTGGTGTTCTGCTTCTTCTTCTGCTTCCTGATCTTCCTCTGATGGATCCGACACAGGTGCACGTGACAAAGCATCTGGGATGCAATGATCTTTGCCCTTTGTGCAGTTCATATACCTTCAAATACTTGTGCTGCACATATGGTATGATGGTTTGACCCACAAATTCAGGGATGCAACTTTTCTGGCTACGAATTCTCGACGATAATTTAAAAACACAATTACTTTAATGTACAAATTCGAAATGATACAAAATGTCCATGCCGGCTTTTAGCATGAGAAAAACGTCAAAATTAAAGATTTTGCTCCTACTTGATACCACATTTAATTTGATTGAATAAAACATCTGAGGTTATCTGCCTTTTAAATCTGAAATATAATAAATATGCATGCATACAAACATACATACATATAGGTATTTTTAAATTCTTTCTCATCCATTTATATATACATTTATCACACATACATCATCTGTACCTCCGATTTATGTAGGGTGGTACCCAACATAACCCGCTGCCGACTCCAAACCCGGCCCCCAAATTCTATTTCGGTACTTCTCTCCTTCAGTAAAATGTTCTCATAGTTCCTTCTTCTCTCTTCTCCCTTCGTCTCACTACATCTTTCTGTGTCTCGTTTCTGTGTCAGTGTTGCTCTGTGTGTGTCTAGTTTACTCAGTCAGTCTTATTATAATCCTTTGTAGAGCTGACATCATGCGACGAGGTAACCTGTCAGCATGGAACGTGTCAAGACACAGAGAACGGGTTTTACTGCAACTGTTTGGAGAACTACGTGGGTGATTTATGTAAAACCCGTAAGTCTACATTTTGCTCATTTTTAATGTTAGACATTGTTGGATAGATTACATGTTAATAATGCATTTGCGAGCAATCTACGCGGACTTGTACCTAACGTGGACATTGACATTTACACAGATGTGCTTAGTGTTCTACGTGACACCCCAACCACGTGCAAATATATCAAATATATACATCAATGTAGGTGAATAAAAATAGTTCTTATACATAAATTAAAAAAGAAACATATGGGTTTGTATAAAAAGCATTTGAGGGAAAAGTTGGTACGTCGCAGATTTCCAACATTTCCTATTGGCAGTCGCTGAAAGTATATTAAAGTAAATATACACTAGTAACCCATCTTTCTCTCTCTCTCTCTCTCTCTCTCTCTCTCTCTCTCTCTCTCTCTCTCTCTCTCTCTCTCTCTCTCTCTCTCTCTCTCTCTCTCTCTCTCTCTCTCTCTCTCTCTCTCTCTCTCTCTCTCTCTCTCTCTCTCTCTCTCTCTCTCTCTCTCTCTCTCTCTCTCTCTCTCTCTCTCTCTCTCTCTCTCTCTCTCTCTCTCTCTCTCTCTTTCTCTCACTCTATCTCTCCCCCTCTCTCTCTGTCGTTCTCTCCCTGTCTCTCTCCATGATTCTCTCTATATACAGGGTGTATCTCTGTCTCCCTTTCTATATCTCGCTTACTCTCTGTCTCCCTCTCCCTTTCGTTCCCACTATCTCACTCTAGATCAAACACTCCCCCGACTCTCTATATCTCTCAAACTCTCCCCAATCTCTCTCTAACTCCTCCTCTCCTTTTTACAGCTCTATCCCTCTCCCCTTTCTCTCTTTCTGGCACCTCAGCCTTCTTTTTGTTACGTGATATTTTTGTCACGACCATATCACATATTGATGCTTGACAGCGGTTTCCTTCACAAGGATTGATCATTTGGATAACCTCTTGCAGACTAACAAAAGCATGTTGAAATAATGTGAAGAAGGTGACAGCAAATTGTGCTGGAGCCTGTATACATCCCCGTGTGCTGTTTGCTAGTTCATTTGTAAAACAAATTCGAAAATACCTGGCAAATGACCCTTAGTATTAACATGAGCAAATCAATACACAGAGATCGATATGGTGGCATTGTGCAAATTATACTGTTATATAAATGTTTATAGTTATCATAGATATTTGCGGATTAATAAACGACCATTTTAACAATAATATAAATTTGGATTTTGAATTGATCAATAGCAAATCGGTATAACAAATCATATGTATATCATAGTTACGTCATTTTCTGAAAGGAACACATACATAATTTTGTTGACAGAAAATATTACTTTGCGCAGCAAATGGATTTATGTAAATTAACTGATCGGCTTCGCCATCCATTTCTCTTCATTTAAGATATGTTGTCGGGAGATATTAGCGATCTGTTTACAAAACAAAGTAAATTATGTGGCAAATAAGCATAGGTCAAGCTACACAGATGAAACTATTATATAATGCTTTTAAAGAGTTGCATATTTAAAATTTCTTTTTAGAAAATTATTCTCAGCAGACGTGGTTATTCTGTTTTGTAGTTCATAACATTGTGGATACTATGGATAACCCATACATACAATAAATATAATCATATAAACTGTATAAAAATTAAACTGTAATGAATGTTACTAACAATACAAGACTTACATATATTTGCATGTTTTCTTTTCCTTCCAGTTAAGATTCCATGCAGCAGCACTGTGAAATGCTTGAAAGGAGCAACATGTCGTGACACAGACGTAGGCCACACGTGTGATTGTGTCGCTGGATACACTGGAGAGACGTGTGAGACGGGTACGTCAGGCGCCTTGTCACACGTAGAGTTGTTCAAATAGTTATAATGACTTACACATAATAAATACACGTGGAGAATTTATCATGTATCATAACCAGCTGTCTGGAATGAACAGAAACGTTAAGTCTACATGTATTTGTTACTCGTCTGTAAATTATGTTTGTTTTTGTTATTGTTGCAAGAAAGAATGAATCAGCTTAGATGTCTTTTTCTTAGCAGCATGGTTGTCTAGAATGGTATCATTGCCGCATTGACAAAACGTTTCAAAATAAATATACTGTGTATCGCTGGTGTAAAGTTATGGTTAGTTGCGGGTTGTTTCGTTTAGCAATTTGTAGATAGGGAACTTAGATATTTTAAAACAGTTACGGAATGGTCAGCTAAATGCGTATACAGATATTGTATTAATGAACGACTTAACTCACAATTAAACAACTTTCATTAGTATATTGGAAAGATACCAATAACCAAATATCATCAGAACATGCATACTATTATACTATAACATAACACAACAACCATAAACATGATTCCTTTCGTATCTTTATTCATAGCAGTCAATTCACCATTACATCAAACTCAATCTGAGCACCCTTGCATATTCTACATTTCAGATATCAACGAATGTGCAAGCAATCCATGTCATGCAGATTACAGCATATCGTGTGAAGACAAAGTGAACGGCTACAAATGCATGTGTCATACTTGCAGCTGTTCCAACGTAACTGTCAAAGACGACTGCACCCTTGGTAAGTCTCACTGCTTAGATCACCATTCATCTACCATCACAAGTGCAACATTGCTAATATGTTAATAGAAGCCAACCAAAATGTAATGCAATTGCTTAACAATCGGTAACAAGGACGCTCACTTACAAAAAGACAACAGTTTTTTTTACAGTTTAGATGGTTTTTTAATATATATATAAATTAAAACCTAGTTAGAGAATTTTTTTATAAATCGGCAACAATTTGTTGTAGTGTGTTGTGGATAAATAGATTTGTCACAACAATTTTAACCATAAGTCAAACACTGATAATACAACACCACTAATTTCTTGTCCCTTTTACAGTAATTATCATAAACACCAAAATGGCAGATTTAAACCGGGATGTCTTTTTATGGGAACGATATCAAGGCTAAACCAGTTTCATATGTTCACCTGGTATTCCCCGAGTGCGGAATGACCAATGACAACAACTTTAGGTGGTGGATCCCCCTTGACACAACAGCCTTGAAGGGTGTACAAAAGTAGCAATTTTTCATTAAAGAAACGGTTTAAAATGTTTCCTTAGTGTTTCCCGAGTACGGTTGACCAGTGACAACAACTTTTGGTGGTAGGTTCCCTGAAACCCTGACATCAACCCAGAGAGAGTCACAAAATTGTACTTATTCACCCCAAACCTAGCGGATTTCGTAGAACAGCAATAACACAATTACAATTCCGACTTTACACAATGATCTCGATCTAACACTTTACTTCCTGGTAAAATACAAGAGGTTTACTATAGATATCTTCCTCGTCATTCTCGTCACGTCACGTCTGTCCAGACGTTGTCCGAATCTGTTATCATTTGACGTCGCTCCGACGGTATCCACGTCATCAACGGAGGTTGCTGACAGCGATTCTGCCAATGCACGGAGATCTACGGTGCATCCGTCAGTCCTGGTTGTTCGTAGTCAAGGATGGCCGCTACATTAGTTACACAAATGTTACCACATTTGCAATAAGGATGATGTTCATCCTTTGTGACCTTCCGACAAGCCCGAGAAGAATGACGAGTACATCTATGTCAGTTGACGTCACCAGAATGTTTCCGGTGGAGACGCTGCTTGCATGAAATGCAATGAGTGTGTCGGCCTCCTCCTGCTGACCTTGGAGATGATTCAGTTTGCACCAGAGCTTCCTCGTTGGCCTTCATCGCCATGCATTTACCACCATGTGATACGTACAGGGCCTTCCTCCCTAGGAGTGACTCGCAGTTGTTGTATTTTTTCCTACATTGATATAATAATGTGGTCACGAGACCCAAACAACATTACAAAAATAATATTTTAGAAAACGAGAATATCCCTTAATTGTGATTGGAAAATGAGTGTCATAATCGAATCAATCGTATTGGTGTATTATAACAAAATATGAGTATGTAACATTATTATACATGAGAAATCAATATAATACATGCAACTTGTAGCATGACGATCATGTAGTAGGCTAACAATGCGTGTTAGTAAATACCAGATTTGTTTATTTTTCTAGTGTATCTATTATGTGAATATTACAATTTATTATTTCATAGTTTTACCCTTAAGATCTTGATTCTAAAGGGTAAAAATAGTTCTAGTTTTGATAACGCGTGGAGGTGACGTCATCGTCAGGATACTTATGTAACTTGTGTCACTGTATTCCTTAGTGCATCTGCTGTGCACTAGGGGTATTTTTATATGGCTTTGTATTGGAATTTTGTAATTAGCGCTGTTTGAAAATATAAACTGACAAGAGTTTGTAGGTTTGCTTTGTATTTTATGCAAACACACCAAGACACAGCGTATCGCGTTTGTGATTTAGTTTGCACGCTGCAAGGATTTCGGGGCGCGGTTTATGAAGTGATTTAAGGTCTAATATTTGGTTTCAAGATATAATAGTGAGAGCTGTCACAGTCTAAGCCATAACAAGCAGTCATATGCTGATAGTTGTGGAGATGTGAAGCTTCGAAGAGACTCAGTACTGAGAATGATAAGTTTATGGCTACAAAGTCCTTAGGAGCCAAACCCAAAGAATGGTTTGTTAATTTTTGGATTTATAATTATCCATTATGTTTGGTTTTAGATCAACTTACTGGAGTGGCTGCATTGGACGCATGCGCAGAATCCAAAGGGGCACACCCAGGGGAAACTGAGTATTACTTGCCCCATCCGTACAAATGCACAAAATATATATGGTGCTACTCGTATGGAGCCAACGGTTCTGAACAGCAATGTGCTGGTGAAGGAATATTCAACCCGTCCTATACAAACAAGAATGCAATTTGTGTAGACAGTGTTCCCGCTTGTACACAGAGCTAGACGTGTGACTATCACGCAGACCTCCTTTGGTCAGATGAACTTCCAGCAGAGGATGAATGACAACAAGAACTTGTTTGGCATACAAGTATTTTTGCGATTTCACGACCATAACATTTATAACTCTTTTCATGAAATTTCCCATCAGACCGAGAGTGTTGTGCCCTTATTAGACAGGTAGTTTTAATTACTATTTTATAAAATGTTATTAATAATTTTTAATGTGACGTTTAGATGCATGCATCATAATTCATTGCAGTGAATTTCTTGCAGTTATGATTGTGTAATCAAGTTAAGACATGTTAATGTGGAACTGTAGAATGTAACTTTTATGACTGCATAACACAATTGTGTTATTCTTTTCCATTAAATATACAATAGTGACCTGTGTCTACCTTACCTTAGGATGATTCTGATCACAAGATCCACTCGGTTCCTCGTTGATCATATCTTCAGATTCAGAATGAAATGTTAATAACTCGTGATTTCTGTCTGGTCATGAAGTCATTTGGCTTCAATAATTACCTTTTGTTGCTGTATATACATGTAACTTGCATGCAGTCGTGTGATATATTTGTATTTGGCAGACGTTTTCATGTGTCGGAATGAATGGACTATCACACATGAATGTACGAATAACACTGAGATTTTACAGAAAATCATACTTTATTTATAAAAGTGCAAATGACACGTTAAACAGGAGCTAATGCCTTAACTTAAGATTTTTTTATTGTGTACGCTCTTGTTGTATGACATATTTTAAAATGTTGACATGTTGATGCCGATCGTAACGAGGGTATTGGCTACAATTGTGGTATCACAATGAAAAACAAGCTGCCTGCTTCCCTGTTGTGTTCTAAGGAGAACAATTTCTTTTGTAACTCTCGTTGTCTTAAACATTGTATATTATATTTATAGGTTTACTTAGATGTACATATATACAATTAACGGTTTCTTAACATCAGAATAGTTGCTGCGTACGTAGTATAATAAAACAGTTCAAAGGCTGATAAAGCAGCTACTATTTGAACAAAACAGTTTCCGTGGGTGGCGGTGACACCTCGGAGGCTTGGGCAGGCCTTGGTAGCCGTTTACATTGGTAGATGTTGTCACGTATATTATATATTGAAACTGTTATTAAATGTATATAATTTTACAACGTTATTTCTCAACGCTTACAGGAATACATTGAACAAAAATATATGTGTACTTGATTCGTTGTTATATTTGATACGTGTGGTTTGACTGAGTATCAGGACATGCAATAAAATATCCCCACTACCATTGTTTACATACCAATCTATCGTTTGACTGTTTCCTTTCCAAACAAGATGCGATCGTAAATCTTAACGTCTGCAAAAATGTAACTAATGTTAGTTTGTTTTGTATCGTAGGTAATGAAACAGTTTGTTTGAAAATAAACCAATCAGACCTTGTATCCAATTATGGCATTGCATGCAGACTGTAATAACTACCCAGTAGCGATCGATTCCCATTAAAACGAATATAGCGTCAAATGGGCACCATCCGGCAAGTGTTTCATCACTCAACTTATCTACCGAAAGAAAAAATAACTACCTACGTGTTTTTAATACAAAACTTGTACAGATCAGAGATGAATGGTTCAAGAAAACAAATGTCAACAGAAAGAGGTACGTGGATCTCGGCATCTTGGATAAGATGTACTTACAATGCTCCAATGTATTAACAATTATGTACACGAACTTACACCCTTTCATGGAACAACAACCAGGGCGGCATCTGGTGAATGACTGGCCACTTAATTTTACATTGGTTTAAAAAAGCCAGTTGGTAGACATGAGGTGAATGGTCCAAGGACCGAACTGAACGTAGAAAGACGTAAGAGGAGCTAGACATGTGGGATCAGATACATGTGCAATGCCTACAAGTTAACATACTAATATATAGATGTGTGTTTCAGTTCATTGGCAACTGGTAGATCAGAGGTTAAGTTAACATATTAATATATAACTAGATAGATGTGCATCTTGGCCTATGCATCTAGGAAGTATGGTGTCCGTTGTAACCAAAAGCGTTGAACCATGGGTACAAACAAAATGGTATTATTAACAATAGTTAAGAAAGTACCTCGTTTACAAAGAACATATTAATTATGACATTTTTCAATTTTAAAACTTGTGAAATTGTGCAGAAGCTTGGATCAGTACAATACGTGTGAATTGATAGCAAAGGATTGCACCTGTACTCGTAACATGTGTGATAGCCACGTCTTCATCTTTCATGTAGCCCAGCGGTTTCTAACCTCTGGGTCGCGACCCAAAATTGGCCATTTTGAGTGGGTCGCCATGAGTTTCCATTTTAGAGTACTTTATTGTCCCGCTTACCCATGCCAGATGCATTCTAGACAAACGACTCATGCCAAATGTTGCGTGAATTTGAAATTACCGGTAAGTGTGATTATGGCATTTCAGATGCAGCCGAAAATGTGTCGTGCGCGCACTGGGCAAAAATCGGTGCCGTTTTCGCTCCATACCATGTCGAAGTCCTCAACGTACACTTTCACATACATATATATTGCTTAAATCAGCATGCTATATCACCTATGTTTCGCTTGTCAGCGTGCTTATTATCTCCACGATGAAGTAAATTATCATAATGTCCATCAAATAAGCTGTTGAAAAATGTTCGCCGCCGCGTCGGCATATCTTCAACTTATTGTAATCTGAACGGGGGCAAATTTCAAATCATACACAGATACTTAATTGTCATGATCGACATAAAATGCATATCAGTTAGGAATGTGATTTGATGATAGACAGACAATCACATAAAACATACCACGAACATACAATAACAAATTAATAAAAAAATACGTAAGTCTAAAAATATCCATTAAAATTTATAGGTTAAGCTAAACCTAACAAATAAAAGAAGTATAAAACACATGTGGCAACATTAACATTCCATTGTCTCTAACTATCACTAAAGTCTATATTTAATCCCAGATAAGGCAGCCACGACACGGGGAAATAAACTGTCTCGGAAGCGATTTGTCTTAGCACGGACACGGTCTAGGGGGGCATGTTCGCGTGGGCCCATTATAAAAGGTCTGCGGGCACACCAAACTCCTCCCAGGCCCCCCGGATCCGCATATGTTCACTGCATCATTACTCGGGGTAAACTTGGCGAGGACCAGAATTGGCGCTGTGTACTTCTACATGCCGATGCCGATGTGAAGCATTTCGGCAGAAGGTCAATGCGTCACCTTCACCTTCGGGTGTGCCACACTGCTGTGACACCAACTTGGGGGAGACGAAACAGAAAGGTTCGTGAAATTGTTCGTGACTATGTACATACCATACTCATTGACCTACTAAAAACAGACTCCGTTGTTTTGAACGCCAGTATGATCAAGGACCGGTATCAGAAAGTGTACTTAAAGTTACGCAATTACTTACGTCACGTGTTTGCGTAAACTCCTGTGTTTGCTTATACAGTCGGATTAAATACATCAAATCTTCGCCTAAATCGGAAGGTCGATCCATTTCGTCCGAGGTAATGTGTTTTCCTTGCCTAAGTCGGATCGCAGCATTCGACAACAATCATTTGTTGCTTGGAGAACAAATACCCAGCTAGCGAATCTCATTGTAAGAATGAAGTTAAGCCAGGACTTTTTCATTGGTCCATGATTGGTTTCCCTCATTGGCCCAAAGATGATTTGAGCTCCGCGCCGTGTATAATGCCAATATGATAACTTCATTGGCCCTGTACTGGACCATTGATTGCACCAGTGAAGGGCCACTGAGATTCCAATGAACATACCAATGATATTCGAAAACAAATTCTTACGCATTTGATGCAATAATACAACAAGCTAACAATCAAGCAAACGATTAACGATACATATCAAATTCATATTTATAACCACATATCTTTATAGACGGGATGGTGGTTAAGTGATATATATATATATATATATATTGATTTTCAACATCATCAAGTGTATATGTGGTGTGAGCCCATAACATATGTTAACCTTAATTGTATCTAAACTTTTAACTTCAAGTAAATGATTGTGTTATTAGAATATTTAGAATACTCTATACACTATGTTGTGATAGAGAAAATGTAAATATATAAGCAGGTGGTGCTTATTACCTTTTGTAACTGTATTGAATAAGACAACCGATTAAGTTAAAGTACAAACCAAAATAGTTTTCGAACGTTTGACTGTACAATGACTACACCAGAGCCAGAGATAACAATTTTAAAAAGCTGTTGATAACAATTAAGGAGAGTGCAACTTCTGTCGTTCGTGTGCCGACACTGTGGGCGAATCGTTGCCGCCCGCAAAGGACAGGTTTCACATCTGTGAGCTATATTCGTCTCACCACGTGGCGCAACTTTTCCATATTATACAGGTATGTCATTGGTAAGACAATTGGTAAGCCAATGACACGTATCAATGGCACACAGTGATATTTTCTGATCAATTATGTTATTACATGGCAAACCAATTATATGAAGGCCCACAAAACAACCCCAATTAACCCAGGGATAAGTTTCTATGTCAAACCAATAACATTTTAACCAATGATAGCCATTATTGGACCAATGATGTTTTTTAATGACAAACCAATTATGGCAAACCAACGACAGACAGCCATTATTGGGCCAATGGTGTTTTTATAATGGTAAACCAATTATGGCATATTTGGGCCAATGATGTTTTTCAATGGATAATCAATGATGGCAAACCAATGTCAAACCATCATTGGCCCAATCATGATTCATGCAGCCATGATTGGTCTAATGGTATTGGCTAGCTGGGTACCAGATGAAGTAAAAAGTGAATTATTCCAAGAAAGTCGTCGCTCAACTAATTCAACTGGCGTCACCCAATACCCGTAAATACAGGCATCAGGAGTCGCACCATTCTCTTGGAATATTTTGGACGCCGTCACTACCTTGGAGTCAAGGTGAAACAAATTTAGGCCATACTTCAGGGTAACCTGGGCACACTGCCACAACTGCCGCTCGTATTAGACTCCACTTATATGACGTCATTGCACAAGTGGATTCGACAGATACAATCAGTGTGTCATTCAGCCAACTCAGCCTGTCAGTCCACATCTATCGCACAGTTAACATTTCGAAGTCGATGCAATAGCTCCTTTCATGTTTCCTCTATGTGACATTGTCCATGTGGGTGTGTGCGTGTATGTGTGTCTGCGCGTGCGTGTGAGCATGTGTATGTGTGCGCGTACGCGTGAGTGCGTATGTGTGCGTTTGTGCCTGTATGCGTGCGTGAGGTGTGTAAGCTTATTTTCCGTGTCTATTTATTGAGTTCTTGTGATCCCAGTTTGCAAGTTGTACATAGTTACGCCTAAATGTCAAGAAAACTCTGTATCAACAAATCATCACTGCCAAGCCTGACAATCGTCCAAGATCTGTTGACAACGGAAAGGCAAATTTGTAACTGAAACTTCATGGAGGAAGCGTGCCTTGTGTTTTTATGTTGTGTATAGCCTTAGGCTAGACTCACTCACTCACCCACTCACCCACTCACCCACTCACCCACTCACTCACTCACTCACTCACTCACTCACTCACTCACTCACTCACTCACTCACCCACTCACTCGCTCATCCCTGTAATAGTCTACCTTACCCGTGGATATTCCTCCCACGCTAGACCTTTCACCCTTTGTTATCATGCAGCGCAACACAAGGATCAGGCTGTGCAGTATATTGTGAATAGAGCACTGTTTTACTATTAAAGTGATTGATCCTTATTAAATCAGATGTTCTAATAAATGATGTGATTTCAATTGTTGTGTACATTTACAACATATCTGCTATTATATTACACATTTAAAATTATTATTATGTAATTATAATAAAGTGGCAATAAGGTATTTGTTTGTATCGTATGAATGAAGATCCACTCTGCCCACGTTTGTTTGTATTGTATGGGTGAAGACCCACTCTGCCCACGTTTGCCCACATACATAAATATAACCATGTAAAACACATCGGAATTCCCAGATCGTCTGATCAAAAAAACTTATAACATTCCGCAAGTTTAGTCGATCGCCCTATAAATAAGTCAATGCCAAATCGCTATACAATGAAACGTTTCATATAACCGCCGAGCAAAACCTTCCTTGTGGGCGCTACCAGTCTGTCGATCACTATCAGTGATTGACGTCAACGCAGACTCGCTTATCCGGAGATACAATCGCATAGGTTAGCATACGTGGTTGTGTCATTTAATAGCAGCTTGGCAATTAAAGATCGTACCAGACTTGTGCGCTAAACGGTGCTTTAATATATTTTTGCTGACTCATTCTTAACTAGCGTGTTTGAGAAAGTGTGCGCAAAGTGTGTCATATATTAATGTTGCAATTATTTACTCACTAAAACCACCCGGATTTCCTCTATTCGTTTGACGACAACGGACGATATTTGTTTTAGAGCTATCAAACTGTCTGCCTTTCAGTTTGTCTGTCCTCCTGCCTGGCTGAGTAATTGCCCTCTTCTGTGCCTTTTTCCCGCCCCCTCCTTACAATTACACCGCTAAGTTTTCAATTACAATTAGGGAGACCGGGACTAGTTGAACCATTTTTTTGTTTTGTGAATAATTCGAAATGCCTGTAATTTACCAAAAAATACAAGACACACCCATAAATAACACACATATTTACGCCACATAAGTAGCTAGTAAGAGACTTTGTACTTTCAGTAGTATCTTACATATAACTGTCGTAGTATTACGCGCTTTAATAGAACCTCATTATACTAGAGGTCAGAGTTCAGATGTTCACGTGTTAAGGCTTTGATTAAACATTCATTCCTTCTAACGTGTCTTATAGTAAACTGTCATGTAATCGCTATTATCAGTACATCCAAACAACACAACAACATGGTGACAGCGGCGGGATCAAACTAAGGGCGGCGGTAACGTATTGACACTGAAATCGTGAACATTGAATCAACTGATGAGTGAAAAAAATTCTTTATTCGCCGTGCCTGAAATTTGTTCAAAAGAATCACGCGCAACATGAATGACGTCACTCGACAGCCGCGTCTGGGTCAAAGGTCACGTCACATGCAATTTGACAGCTACGTGTAAACAACAGACATTCAGCCTTCTGAAATTTTTACCGGGGCTCATAAAAGCAGCCTGGCTGGTAGTTTTAAACTACACAAGTTATAAGACGCACAGCTAACACGCTACTAGTAGGCGCTATAGTGTTCTCTTACATAGACAAACACCGAATTGAATCACGCAACCACGCTATTTATTATGTCGCATCAAAGTGCCGCCAGATGGATTCCAGTAATTACCGTAAGTGCTTGTATGTACGACACTACATCCCTTTTCCTTTTCACTCACTACAAAACTACAAAGCACGGAACAGGTAAGAATACAAAGCGCAGCAGTCCGTCTACACTATGGTATTGAAATTAACATGATTACACATTAAGATCTAGAGAGCAGCGATCCGCCTACACTCTCTGAGATCATACAGCATTACAATTAGTTGACCACGAAATCGTCCTGCCAGGCAGGAGCCTTGCGGTCACGAGTCGATTTGCGCGGTGACGGCTGTGCCGACGCTCGACTGTGCCCTTGATCGTCGCACTGCGGATCAAGCTCCACAGCAATCGGTTCAGCTGCGTCCGTCACAACGTGCTGATCACCGGTGTCCTGCAGATAATTCTTCAGATGCGATGCATTCCGCTTGTAGACAGCGCCATCACGTTCGATTACGACTTCGCTGCCGTTTCTTCCAATCACGTCATACGGCTCGCTTTCAAAGTTTGTTGTCAGCTTGTTTTGTCGCGTCTGTTTCAACAAGACTTTTCCTCCGATCTCTATGTCCCTTGGCGATGCTCTGCGTTGCCGATCAACATAGCGTTTCCCCTTCATCTTAAGCACGCTGTCGTGTCTTCGCACGTGTTTGTCAACCAGAGTTCGTTCAGGATCACTCATTTCAGGTAGTTTGGTGCGCAATGCTCGGCCGAACATGAGCTCTGCGGGTGCCACCCCCGTAGTCGTGTGTGGAGTTACCCGGTACGCCAGAAGGAATTTGTTCAGTTCCCGTCTCCAATTTCCTCCTGTGGCATGCGCAGTTCTGTTAGCCTTCAGGATCGTTCGATTTTGTCGTTCCACCTCACCATTGGCCTGGGGCCATAGTGGAGTCGAGTGAAGCTGTTCGATTCCATTCTCCTGCAGATAGCATCTGTATGCATCCGACACAAACTGCGGCCCGTTGTCACTTTTAATTTTTAGCGGAACTCCATGTCTCGCGAACATGTCATCGAGCCGGTCAATGATCACACTTGTTGTTGTCGATTTCATTATTGCAATTTCGAAAAATCTACTGTAGTAATCAACGACTACTAGCACACTTTCTCCTGTTGGGAACGGACCCATGAGATCTACAGCCAGATATTCCCAAGGCCTGTTCGGTAGCGGTGTTGTTATCAACGGTTCTGGACGCGCAATCGCACCGACAAGTTGGCACTCATGGCATGTTTTGCATATTGCTTCGGCACTTTTGTCCATTCCCGGCCACCATACTTTTGATCTGAGCCTCTGTTTGGTTTTCACTATCCCTTGATGTCCTTCGTGGGCTAGCATCAACGTCTGCTTCCTCAAGCTGCTGGGCATCACCAACCTCGTACCACGCAGTACGATATTTCCCACGCACGACAGCTCACTTTGTACAGTAATATACTGCTTGTCAATCGGCTGGTTGTTCCAATTTCCAGTCTGAATGCACTTTCGCACAGTAGCCAGTTCCTTGTCTGTCATTGATGCAGTTTCTACATCTCTTGGAAGGAGCGCATTCGGTACAGCATGTCTTGCAACGAAACACACGTACTCTTCTGCAAGGTTTCTTCTCGCCTCTTCGATTTCGACACACGACAATCTCGATAGCGAATCGGCTGCATTTGTCGCGCCTGGTCGATATTTCACAGTAAAGTTGTATGGCTGCAGACGCAATACCCATCTCTCTATCCTCGCACTCGGCGGCTTTGATTTCCGCGAGTAGATTACTTCCAACGGACGATGATCAGTTTCCAGTTCAAACTCCACGCCGTACAGGTACATGTGGTACTTCTCACACGCCCATACGATTCCAAGCGCCTCTTTCTCGGTCTGTGAGTATCTCCTTTCGACATCAGTTAACGATCGACTGGCATAACATACTACTCTGAATGTGTCGTCGTGACATTTCTGGGCCAATATTGCCCCAAGACCGACTGGACTCGCGTCGACAATAAGTTTGGTTGTCGCGTTCTGGTCAAAGTGGGCCAAGACTTCAGCATCTGACATCAGTGCTTTCAGTTTGTTGAACGCTTGTTGTTGCTCTTCATTCCAGATGAATTCTGCACTCTTACGTGTCAACTTCCGCATCGGTTCTGCCACTGTGGCCAGTTGTGGAATGAAGCGACTACAAAAGTTCACGAGTCCTAGGAAGCTGCTAACTTCTGCGGCTGTTTGCGGAGTCTTTGTGTTCTTCACCGCTTTGACGCGCTCCGCCGTTGGCGCGATACCTCTGTTTGATAACAGGTGCCCCATGAATGTGATCTCGCTGACTCCAATCTGACACTTTGTTTTGTTGAGAGTCAGTCCATTCTCTTTCAGGGCTTCCATGACGTTCAGAAGACGTTTGTTATGCTCATCGATAGTTGTCCCATATACGAGTATGTCATCGGATATGTTGTGCACCCCCTCACAGTTCTTCAACACTTGCTGAATCGCATGTTGGTACATCTCGGGTGCTGAACTAATGCCGAACATCAGTCTTTTGTAACGGTAGATGCCCTTGTGTGTCACGAAGGTCCTTATTTCACGCGATTTGGGGTCGAGTTCGATTTGATGATAACCCCATCGCAAGTCGAGTTTGCTGTACATGACTGCGTTATTGACATCGTGCAAGACTTCATCTACCGTCGGAATTGGATGTCGTTCTCTGATGACCGCTTCGTTTGCCATGCGCATGTCAACGCAAAGCCTGATTTCGCCACATGATTTAGGCACAACAACCACCGGGCTGACCCATTTCGTCGGGCCGGTGACCTTCTCAATGATGTCCATTTCCTCGAGTTGATCTAATTTCGACTCAACTTTAGCTCTCATTGAGTAAGGAATTCGTCTCAATGGCTGTGCGACTGGGCGAATGTTGTCATCAATATGCAGACTCAGTTGATAGTCCTTCAACTTTCCAAATCTGTCATAGCATTCCGGATACATCTGAATGACGTCATCCGCGACTAGCGGTCCCTGTCTACAGACTGCGTTACAGTGATCGAAGTTCAAGATCCCCCTCTCTATTGATGTTTTACACCCCAGGAGTGGTCTACCACTTCCACTGACAACGACGTATTCTTCGACTCCATTCGTATTGTTCGTTTTTGTTTCAGCTGTGAACGTCCCTATAACATTCAGAGGAGTGTTTCCATACGCAAATACCTCCTTGCCGGATTTGTTACAGGTGCATTTTATTTTGCATTCTTTCAGTGTCTCCCACAGTTCTTGCGAAATAATGTTCACACTGGATCCCGAGTCAATGAGCATGTTGATTGATATACCCCCAACATCGACATCGATTGTAGCTTTGCGATTGTCTGTGGACGTGTGGACTGAGAACGTAAACTCATCAGACTCATTTGTTTCTACACAGCGCACGTTCTGGTTTGGTTTACTGTGTTGTGTTAATTTGGTTTTACACATCACAGCAAAGTGTCCCTGCATCCCGCATTTATTACAAGTTTTTCCACGAGTAACATCACAGTTCTTCGCAAAGTGATCAAGTCGACCACACCGATAACATTGCCTTTGTTTATCATCTTTGTTGGGTAGACTGCGTTTTGCGTTCCTTCTACCGTAATGTGCATGTTGTTTCGACTTTATTGAGCACACATCATGGTTTACAGTAGTAGCAGTGCTGGGCTGTATCTGTTTTGCCTGCGAATCGGCTGCCTCCATCGCTCTAGCAATAGACAGCACATCTGACAGCTGAAGATCGTCTTCACGCAACAGGCGTTTCCTCAACTGATGTGATCGACACTTTTCAACAACCTGATCGCGGATGTTATCTTCCTTAGTGTCCCTAAATTCACACGTGTCTGCTAATTTACGTAGCCTGGTCACAAACTGGGTCACGGTTTCACCCACATTCTGATTAGCTTGCCTAAACAGATGTCTCTCAAAGGGAATGTTCTTTTTTGGCATGAAGTACGCATCAAACTTTTCTAGTGCCCCTTCGAAATCGTCACCCGTATCTGTGAATGTGCTAAATATGTCTTGACACTCGGGGCCAATCAAATGCAGAAACAGTGCACGCTTTTGGGCAATGTCAGTTACGCCGCAGGCGATAATATAGTACTCGTTGTTTTTTCCAGATTTGCCAACGTTGGCCAACATTTGTAGGTTCACTGTTTACGCCGAACGATGCTATCGCCGGTAAACAATTGATCAGTGAAGCCATCCCGTCCTCGTCGCCAAATATAGTGTTCTCTTACATAGACAAACACCGAATTGAATCACGCAACCACGCTATTTATTATGTCGCATCAAAGTGCCGCCAGATGGATTCCAGTAATTACCGTAAGTGCTTGTATGTACGACACTACAGGCGCGAATTGGCTAACAACAACAGCGAACATGGATCACGTACCAAGAATGGATTGGTCAGTGGAAAATCAAGCAGAAACATTCAAGTTATTTAAACAACGAATGGAATTATACTTCAAAGCAAAGCGAATTGAGGAAGGAGAACAAGTAGTACACATTCTACTACAAGTCGGCGATGAAGGACTACGCCGATACAACTCTTGGAGCCTCACAGAAGAGGAAAGGAAAGATCCTACCAAGATATTCGCCAAATTCGTTGAACAACTTGAGCCGTGTGAAAACTATCGCATCAGCCGGTTACGACTTATGCACTACCGTCAAAGGCCAGAAGAAAACTTAGATTGTTTCATAAACAGATGCAAGCTGCTAGCTCTGAAATGCGAGTTTCAAGATAACGAATTGAATGAGCGACTCATTGAACTGATCATAGCTGGTAGGCCAATTCCTGATTAACAGAAGGAATTGCTTGGAGAAAACAAGAACTACACACTGGACGAAGCAATTCAGTTGGGACGAGCGTATGAAGCGAGTGCCTCCCACGTCCAGCAGATTCGTGACATGGGAACAGTGGCGACAATTGCGGTGCATAGCTTCAGACCTGGTGCAAACTCATCCGCCAGATGTTGCAACTGTGGTCAACAACACCCATTCAAACCGCGTGAAAGTTGTCCATCGTTTGGAGTCGAGTGCAGAGCATGCGGCAGAATGAACCACTGGGCGAAATGTTGTCTGACTAAGAAAAAACAGCATGCCAACAACATCACGCCACATCAGCGCGGACGTTCGAAATCCAGGAACAGGAACGAGCATCGGCAACGAAAACATTCGTATGCAAACGAAAAGACAATTCATCAAATGCGGTCCAATGCACAGAACACTGACACACTTGAACAGTCATTTAATGCACTCAGTTTTCATGACATGAAAGTGTCAGCAATGTGTCTCGGGCAAAATAATCGCGACGAAGCCTATGCGCAGGTGCAAATTAAACTGAGCAATCGTCCTGGCATCCACAATTTGAGCCTGAAAGTGGACACAGGCGCACAAGGCAATACACTTCCACTGCGAACATTTCGACGCATGTATCCGGACAAGTTAAATGCTGAGGGATCCCCCGTTGATAACACCGTCGCAGCAGCAAGAGGCGCACGATTGACGGCGTACAATGGCACGTTCATCACATGCCATGGCGTGGTTAACATTTCATGCAGCTACCACAAGTCGGCATGGGGTGACACTCGGTTCTACATCGTTGATGTAACCGGCCCTGCAGTGATTGGTCTTCAGTCGTGTGAAAAGTTGAAGTTGGTGACTCTACATTGCACCATCAAGACGCACTTGTCAACAGAAGATAGACCTGCTACGGGACAATCAGCTGTCACGAGCACAGCCTCTATAAACAGCGTTGATGACCTCACTAGAATGTATCCAGAACAGTTTGACAGAATCGGCTGTTTTCCTGGTGAAGTGAAGTTGGTGGTGGATCCCGCAGTTCCTCCTCACGTAAATCCTCCAAGAAAGACACCAATTGCGCTAAAAGATGCTATCAAAAGCAGTCTTGACTCCATGGTGGAAAATGACGTCATACGCAAAGTGCACGAGAATGAGCCAACAGAGTGGGTCTCAAGCCTGGCATATGCAAAGAAGAAAGATGGGAGCCTAAGAATATGTGTGGACCCCAAGTTCTTGAATCAGGCACTGAAGAGACCGCACCACAAAACTCCTACGTTGGAAGAACTTAATCACAAGTTCACAGGAGCAAAATATTTCTCCAAACTTGACGCCAAAGCCGGATACTGGGATTTCCAGCTTCACAAGGACTCTCAACTCCTCACTACGTTTCAATCTCCTTACGGTCGATATGCCTTCAAACGACTTCCATTCGGCTTGTCTGCATCACAATACATCTTTCAATCCAGGATGGACATGATTCTCGAGCAGTGTGATGGAGCAGAAGGAATCGCTGACGACGTGGTGGTTTACGGTGCCACAGAAGATGAACATGACAGAAATCTTCATCAACTCATGAACATTGCGTCGAGGAACGGGCTTTTCTTTAATTCCAGCAAGTGCCTGATCAAGGAGAGCAGTGTCAGTTTCTTTGGCCTCATCTTTGGCATTGATGGCATCAAACCTGATCCGGACAGGATCCGCGATTTGCAAGACATACCACCACCTCAAGACAAGAAAGAGCTTCAGCAGTTTCTTTGACTCATGTCCTTCTTGAGCCCATTCATACCGAACTTGGCTGACAAGGCTTCAATGCTTCGAGATCTACTGAAAGAAGACAGCATGTTCATGTGGGAACCGCACCATCAAAGTTGCTTCGATGGTATGAAACATCTTGTCACCTCAAGGTCAAGTCTTCAATACTTCAACGTGTCCAAAACGCCCATACTTCAGACAGACGCTAGTCTCCTTGGACTTGGCGCAGCGTTACTTCAAGAGAACGAGTCTGGTGTAATCCAACCGGTGGCATACGCATCGAAGAGTCTATCAAGCGCAGAGAAACGATATGCCTGCATTGTGCGAGAGTTGCTAGCCATTGTTTTTGGTACACAACGGTTCCACGCGTACCTATACGGACGCAAGTTCAAGGTCGTCACGGACCACAAGCCTCTCGTTGCGATCATCCAGAAAGGTCTTGTCAACTCTCCACCGCGACTACAAAGAATGCTCCTCAAACCGCAAGGGTATGACATGGACGTTGAATACCAACCAGGAAAGGACATTGTCCTTGCGGACACCCTCTCGCGTCTTCCAAGTACCCACAACACAGAAACGATCGACCTTGACGTTCGTGTTGACTTCGTCCGATTCTCTGATGAACGCTTCCAAGAGCTGAGGAAAAAGACGAAGGCTGATCCAGTTCTCCAAGCACTCTCAGAAACGATCGAAGCAATAAAGGAGTTGCCAACTAGCATCCGTTCATACTGGTCGTTCCGCGATGAACTTTCCATGGAAGATGGTATCCTACTGAAAGGAACACGAGTCGTAATTCCTGAGAGCATGCAGACATTCATACTGGAGAAACTACACTACGGTCACCTCGGCATAGAGAAGACGAGACTCAGAGCAAAAGACTCTGTGTATTGGATCAACATCAATCGTGACATTGAGACTACAGTCAAGTCGTGTGACATCTGTCAAGAACACCAACCAGCGCAGCAGCACGAGACGCTACAGCCGCACGAAGTACCGAGTAGACCTTGGGAAGTGGTTGGTACAGACATGTTCTTCTTCAACGACGCAGACTGGCTCATCATTGCGGACTACTATTCAAAATTTCCCATCGTGCGCAACATGCCGAAGCCATGTCTAAGCTCAACCGTCGTTTCTGTCACAAAGCAGATCTTCAGCGAGACAGGCGTTCCTATGCGTGTCGTGTCGGACAATGGCCCGCATTTCGCCAGTGCAAGCTACACAGATCTGTCAAAGAAGATGGCATTCCAACACGTAACGTCTTCGCCGAGGTATCCACGCTCAAATGGCTTCATCGAACGCCAAATCCAAACCGTGAAGCATGTCATGAAGAAGGCGAGGCAAAGTGGGCAGGATCTCGACTTGGCGCTACTGTGTCTGCGAACAACGCCAATTGACAGCAAACTTCCAAGTCCAGCAGAGCTCCTCAATGGTCGCAAAATACAGTCAACTCTTCTGACGAAAATCGTTGACACACGCCAAGATCATGACGATATGAGAACGAGGCTACAAGAGCGACAGGACAAGATGACGTTTCAGCACGATCAACACGCAAGAGATCTCCCGCCTCTGCACAACGGTCAAGAAGTTCGCTTCCGTGATCAAGACGGCCGGTGGAGACCTGCTACGGTCCTTGACAAAACACCGAATCCAAGATCGTACATTCTCACGACACCGAGCACAAGCACTATCCGAAGAAACATAAATCAAATCCGAGACAACTCGACCAACCCGATCGTCAGGAGAGTATCGTTTGCCAGTCCGACTACAGTCCAGCCCGCTTCAGCTGTTGTGGATCCAACTACTCCCACGAAGACTACATACGGCTCGGCTGAGAAACTTGTTCAAAATAATACAACTGGACTATATGTGCCCCGCTCTGGTCGTCATATTAAGCAGCCTCAGCGTTATGCATGAATAGATACAAAGACTGTAAGCAAGGCATACTGTATAGCTTATATTAGAGTTAAATCTATTGCATGTTGTTCTTTTATAAGTTTACAGTTATTTCAGAGACTTTATAACAAGTTACTTTGAGTAAGTCATAATCTCTTCTTTTGTGAAAAAAGGGAGATGTCGTAGTATTACGCGCTTTAATAGAACCTCATTATACTAAAGATCAGAGTTAAGATGTTCACGTGTTAAGGCTTTGATTAAACATTCATTCCTTCTAACGTGTCTTATAGTAAACTGTCATGTAATCGCTACTATCAGTACATCCAAACAACACAACAACAATAACCACTTTATTGAACATGTTCCGTCTGTTTCAAATAACCCCGCATACGGGGTTAGTTGAAACTGTCCATGGGGAAGTTGAAACACTCGTTTTATTGTATTATTATAACGCTTTGTGACGATTTTCACCTTTTTATTTAACGTTAATATATATTATGTAGACTTAAGAAAGGTAATCGTAAAACATACACAACACAACATGAACGTTTATGGCATGCCGTGCCTCATCAAACTTAAACTAGCATGCTGAACTGACAACAAAAACTGGAAGGCTAAAAACACGTCAACATTCGCAATTTTAGCAACGTTGAGCAGTTTTCGTGTGCCCACTTCTCGCATTCAGTACATTGAATCCATGTTTCGCCTGGAAGACTGTTGTCAAATGGCTCGCAACATTTTAAGCATGGCCACGTCTCATCGTCCAGTGAATCGCTGTCAGTTGCCCGATGACGCGTTGCGTTAACTCTTTTTGTAAGGGCCCTGGCAACATGTGATTTTGCCGGTCCTTTGCCTTTGGCTTTGCTATTGCGGGTTCTCTCCTGTTCAATCCGTATCTGGTTCTTTTCAGGAGTGTCTGTCAACACACTTGTTCGTCCAGGTTTTCGGCCGGGTCGAATCCCTTTCCGAGGATCGGCTTTCGTAAAGGGTATAACGTGCTCTGGGGTGACAGGTTTGCCCACTATCAAAGACGAGATCCCTGTCACCGATTCACCCTCTTGCGATGTGGATGGGCGACAGTTCTGTTCATTCTTCACAGCTGAACTCGCAGGCTGTGTGACGGCCACTGGCACCGCGTGTATCGATGGAGATGAATCTTGCACGGTTTCCGGATTCGGCATGTCGGTCACTTCTGAACGCAAGAAATCGGTGTTGTTAAAGACGCACCAGTCATATGGCGAGATTCCACTAACCCGGAAACTTGATTGGATGTTGGCGGGAGTCATAGCTCTGGGAAATGCTGTCCCAACCATTCCGGCCCCGTCATAAAAGGTTTAGGTGCGCTCTGGATGTCTTAGGACCCATCCGTCGCATGCTGCGTTGTAGTATTTCTTGAACGGCCTGTAAACGGACCGGTCTAACGGCTGCAGCTTATGAGACGTGTGCGGCGGGAAGGATAGCACAACGACTCCGTTTTCTTTCGCGAAATCGAGGACCTCGATAGACAGATGTGACTCGTGATTGTCAAGGATAAGGAGAACGATCGATTTTCTGTCGCGAGCAGCGCACACAACGCACAAAATGTGGATGTAATTTAACCCGAAGGATGTGCAACTCAAATCGAGTCCGGAGGAGCACTATTGATGAAGGCATTCTTCTAGTTCACCCTCGGGAATACGACCATCGGTGGCACAATGTTGCCGACAGCACTGACAACACAGCACACGGTCACCAGGTGTCCTCGTTCGGCGGAAACGATCGCGCCGACTTGTTTCACCCCAGTAGAGGTGATGACTTTACATGGTCTTTGCACAGTGGTTTCATCGACGTTCCAAATGCGCGCCGACGTCAACGTTTGCAATGAGGAATCTTACATGTTGTGGCTACATTGCGACAAGGGCGACCAGTGACGACCACCTCTCGAACTGCAGCCATGATCCGTTCTCGTCTTTATATGCCTGTTAATTGTATTGGCTACACTTATATTGAACTAAGTTGGATAATCTCAGTGATGTTTTTGTTCATGGTGTCGATGTCGTCTGGTTCTTGCAGTGTCTCGAATCGATTTCGCAGTTCGAGTTGGAATTCGATCTTTTTTGTTCCTATTTATGTGGTATCTACACTTGGTGGACTGTTGTTTATTAACTTCTTCCTTTCAGCCTTAATTGATGTCCAGTTCCATGTTGCTCATTACCATTTTGTGGTCACTTCCGATATTGACTTGGTTGATGACTGTTACATCAGTGACCATGGCTGGCCTGTTTGTGGACTACAAGAAAATAAATGAATACTTTATTTACATGTGCTTTCCAAATCCACTGAACATGATCGACACTGGTAGAGAAAGTCGTTTTAACGTAAAATCTGGAAAAGCTTTTCCATAAGATAAGCATTCTGAATCTCTAACACATATTTAATCAAATTTCTACAAATAATTTGTTACAAATGTTGCTAAGTGTGAAATACTTCATTAAACTTTTGAAACAACAAAACTCTACCGGCTGCCGCGAGTACTGCGTACGTGGACGGGTACAGTAAGTACTAGTATTGGCCTTGCAAAGTGTTGGTGACACTACTAGTATACTGGTGGCACAGATCATGCGTCCAGTCGTTGTTTTGCCATTTTAACAAACCTTATTGATCAAATTCTTCCATAACATATCTAATGTGTGTGTGTGTGTGTGTGTGTGTGTGTGTGTGTGTGTGTGTGTGTGTGTGTGTGTGTGTGTGTGTGTGTGTGTGTGTGTGTGTGTGTGTGTGTGTGTGTGTGTGTGTGTGTGTGTGTGTGTGTGTGTGCGTGTGTGTGTGGCTATTTGTCTAGAAAAGTGTAAAATTGGCCGGAATTCAGTCGTCGGTACATATCTCCGCAAATTGTGTATATAGAAATACGTATTTTTTCTTACGACTACACAAACAACATAACTATGCATGCCATGTCAGACTATGCACATAGTGTAATACTTTATTTGCATTATGAGTGCTTACTTACCCCAACATTAGCAAAAATCGCTTGTCGCACCGGGTCCCGTCAACATTCATGTATGCTTGTTCTTATCTCTGATAAGGAGTACGTACACTACTATTACTATTTTGCAACAAATACATATTTGTACAGGTCATGGTACAATATCATGTGTGGTAGTTTTGTTAAAAAATACCTAGAGCACCACAACGTCTGTTTATCAACACGACTCTGCTTTTCGCTGTGCTGGTGCTGCCACCAGTTGGAATAAAAACAAGCTAATGAAATTATTGTATGACTATGCCATCAGGCGACGCTTCATTGAGCGCGCCATGCAAGGGATTGTTTGTAAATTGTTCACATATCGCTCGCAGAGTTTGCTATATAACATCATATTCCAGGCGCATAAAATCGGAATACGACTTCGTTTTGTAGCACACGTACTTCAGACCGACGCATGTTGTGTAAAGTACATTTTTATGTGTGTATCGATACTACAAGACGTTGATTATGTGCACAATAAAAGTAAAAGTCAATATCATATGCATTAATGATTAAGCCTTTGACTTAAGTTTAAGCCATTGATTAAGGTTAACTTTAAGTTACTAAGTTAAGACTTAAGTGCCTAAATGTTAGATTTCACGACTCCGTTTTACACGACCCCGTTTATGCACTGTGTGAACGGAGTCGTTGTGAGTTAAACGCAGTAGTAAACTATGCATGACCAGTTAGAGTTAAGACTGATTGCCTGAAGATTGTTGAATATTACTGTTTTAGCCTTAGGCTATATATACATGAGCCATTCTACAGTAACTTGTATTTTCTTGTCCCCAGCTTTCAATTTCCAAGAACAGCTGTACACAATGAAACAAATGCCTTTATATGCTTGCTATGTACCCACTCAATATTGGGCAGTCACAACCACTGCAGTAATTAAATAATTTGACATATTTTTTCAATTCGATATGCTGGGATGTCTTGACCACAACGTGTCCCTTCTAATATGTTTGGGCTTTAAACTTTGATACAACATATTGGTATAACAGCAGTATACTCGATGTATTAATACACACTTCTTCTCTGCCTTTTCCCGTCATCTGGGGTCGTCGGTATGGCTGGTAATTTTCTTTCTCCATGTCGCCCTGTCCATCACCACCTCTGCACTCAGATCCGCGATTTCCATGTCTCTTCTGCATGTGTCTTTCCACCTGGTCTTCGGTCGTCCTCTCCTTCTTCTTCCTGGTATCTCTGCATTTAGCACTCTTCTCACTATGTGCTCCTCTTCCCTTCTCATCACATGCACATACCATTTTAGTCGTTTCTCTGTTATCTTTTTGGGTAATTGTGTCACTCTCGTTGCTCCTCTAATATAGTCGTTTCGGATCTTATCTTTCTTTGTTAATCCACACATCCACCTCAGCATCCTCATCTCATTCATCTCTATCCTTGCTTCTTGTCATTTCGCTGTTGCCCAGGTCTCAGCCCCGTACAGCATTGCTGACCTGACTACTGTTTTACAGATCTTCCCCTTCAACTTCACTGGCATCCTCCTGTTGCACAACACTCCACTGCATTTCTTCCAATTTCTCCAAGGTGCATCCACTCTCTGTTTGATCTCCGTTTCCATGCCTCCCTGTCTCTTCCACGACTGACGCTAGATATTTGAAGTGTGTCACTTTTTCCAGCTCGTCTCCCATTATCTTTACAGTTGGTCTGTCTATCTCCTCATTCCGTTCCAACCTGAAGTCCATGAGTTGGGTTTTCGGTCGACTAACCCTCATTCCTCTCTCTTCCAGTGCCTTCCTCCACGTCATCCAGGTATCCTGTCATGTCTACCGCCTTTCCTCCACACAACACAATGCCATCTGCGAACATCATTGATTCTGGTGCATCTTTTCTCACCTTCTCCGTCAAGACGTCCATCAATATGAGGAACAGGTATGGACTCAATGCAGATCCTTGGTGCAACCCAACCTCTACGCCAAAGTTGCTGCTTTCACCAGCCACACTGCGTACCTCTGTCTCACACACCCGGTACATATCCTGTATCAGTCTGATGTACTTCTCCGGTACATTCCTTTCTCTCGCACATCTCCATATCTCCTCCCTTGGTACCCGATAGTATGCTTTCTCTAAGTCGATAAATGCCATTCTGATGTCCCTACCTGTGTTTCTCTATTCTTTGTTTGAGAATGAAAAGCGCATCTGTGCTCCTGCCTGGCATAAACCCAAACTGACTTTCATGTATGTCTGTGCATTCTCTCATCCTCTTGTCTATGACTCTCTCCCATATCTTAAAGGTGTGCGTCAGGAGTTTGATCCTTCGGTAGTTCTTACACTCCTGAATGTCACCTTTTCCCTTGAAGATTGGGACCAGTATGCTCTGTCGCCAAGCCGATGGCATGTGTTCTGAAGTCATGACAAAGTTGAATAGTCTGCATAGTAACTTTACACCAAAGTTGCCCACACATTTCCAAGCTTCAGCTGGTATTTCATCTGCTCCTACAGTCTTCCCACTTTTCATCCCTCTGAGTGCTTTCTCTGTTTCTTCGTCACTGATACTCCTTACCATTCGTTGATTCACATCCCTCTCCTCGGTTTCTACTCTCGGGTTTTCCTCGTTCATCAGCCAGTTGAAGTGTTGGCCCCATCTCTTTTTGATGTCATCGTCTTTCATTAATACTTCTTCTGTTGCACTTTTGTCTGTACATATGTGGCCTATGTCCTTTCCTGCATGGTCCCTAGCTGCTGCTATTCCATAGATGTCCTTCTGACCATCACTTGTTTCTAGGTTGTCATACAATCTCTCTACAGCTTCTTCTCTCACACTTGCCACCACCATCTTAGCCATTGCTTTTGCTCTCTTGTACTCTGCCCTGTCTATCTCTGCTCCTGTTCGTTTCCATTTCTTCAGTCTGTCTTTCTTTTCCTTAACTGCATTCTCATGTCAACATTCCACCACCAGCTTTCTACTCCGGGCTTCTTCTTCCCCGCTGACCTCCCACATACTTCCTCCCCACACTTCCTGATATGCTCCGCAGTTTTTTCCCACCATTCTTACGCGTTCTCCGTTGTTACTTCATCTTTATCTGATAGTCTCTCTACTACATTTATCCTGAAGTTCTCTCTCACTTGTTCTCTTTTAGCTTCCACCATCTGTCTTGTTTTCCTCACCTCCAGTTCAGAAACTAGTACCCTGTGTTGTGTGGTGATGGCCTATGTGGGTAGTACTTTACAGTTCTTTGATTCCTTAGCATGCTCTTTCCTCACCATGATGTAGTCAATTTGAGTTTCTCGGTCCCCGCTGTTATATGTTACAAGGTAATTCCTTCTCTTCTTGGAGACTGTAATCGGTATCCTCAGCTGGTATGCTGTAGACAAGTTTAGTATCTTTATGCCTTCCTACAGTTTGCGACCCCTATTCCGTTGTCCTCCGTGTACGTCATTCTATCCAGTCCGATCTCTTCCGATATGTCCATCTAGGTCTCCTGCCACCACCATTCTCTCGCAACTTGGTACAGCTTGCATCTCACCATCTACGTGCTCCCAGAATTCCTCCTTTTCCTCTTCTGTGCATCCAGTTTGTGGTGCATAGCAACTGATAACATTCCACACTTCTCTTTCGATCTCTAGTTTCACTCTCATCACTCTATCACACGGTCGCTCCACTGCTAGTGCTCTGTCTTTCAGATCTTTACTTAGTACAATTCCTACTCCATTCTTCGTCCCATCTTCTCCGTGGTAGTACAGTTTGCATCCGGCACCGATCTCCCTTGCTTCGCTGCCTTTCCATGTTGTTTCCTGTACGCACAAAACTTGCAGGTTCTTCTTTAGCATCAATTGTACTACTTCTCCACTTCTTCCTGTCATGCTCCTAACATTCAGTGTTGCAAGTTTAATCTTCCTCATTCTCCTTCCTGTTTGGACGAACTTCTTTAACCGCCTACGTCCTTCAGACGGTAGCCCTTGTCTATTTATTGCTGAGCTCGGGCGGGAGTTTCACGCGTCGCTTACAGGGTACGCCCTAGCACGAGCATTCATTCTATTTAATCAAGCCATACTTAGGGGTTTGGCTTAGGTTTTTATAGCCGGATGCCCTTCTTGCCGCCAACAACAGTTATAAGCGGTGGGCCTAGCCTCTAGCACCAATGTACCATCAACCTGTGAGACAGCAGGTGGTTTGAGATCGGAGTTGTCCTTCTCCTAGGCCGATTACCTGCCAAGGTTAACGAGCTGGGCCTGCCCGGGTTTGTAATCAGAGTTGTCCTTCTCCTAGACCGACTACCTGACGAGGTTAACGAGCTGGGTCTGCCCGGGTTTAAAATCAGAGTTGTCCTTCTCCTATGGTAAGTTTGGTCCACGGCACCTTCTTGTGCTTCCCCCACCCGCCACCCAGGGGACGCGCCCCTACGCAGGCTACCCACTGCGCGAGGTATTAATGCACACTAATTTAATTTATTTAGCAATCATACTAACTTGTTTAAGAAAATGTCAATATTAAAAAGAATACTGACTTTGAAAGTCTGTCCCCTGGATATTTTGTTTAAGGCGTAACATCCCACGAACAATGCCACTATATGGAATCGTCAAAGCGGTTCCAAACCATAATTGTTGCAGCAGTAACCTATTTCGATCTCTTTTTGAAAATGAAATGTTTGCTAGCAAAGATTGTTATATATCCTTCTCAAAAGAGTGTTTATTTGACTGAAATTCGCAGCGTATTTTTTCTACCTGTCTCTGCCATAACGTGTTAAATGTCATGTAACTATTTAATAGTCTACCATATATAATATACAAGTTATGTGGCATTGCGTACATACCAACATGGTATAACAATGGAACAGATTTCAAACGAGTTAAATACATTCCAGAGGACAATTTGTAAGAAAATTATCTGAGCCATAACGTCTTAACCATAACGAATAAAACGTTACGGCTAAGACAATTTGCGTTATGGCTAAGACTACTTTATGATCAAACAAACAAGTAGATTTTATAACTTTGTGCAAGTCAACAATTATAGAGAGAGCTACACCAATTTTAATATATATATATATATATATATATATATATAGTCGCCGGAACCGGGGAGGATTTGGGAGTCCCAGCCCCACATATTTTTGGTGGGGGCTGGATATAGGATTAGGCCCCCAATATCTAGGAAAGAGGATGCATTTTTTGTGCAATTGGAGGTTTTCGATGAGAATCAAAATGGGATTTTAGCAAACCTCACGGGAAGTGTGACAAATAAACTGAGAGACATACTTCATGACGACACCCACCCACTGAAGATGGACATACTTCATGGCGACACCCACCCACTGAAGACAGACATACTTCATGACGACACCCACCCACTGAAGACGGACTGTGACAATAGAATCATTTAACGTAACGGACAATTCAGAGTGCCTAGGGCTAGAACGACAAGATACGCTGGTTCTTCTGTGCCTTCTAAGATCATTGTCTTTAACAAGAAGAGAGGAAGAACTAGGAATAAAAGCATGGATAAATTAGATTGTAGGGGTATGTGGGTGTTCTTAATGTTTGTACCTGGTTGTGATATTTTTATTTTTCTCTAGCATGTTTATGTTTACATTTGTAATTGTATGCATTACACAGGCAGAAACGCAATTTCAATGCGAGAATCAATAAAGAATTCTTTCTATATATATTTATATATATATATATATATATATATATATATATGAGGGAAACATTCAATGCACTTTAGCTATACAAAACAATTTCGTTATTATATTACTGTACATTGTTATAATGCCATCATACTATAAATACGCATAATATAATAAACTATGTCCACTTAATGAAACATCTTAGTGGCCTTAGGCGCGGGAACAGGGGGGCAGGGGGCAGGGGACAGCTGTCCCCCATGGAATTTTGCTGGAGGGCAGACGTATGGTTCTGTCTCCCAGTAATTGTGAGCGTGAATGTTTGTTTTGTGGCAAGCGTCAAGGGCGGGTGGAAATCGAAGTTTTATGAGAGGATTAAGGTGTTTTTGGCGACCGTGAAAGTTGGGTGCAATTGGAGGGCAAATATGGTGTTCTGACCCCCCCCCCCGCAGTAATAAGCGAATAAGCGGCGAAAAGTTTTCAACAGCAATAATGTTTAACAATTATAAAATTATACTCGATTATGCCTTATAGTAATACGTAAATATGTAATCATTTTACACACTATAGTAATAATAAGAGTTTGTGTCTTAGCCATAACAATAATGTATCAGCCATAACGTTTTGTCTTAGCCATAACACAAGTTAAAAACTCTTGTTTTTATGTGATGATATAACACAGTATAATGATTTGTACTTATAGTGACGACTAACTGTCCTAAGTAATGATTTCATGAACCCAATGTTTGATCAGATGTGTTTACCAACTATTGTGCATAACTATATCAAACCAAATATGCAGGTTATTGGATAAATAACATCCGGATATGTTGTGTCTGTATAATTGTGATTATAACCTTATACTACCACATTAGTGCATTCATTTTCGAAAGCTGATATCAGCATAATCGAAAATTGGCATTGATTTGCCCAAGTCATTTTAAAATATGACATTTCTGTCATATTAGTAACATGTCCAGGATCGTTATGTTTCAGACATGCGACACATGTTCTGTAAGTTTGTTAGTATCGATTGCTGCTGACTGTTGGTCACTGGGGTTGAGACACTGGTCCATTATAATAACAATGTTTTGGATAAATTAACCAAAACATTGGATGAAATATACACGTTACTGTAGAATGGCTCATATATGCATGCACGCGCGCACACACTCCCACACAGACACACATGCGCATGCACACACACACACACACACACACACACACACACACACACACACACACACACACACACACACACACACACACACACACACACACACACACACACACACACACACACACACACACACACACACACACATCTATGTCTAAATGCAAGAATGAACCATACATATTTTATATATAGTTTAGTGAGACGAATAAATGTAGCTACTAGAAATAAAATTATGATTTCGCTTTAGGTGTATTAGTGTAATTAATATGTCCAAGTAGTACAATTTACCCAGGACTATTTAGATACTAACCATAATACCTAACCTTAAACGTGTACATACATTTTGCGGAGCTTATAATTTATTTTTACATCACATCAGTAGCTCGGCCTTCTTATTTGTTTAAGTCTGCCATGGGACGTCCCAGAAAACGACGAACTGCTGACCAGCAGAAAGCTTATCAAGACAACATAAAAAATGATCCTGCCAAGTTCAAATGGAAAGAGAGAAGGCGATGGCACAGAGGAAAAGAAAGTAAAATTTATAGCCGACATGATTGAAAGAGAGAAGCTGTCTAAGAGGAAGTATTGGAGAAACGACAACAAAAAGAGAGCAGAGAGGAGTGCGATCGTGGCACAAATCAAAGCAAATGAAGAAATTGCACTCAACAAGACGCCCCCAGCAACGCCGCCAAATCTCCTGGGAATAATTAAGAATGTAGACATTGAAAAAGTACCGCATGGTACCAGAGAACCTGGGAGGTCATTACGATCAGCATCATACCGTGAAATAGTGGCACTATCGGTTAAGTTAAAAACTACAGAAAAAAGATGCTTAAGTACTAGAACGCTTGAAGGCAAACAATCCAGATGCCAATGACGGTAGGGCTGTTCTGACACCTAGAAGAAAAACGGCAGAAACCATGAGGAAAGGGCGAACGCATATCAGAAAATAATTAACATTTCACTTCTCGTTGTTAGACCAGTTGTGCAATGCAAAGACCAGAAGCCGAATAAGGCATTCCACAAGGTTTTTGGAACTGGGCACATCTTAGAGATGTATAAAGAAATGTCACTGGCAGTGAAAAGCATTGGTCTGTCGAGGTCGGCTGTTGTAATACTTGTTAGTATACAGTTGAATAAAGTTGAAATTAATTTATTGTTGAACTCGAAGAACACGTTGCCGCAAGGGCGGGCGGAAGTAACAAGAATTAATAACCACGACTATAACTGGATATTTCTATCTATAGTATAATATGTAATAAACGTAATATCACAACATCCCCCTTATCAACGAAAAGTTACGTAAAGGAGTAGGCCTAAGCTACTTTACAACATAGTCCTTGATGCGTATCGGTCCATGCCGTGATCTCTGCGACCTTCGCGGCACGAACGTCATCGGTGGGGCGACTGGATCAAGGACCGTCTCGTCGTCTCGAATCCGCTCTGTTGTGGGTTGTCATCGCGGACACTCTCAGCATTCGGTTCACGCTCCAACAACTCGCGTAGGTGACTTCGGTTTCGTCGCAGCAGAGTACCGTTTGGAGTCGATACCACGTAGCTTCGTGGTTCAGCACACTTCTCAGCCACCATCGTAGGGAACCATGTGTTTGTAGCTCGATTCTGCACACACGCACGCACGCACGCACGCACGCACGCACGCACGCACGCACACACACACACACACACACACACACACACACACACGCTGTCCAATGTGCAACGGTGGTAGGTCGTTTCTACGTGTCGCATCGTGATGTGTTTTCATTTCCTCTCGTCTCCGTTCATGCTGTTCTCTTTGCTCTTCTGGTCCAGGTTCACTGCGGCTTGGAAGGAGTGTCGTCATTCGTCTGCCAAACATCATCTCGCCTGGAGAAGGTAAGTTTGTCTCTACAGGTGTGGCTCGAAGACTGAGCAACGCGAGCTGTACGTCATCACCGTTCTTCTGAGTCTTCTTGATGATCGCCTTCAGATGCCTCACACTTCTCTCAATGAAGCCGTTTGCGAGCATAATGTGGAGAACTCGTCACGTGTTGGATACCCCAGTCTTCAATGAACTTCTTGAATGGCTGTCCAGCGTACTGCGGGCCGTTGTCGGTCATCACCTCGTCTGGGCAACCGAATAGCGCACAGTATTACTTCAGTCGATCTGCGACTGCCTTGCTTGTCACTGGAGCACGTATCTCGACCTCCAGCGGATACTTGGTGTATCGGTCTGTGATCAGAAGATAGTGTCGGTTGTCAATTTCGAACAGGTCGGAAGCAATGAATTACCACGGATGTGAAGGTGTTTCGTGCGCGATGAGTGGTTCGCGTACGTTTGAGACTTGAAGCTCTTGACACGTCTGGCACGCTCTGCATACTCGGTCGACATCTTTATTTATGTCTAGTCAATAGACACAGTCACGGGCTAATCATTTTGTTTTCTCGATGCCTTGATGCCCGTCATGTAACTACGCAAGTATGTCGCTCTGCATGCAGCTAGGAATGACGATCTATCGTCCCTTGAACACCACGCCTGCCTCGATGGCGAGCTGGTCACTGAATGACCAGTATGGCCTCAGGTCGGTTGGGACTTGCTTTATGTGCTCAGGCCATCCATGATGTATAACGTCCTTCAATCTGTTCAGTGTAGGGTCTTTTGTCGTTTCGTTTCGTAGCATCGCACGCTTTGCTACCGGGAAATTTATCAACCCGATGAGAACTTGGCTTGTGTCATCCGCTTCCAGTTCGACCCCATCGACTCGTTCGTCTAGTTCGATGTTTTGGTTGTTCTCTTGATTTGGCAATATGTTCAACGTGTCGGCTAGAACCATTTGTTCGTCTGGCCGGTACACGATGTCGAAGTTGTACCCTTGTACCTTCACCAGCATTCGCTGTAGTCTCGGTGGTGCTGCATGCAACGGTTTAGCACAGTTCGTCACGAGTGGCTTATGGTCTGTTACCACAGTGAATGACCTGCCGTACACATAAGTGTGAAACCGTTGGATTCCGTGCCCGACAGCAAGCGTTTCACGTTCAATGTTGCTGTACCGTGATTGACATTCAGTCAGTGTTTTGGAACCGAAAGCAACCGGTCTGCCATCTTAGATCAGCACGGCACCAAGTCTTTTTTGTGAAGCATCTACTTCGAGCGTCAGATCGCTAGTCATGTCGTAGTACTTCAAGCATGGGTTCTCAGACACAGCTTCGCGAAGATCGTCTACCTGCCGCTGGTACCCGCTGTCCCACGTCCACATGGCGTCTTTACTCAGCAGTCCACGAAACGCGTATTAGTTATCCTGAATCAGAGTAACCAATGAACTTTAACTGTCATACCAAGTCACCAAATAAGGACTAATATTTATTGAGTTTAAATGAAGCATTCAAACGAAAGTGTGTGTGACATAAGTCACACACAAATATAAAGCTGAATAGCAAACTTTTCAGAACGCTTATTTTGGTGTACCTTTTATTTATTGTAATACAATTAGAAACTTAATAGCATTAATTGATTATGTAAAACTCTTATTAATATCACATTAAATATATTGTAATTGTTCACGGAAATGCAGGCTTGCCATCTGACGGCAATAGTCGTATGGGTTAACAGGCCTTGACATTAAGGTTTTGCATCCACAGGCCCGTTACATGCAGTTACAAATTGAACCCGAAATAAGTAATCAGTCTATGACTAGGCGGTCCAGTCCTCCTGGTTGTCGTTCCCCAGGGCCACCTCCTGTGCCTTTATATTGGTGTTGCAGGCATTTGCTGCTGCCTGTAGTACTGTCTCGATCTTCTCCAGCTCTCTTGCCATCTTTTCTTCTGTGGGCTGGTTCTGGCGGGCAGAAAATGTTCTTGGCAAAATGACTTGATTTGTTTTTATTAACATGAGCTGAACATATATTTTCCTTACCCGATATTCAAATGATGTGGCACACACATACTCACTCACTCACTCACTCACTCACTCACTCACTCACTCACTCACTCACTCACTCACTCACTCACTCACTCACTCACTCACTCACTCACTCACTCACTCACTCACTCACTCACTCACTCACTCACTCACTCACTCACTCACTCACTCACTCACTCACTCACTCACTCACTCACTCACTCACTCACTCACTCACTCACTCACTCACTCACTCACTCACTCACTCACTCACTCACTCACTCACTCACCCACTCACTCACCCACTCACTCACTCACCCACCCACTCACCCACTCACTCACCCTCTCACTCACCCACTCACTCACCCACGCACTCACTCACTCACTCACTCACACACTCACACACACACACACACACACACACACACACACACACACACACACACACACAGACACACACACATTAAAGATGTGAAACATCATCCTCTGAATCTGAACAATTTACATTCAAAACGCATGGCTCCTTTACAATGTCTTCAAACTACTTACTTGTCTGCAAAAGCCGGGTATGCTTGACAGTCTTTCCAAAAAGCTGTGGAGTGGCCTTCCTTTCCGACTCCGAGTCATGACCATCTCTCCAGCCACGATGACTGAAAAACCCTCCTCCTCTTCTCAAGCTCGTACTTCTCTTTTGTTTGTCTGTTTCGTGTCACGGTTTTAGGCTTTTTGTTTACCCCAGTTTTTGGGTTTAACAAGATTGAACAAGATTGCCATCCAGAAAATTAACTCTAGATGGCAGGTGGAGAAGGATGCCTTTTCAGGCTTTTAGCTTATCGAGTCCAATACTTTTTATCTTCGTGTATCCCGCCCTTTTAATGTATGTGTCGATTTTATATTTTAAACATATCCACGCTACTAGCAGCAACACAGTCAGGAGATAATCTGTTCTATTCATTTATTGAGGTGGGTGGCTTAAACATTATTATTCATTATAATATCAGACCGTTACTGTAAAAACGCTAATTCAATAAGGCGTCCATCGCTTCACAGGAAGTCCACAAGGCGTCGATAGGCGCGACCCCACGCGCACTTTTGCGAAACTCTTATTGTGGCCTATTTGTTTTACGCAATTAAGATTGATTAAGAAAGCAAAGTTAAATGAAGAATTTTAATTGTGATACCACTCTGCTATTACTGCTTTATTCGCGTTAAACAAACTTCGCAAGAATTCCGCATCGAGGCGTCATCAGCAGTCCACATGGTTCGCAAGAACTCCGCACGGCGTCGGTAGTAGTGACGCCATGCGGAGTTATTGAGAACTTGCAACGCGTGATCATTCGTTAAAAAAAGATGGTGACTGCAGTTTCAAGCAAGAACGCGAGGTCAGATGTAGATTCGGCTGTCGCATATTCTGTTTAATTGTTGCGAGGGGATGACAAGCGATATAAACTATTTAAAACGACGATGACCAATTGGATTGAAACCGGTGGCCCGTCGGGCCAGTAAAATATGAAAACTGGTTGCCCGAACTGATCCGACAGCCTCAAAAACGCAGCGGGTCAGTGACAGTGCTAAGGTAGGCACTTCAACAAAAAATTAGATCAAAAGATATTGCGATTTTATGACGGAAAAACAGCATAATTTTTGTGTATCTCTTACAATGGCAAAATGGACTCATTTTTGTGTTTTCTAGAGATAAATATTTCCTTTAAAATGTCATAACTTTTTTATTTATACAGATATTTAAATACTGTCTTCAGGGTTTTCAAACACATTGACAAGAGTAATAAATTTGCAATATTTAATATTTTTAGTACTAATTATAACAAAATTAATGCAATTAATTAGTTAATTTTAGTTACGTAGCATGCAAACTCAACACACCAAAACGCTCCAATTAAAGGCCATAATTATGAATATTTTATACATATTATGCAATGTGTATAACCACATTAATAATGGTAATAACTAGGCATTAAAAAATAATGTTATAATAATAATAATTTAATTAATTAGTCAATATTGGGTAATTAGCTTGCAACCTCGACAGGCTGAAACATATCAGTAAAAGCCCATAACATCCATGAGTATGAAGATATTTATACATATTATGCAATGTGTATAACCACAGTAATAATGGTAATAAATATACATTAAAAATCATTTAATAATTTATTTAATTAGTTAATATTGGCTAATTAGTGCGCAACCTCGAAAAAACCGACACATTTCAGTAAAAGGCCATAATGTCCATGATTATGAAGATATTTGTATAATTTATGAAAGCAGTAACCCACATTAATTATGGTAATAAATATACATTAACCAGTCATTTCACATTAACAGTAACTTAATTAGTAAGTTAATATTGGCTAATATTAGCATACTAACGACTGACCACTACATTTCGAAAGAAAGGCTGGAATGACGATAATTATGAAGACAGTTATATAATTTATGCAATGTTTATAACCACATTAAACATAATAAATATACATTATCCATTCATGTAACATTAACAATAACTTTATTAATAAGTAAATATTGGCTAAATAACTCAACAGATCAATACATGACAATGAAATACAATATTCATACTCCTAGTTCACTGTGTCTATGTATGACTGTGTCACGACAGGTTGGATGAATGCTGCAGGCTCTGTAGAGACCAGTAATCAATTGTCACTGCTTCATAATGTAATGTTCTGCATTTTAACATGAACTTCATGAAGTAATGTTATAAATTGTTCACAGTATTCCGTCACTGAACCCAAATGCAAGATTGCTTTCTGCATTACTCCACATGGCCCACGGGAGTCAAGCCATGAAGAAGAAGTCTGCTCTGCTCATAATAGTCTTTTTGTGATATTGGAAGTTGATTGTCTTATAACTGCCAGTAGGCTGCAAGATCTGTGCAGCAAGGTTCATATTTTAGTATCCTGTAAAATAATGTTGTTTTCATCAACATGCTGTCTATAAGTAATGTTCGTGTGATGTTGAATGGACACTGTTCAATGTAGAATCAGATATATAATCAGCCAGATTAAATGTGTACGTATGCAGGCAGGTGACGGGTGTCATATTCAGACGACTGTGGCTTGGTACCTTCAGAGTTAACTGTCAGACACAGATCAGCATAAGATCAGTGTCACTGCATGTAATTGTGAACAGCATCTGAAATAAAAAGGCCATCATGTATCATATAATGTGAAATATATCATGAAATAATGTTCATATCCCTGCCTCTGTTAATCAACAGAGCAGTGTGAAATGCCTGCATCGAGATATACATAATATAAGAAGCCTTTGCTGACATTTACATCATCTTTACCCGGTATACAATTTTCAAATGTTCTTACATACGTTTCCAACCCAGATATGCTACTGAATACTGTTGACATGCTTTCATTCAATCTGTAATCATACTAATTAATTAATCTTAATGTAATGTTAAAGGTTCTTAATTACTAATCCTTATTTATTATAATACCTAAGATCAGAGTCACAGTGTAATCCATAATATCAAATTCAATGCGTGTAATTGTAAAGTATCTGAAATAGAAAAGCCATAATGTTATAATAAATACAATATTTAATTATTTATATGTGTGACCTGCCATGATGTCATATAATTAAGAAATTGAGCTACTTCAATAAATAAGTTAACCTCAGCAAAAATTCTAACAATTTGTTTTCAATCAATTGGTTAAAAATATTTTAATAATATCAATAACAAATATTGAATGAAATAAAATGAGTGTTAGGGATTTTGAATACCAGTATTTCAAAACAAATTTCATATTATTATTGAAATTGTTTAAGTAATAAATTTTTTATTAATACAATTTATGTCTAGATTAAAATTATTTGATCTAAACGAATGTGCTGTTATCTGGTACATCTAAGTTAACAAGTTTCATATTAATAAATATTATTATCAATAATAAATTTTACAATATCAATGAAATTATTTATTTTTTATGAATACAATATTTCTACATTCTATGATCTCGACAAATCTGCCATTAATTATCTAAGTCTAAGTTCTAACTGAACTTATTAAGCCTAACTCTAAATTAAGGAATAATAATAATAGCCATAATATTATAAGCAGGTAGTCTATACTCAACTTCAAGTTTCAACCTACTGCCTAGGCCAGGGCTAGGACTAGGACTAGCCAGGACTGGAGTAGCGGAAATATGTCAGAATTGGTTTGACCCGTATATTAATTTAATCAGTGATTAACAAACAAATTATATATAAAACAGGTAGTGTTCACTGTTGTTTTAAATTAAGATAAACAAGATATGATTATGATCTGATAGACTCTTGTGACGCGCTCTCGGTCTGACAGAGCCAGATCGGCCAAAACAGTCACATTTTGAACAGCGTAAAATCGATATGTTGCTATCTGTTGAAACAACGAAATTTTCAACACTGAATGAATAAAACCTATAGATGTGAATAAACACAAAATCAGTTCTGCCAATTTGTGCCAAAACTGTAAAACTTGCAAATGAATCACACCTCTGTCGTCTAATTGACAACAGTTCGCTTAATTTTGGTCAAATTGTAAAAAGAAATCGACGCAAATAAACTTCGACTTACCGTCTACAAGAATCCCGCATTGAATGACGTATACGACCGTTAAAAGCGCGCGAAACGACGGGTTGAAACAAAACACTACAAAGGAGCCGAGTAAACGGCACAGCGCAATTGCAACAGAAAATGACGCACGCGAAAAAACGGCGCGAGCAGAATTCGTTGAAGTGCCTAGCTAAGGCTAAGCCTAATCTAATGTCGAGCCCTGCCGGATATCTGTCACCAGGCGCTTTCTCTGGGAAAGCGAGTGAGAGTCACCTAAGTAAGACAATGTGGCCTCATCAAAGTTCCAGCAATGTTCTGCAGACCTCGCAATGTTGATTTGATAATTTTAAATTGAAGATGAAAGAGTCACATGTCAAAATGTATCTTTAAGTTTATATCATGATAAAGATAAAAGTGAAGTGTACTAACACAGTAACAGTAATTGATAAAGTATTAATCAGTGGACGGTATGTTTGTACCAACAGTAACTTATAATGAGTGGATCGGTATGTTTGCAGGAATTTGGATGCATGGAAATATAATTGACATTCCTTTCTGGTATAATACGGCAATACCATGATTTTCTCATGGTGACAATATTGACCAGGTAAGCAGCATTTATGTTCCTAATTAACTGTAATTTATAAATAAGTGGATTATATAAGTCTTATCTCCAATTGTGAAGTCTCACAAACAAAACACTAACTAGTTAATTATGAAGGTTATGTGTTGATTGCTGCCGGGTGATTACCTAGAGTGGCAAAAGTGACATGACTGGCAAGAGTGGCAGGGTATTTTATAAGTCCTTTGTTGGAGTCACAATCAAGTTGACTGGGGTTTAATTCTTGTCTGCCAAGGAACCAAAACAAATCACCACTTACAAAGGCTGTTAGATGTATCTTTTTAAAAAAGGTTTTCCTTTTTGTTTAGTTGATACTGCTATCAATATGTATTAATACCAGTTTCAGTCATTAGATGGCACCACTGGAGTGATACATTGATGGCCAACCGACCAACCACCAGTACATAATGCTGTACCTTTATGTATTAATACCAGTTTCAATCATTAGATGGCACCACTGGAGCGATACATTGACGGCCAACCGACCAACCACCAGTACATAATGCTGTACCTTTATGTATTAATACCAGTTTCAGTCATTAAATGGCACCACTGGAGCGATACATTGACGGCCAACCGACCAATCACCAGTACATAATGCTGTACCTGTATGTATTAATACCAGTTTCAGTCATTAGATGGCACCACTGGAGCGATACATTGACGGCCAACCGACCAATCACCAGTACATAATGCTGTACCTGTATGTATTAATACCAGTTTCAGTCATTAGATGGCACCACTGGAGCGATACATTGACGGCCAACCGACCAATCACCAGTACATAATGCTGTACCTGTATGTATTAATACCAGTTTCAGTCATTAGATGGCACCACTGGAGTGATACATTGACGGCCAACCGACCAATCACCAGTACATAATGCTGTACCTGTATGTATTAATACCAGTTTCAGTCATTAGATGGCACCACTGGAGTGATACATTGACGGCCAACCGACCAATCACCAGTACATAATGCTGTACCTGTATGTATTAATACCAGTTTCAGTCATTAGATGGCACCACTGGAGTGATACATTGACGGCCAACCGACCAATCACCAGTACATAATGCTGTACCTTTATGGGGACTTTGCAAACTCTGGCAGCCACCCCTCACATGGTATCTAGGTTGTGAGAAGAGAATTTATGACATTGGTGTTACCCTTTCCTTCCCACCCTCTCTAACCCCCCAATTGTGACTCGACATGAATGATAGATTGAATTATTCGTAGCTGCTGTGCACTTGTGTTCCGCATGAATGATCTTTAGTAATACTACAGATCTTATCATTCCAAAGGCCCGTGAATCTTTAGAATTCATTGCAATACTTTTGCAACCTGCAGAAAATATTGCAATATGTTTTCAGTGATTCTTGTAAGTTATTCTTGAACCATTCAAATGGTGATTTGCAGAAGCATTTCTTAAACCTATGTGCACATCAGAAGTTTAAAACTTTTCACACAAAAGATATGACAACAAAGGAGCCTTCAGTGTACCAGTATGAACTACTAGCCAACCAGGAAGTTCATGTGTTTAATTTAGTCACATGATAGCTTGTTATTGAACCGCTCTGTTGAGGAACTGGTCAGTAGCTTTCAGGGTGAAAAGTGAGCTAGTGGAGCAAAGTTTTAGTTGTGTCACACTTACTTTAATCTGGTAGTTTGTACAAGACCACTGATGGCAAATACATCACGAGTACAACAGGGCAGTACCCATGAACTGAATGAGATGAACTATGAACAGCTGCAGGTATGATGTTACGCTTACACCCACTTGTGATGCAAAACAAACCAAGTGCACCAGTTACCACTGGTCATATTACAGTACTTTGATCATAAACTCGTTCACAGTCGCACCATCTGGAGAGTTGTCTGCTACTCAGTTTGCCCAGATTTGGGGTTAAACAATATAACTTACCTTTTGCCCCCATTACATACGAGACGTTGGTTTCTTTGCTCATGTGTTCTATGACTATTACAGGCCATGGTCCGCAAACTGGTATTCTGTTGACACTGTCATGTTTACAGTAGGATACATAAACATATGACTGCGTCCCATGAGGCATGACATCGTAGGTGTTAGAGCTTCAGTTTCTCAATCAAGAGAATCTGGCTTCAAATCCTCTTGCTGGTGTTTTGAAGTTTGAGAAATTTAGTTCACTCCCCATTGTCTGCTGGATGAATGAGTACCAGAGCTGGGGTCGATTACACACTCATGATTACGATTACACTGCCTTGGGAAAAGTCGATTATGATTACGATTACAACTGTGACTGTAATCGATACAATTGTAATCGACCCCAGCTCTGATGAGTACCTGGCTATAGACAGTGGATATTTATGCATGAATTTAGTGTTTGTCTAGTAATTGCAACATGGCTGAATGCTTCTCAGAGAAGTCAAGATGGTGTTCAAATAAACAGACCTGTCAGGGGTGAGTATAAAACATCCTATGGAGTATATACCGCACTAAAAAGTCTTTATCCTTTTGTTAAATCCAGGCTGCACAAGGAGACAGAAGACAACCTGTTTACCAAGTCATTCCTGGATATGAGCAGTTTGTACCGGTAAGTGATCAGTTTGTAATACGGAATACTTCTGTCGTATTTACATAGAGGTCTTGAGCAACATTTCACAGTTCAACGAAACTTACAATTTATTAAAAAACTAATTAGTTTTGGTGAAGGCTTTTTGGCAGCAATAGAGGAATTAGAACTTTGCCTGAGCATAAGGTGTAGCATTTAATAATCAATATGTTATCATTATGTGACTGTTCTACATATTTGCCTTCTATAAAGCACTACTTGACTAGAGGTAGTCAATCTGGGTCATCTATACATAGAGTACCTGCATAAGGCACGAATGACTAAGTTAAAGAAACTAGTAATTGTGGATGTTGTGAAATCATTCAGGTGTGACAGCTGTTGCTGTATGAGTCCACGTACTCGTGTCTACCTGTACACTTTATCTGTCTAGGCACCTGGGGTAAACTGAGAAGTGTGGTCTGGGTTACGTGCTGCTACTGATCTACTGCTGTGTCAGGGATACGTTTTATAGATCTATGCCTTGATGTCTTACTGTTTCACAATTTTTTTCCCTCTAAAAAGATCCAAAAATAAAACAACTGAGGATTCAGGGGTTGTGGTGGTGATGTCATGGTTATGATGTTAGTGGTGCAGTGGTGGTGCTATTGTTGGTTATGATGGATGTGGTTGTGGGGGTATTGTTGGTTGTGATGGTTGTGGAGGTGTTGTTGTTGGTTGTGATGGTTATAGTTGAGGATGTATTGTTGTTGTTAGTTGTGATGGTTGTGGAGGTGTTGTTCTTGTTATTGATTGCGATGGTTGTGGTTGTAGAGGTGTGTTGTTGTTGGTTGTGATTGTTGTGGTTGGGGTATTGTTCTTGTTCTTGTTGTTGGTGGTAGTTGTGGCAACCAGTGGTTATTCATCTACCATGTTTTTGACAGTTTTACCTTAGGGATAACATCATCTTTATTAGGTCCGTATATAAATATAAACAGCAATTTAATATACCTCCAAAGATTATAAATCTGTAATTTTAAGAAATGTTTTTATTAATAAGTTTGAAAATTTACATGTTATATTTTTCATTTCTCTTACTCCATACATACAGGTATCAATAAACCTGAGCCTTGACTTATATTTTAGGGGCGCCATTATAAGGCATGGCCAATTTTACAACATACTTTATCTTAGATTCCAAGGCACAGTGGCTAGCTGCAAGGTCACCACCAAATTTGACACCAGTAGATGTTGTACAGCACCTGCTTTCAAATATATCAATACAGGTGCAAAACACATTCAAACGCCATGGAAAGTTGTCTCCTCTCATCTACACCAGGAAGTAATTTCTGTACCGAGGCTCTAGCCCTACAAACCAAACAATCAATCAGATCTACTAGCACTGTGTTGGCCGTCTGGTGGTTGGTACCAATAGTCCATGGTAGGGTGAACGGTCAAAGAAAGCCATTTTTATTTCCATGTGGACCATTTCAAGATGTCTGTGATGCTATTAAATATGAAATTATGTTAATCTCGTATTTGATAATATTAAAGTGTGTAATTGCATATATGCCGATTCTAAACCTGAATGTTCTCTTTTTGTATATCATGCATTCATATTGTGTAGAAAAAATTCTGGAAATGTTTGTGTTGTTTAATATTTACATTTGCCTGTTGGACATGTATTAAAAAAAGACTGCATATGTGTGTGGGTGTGCATGTGTATACACTTGAACCGCACTTAATGGTCACCTTGTCAGTACAGCCACTTCACAATTAAGGTCACACTTGTAACCCTAGGACAATCCCAAATAATATCAATAAGAGTAAAGTATAGGAAGCCACTCCTGTATTTACAGTCACCTTACAATTAAGGTCACATATAGCCAGGGTAATCTTATTTAGGTAATAGTGTCATTATATATAATATGATATACAGATCTGTGTTGAGAGAGGTCTATGTTGATATCAGATAAGATTGTAGCTAAAAGGTAAGGTCTTAAAAGATAAAGGTAAGGTCTTATATAACATGGTATCCAGTCATTAGGATGCTCAAAGCACTTTACACTTTACTCCCTGGCGCACCTGTTCAAATGAACACCATCTCGACGTCTCTGGGAAGCTATTTACTGGTTATTGACTGACATACATACAGACAGACAGACAGACAGAGTTGTTTATTCATCCAGTTGTACAATATGGTATAACAGTTACACTAACTAATTCATGTGAGATTTCAAATGGGTGTCATATTGAATGTACAACTTGGATATGGGAGACTCCTATTAAGACTAAAAATAAGTTGCTTTCATATGAGCCGCCATGGTATGTGGTCAATGAGTTTATTTAACGTCTATTTCAGCTTATGTAAGTAAATTACTTATTTTACTATAATATAAGTGTGTTTCGTTTGCGCACCAGAGTTCAACCAATGTCTGGGTGTGTATAGGTATATTTATGTGTAAAAGTGATTATTATGCATAGTACATTCTTTTGTTTTTTGTGCTTGCGGTCGAGAGGCAATAGTCTCGACCGCGTGTCCTTAGTGTGCAGGATCCTCGAGATCATCTTGAGGTGTCTGGAGCGCGTCTCGAGGGAGTCTTGAGTGAATCTCGAGGTTCTAGCATGTTTGATATTTTGGGAGCATCTTGACGAGTCTTGGCCTCGTCCTGACCTTATCTCTACTGCGTTTTGTGTCAATACTTGATGTGTGGGGGTTTAACGTCGAGATGTGGTCGAGACGAGTCGGAGCAGTTCCATTTGCCAATGAGGAGCTAGCCAGGAGTCACATGGTGGGTCGTAGGCCTTACACATATTCAGATCCAGAAGAGGGACCAGGGAGTCCAGACCCCTTTTTGACCAACAAAAACTTAATTTACAAATAAAATATAATAATTGGTTGAAAATCATAATCTAAGTGCCACAAAAATGCACATTTTGAAGTGTTTTGTCCAATACACATGAGTAGTAATAGAGGTGGTCTAGCGTAGAGGGTGTCGCGCCCTGGGGGGAATCCCATGTTAAGAGATAGGGATTCCCCCCAGACCGCGACTTTTTGTCTCATAGACCGCGCCTGGGTTAAAGATAGGGATTTTTAACATGGGAAAGATAGGGGTTCCCCCAAATCTTGTAAACTACTTCTCACATACTGCTCCCGGGTTAAAGATAGGGATTTTTAACATGGGAGAGATAGGGATTCCTAAAAAACTGGTAAACGAGAAATCTCGTTTACAAATTCCACCAAAAACGGTTTTCGAGATACGGATTTTGCGCATTACCACTCCCGGGTTAAAGATAGGGATTTTTAACGTAGAAGAGATAGGGGTTCCCCCGAAAATGGTTTTCAAGATTAAGCAATGCGCAGACCGGGGCAATCCTGGGTTAAAGATAGGCCATTTTTATCGTAAAGGTATCCGACCACTTTTCGAATTTTTATCCCATGTTAAAGTATAGGGAATTTTATCGCAAAGGTATCCGACAACTTTTAGAATTTTTATCCCGGGTTAAAGCATAGGCTATTTTTATCACAAAGGTATCCGACCACTTTTCGAATTTTTATCCCGGGTTAAAGCATAGGCCATTTTTTATCGTAAAGGTATACGAACACTTTTTGAATAAAATAACATATACCGAACAACATTTGGATATGTCACACACGAGATTGCTTGACCCATAGGTCCAGGCTTCACCAAAGGCACCGAGCCGTTATTTGTTTGACTATAACATGTCGAAAATGTGGTGTTATAGTAAGGCGTTATGTATAACAAAAGGCTTATAAATTCAACGGAGACCGTTTTATCTGAAGTAATGTATACGAAATGTAGATTACATATAGGACTACCGGGGTATGTTATACCAGAGCCTATAGCCTCGTTTTTTTTCTTTTTCCGAACAGTGACCAAGGAGTACTGCCCAAATTCGTGTCTATTGCATGCTTGCGTGCAATAGAGCCCCGTGACGGATACTTCATGAACCACAAACACCACTTTATGTGACGTCATGACGCAGTGACATCGTTAAAACTCTGCAGTCTGTGCTTTTGAATTTTCTACTCTGCAATCTGTGATCTTTCGGCACGCCCACGCGACCTTTATGTTCTGTTGAACTGTTATAAAAGTCCTGCGTCTGTTTTTTGTGATCGTTATATCTTACATTTTGGGAGATGAACAACATGAGTAATGTATAAACTGGTATAAAACAAGCCTCAAGGTTCTGTGTTGAAAAAACATCCGTGTATTTGTCCCGTGTTAAGGCATTGCCATAGGGTATTATACGAACTTATCTGCTAAAACATTCAAACTACCAGCTATCTGTGTAATATTTTGGTCAAACTGTTTGTCGTGTAACAGTATTTGTCAGAATATCATAGTACTTACCAACGCTCACAGTGGGTATCCTGTTTGTAAACTGTTTTGAAGGGGTATTCCCTGTTCAAGCCTCATCTATTTAAATAAACACGCTATGTGCGATGCACAATGTCGACTCGATCGACTTGACGCCAAAGATCATATATCAATACAAGACGACGCAGTGCTCGCTATCTATATTGTTCGAGGAAAGTGAAGCGTCATGATAGTGAAGCGTTATGTTAGAACAGTACAGACACACAATAACCTCTCAGATAAGATGTACCAGTATTTATATAGTTTACCGTATTAAGGGCCAAGTGTACAAATGTCCATTAGAACGTTTTTATCTTTTTTCGGACTATAGTATTTAAATTCGTGCTTCTTCGTTAAAACCTGCCAAATTAGCTTTGGTCGTAAAACTAATAACCTGGCACGGGTAACCGAAAATGAACTCATAGATACATACACGTGGTACGAAACACACAACTGAACCGAATACGCTATTCAAATCGAACTCAGACCAACTAGTTGCGCAAACAAAACACAAACTTAACCGAATACGCTATTCAAATCGAACTCAGACCAAATAGTTGCGAAAACGAAACACTATAGTTTGACCAACACGCTACACGAATCGAACTATAGACACGAGTTGTACAAAAGAAACACAAACTTAGCCGAACACGCTGCACGAATTGAACTCAGACCGACTGATGACACATCACAAGTTATGACACAAGATTACGGATGACACATCACACGTTATGTCACGAGACTACGGATGTCACATCACACAAGATTACGGATGACACATCACGCGTTATGTCACGAGATTACGGATGACACATCACAAGTTATGTCACAAGATTACGGATGACACATCACACGTTATGTCACGAGACTACGGATGTCACATCACATGAGACAAGAGACGAGACTACGACCGAGATGTGTCACGAGACTTCGGATAACACCAGAATAGACGTGTTATCGCGTCAATTCCTTTTCAGGAAAGGAATAGACGTGTTATCGCGTCAATTCCTTTCCTTTTCAGGAAAATACACGTGTTATATCGTCAATTCCTTTCCTTTTCAGGAAAATAGACGTGTTATCGCGTCAATTCCTTTCCTTTTCAGGAAAATAGACGTGTTATCGCGGCAATTCCTTTCCTTTTCAGGAAAATAGACGTGTTATCGCGTCAATTCCTTTTCAGGAAAATAGACGTGTTATCGCGTGAGATCCCACCGTTTTCAGGAAAATAGACGTGTTATCGCGTGAGATTTGCTTCAAACTTTTTAGTGTCGGTGGTACTCAGAACTTTTTAGTGTCGGTGGTACTCAGAACTTTTTAGTGTCCGACCATGATAGATCTCTATTCGTTGACACACTTCCGAGAATACCCGAAGCGTAGAGTCCGCCATGACAGTCAAGTAACTTCCGGTGCGACGTCACTTCCGACGTAGTGTCCCTAGTGGATAATCGGAGTACTACGTCACATGATGGCGCCATCTAGAGAATAAAAATATATAATTAGGGTTAGAGACCAAAAAAAAGTTGGGGTTAACCTCGCGAAAATAAAAAAAACTAATTTTTGCGAGATTAACCCCAACTTTTTTTTTCTCTAACCCTAATTATATATTTTTACCCGCTAGATGGCGCCATCATGTGACGTAGTACTCCGATTATCCACTAGGGACACTACATCGGAAGTGACGTCGCACCGGAAGTTACTTGACTGTCATGGCGGACTCTACGCTTCGGGTATTCTCGGAAGTGTGTCAACGAATAGAGATCTATCATGGTCGGACACTAAAAAGTTCTGAGTACCACCGACACTAAAAAGTTCTGAGTACCACCGACACTAAAAAGTTCTGAGTACCACCGACACTAAAAAGTTCTAAGTACCACAGACACTAAAAAGTTCTGAGTACCACCGACACTAAAAAGTTCTGAGTACCACCGACACTAAAAAGTTCTGAGTACCACCGACACTAAAAAGTTCTGAGTACCACCGACACTAAAAAGTTCTGAGTACCACCGACACTAAAAAGTTTTGAGTACCACCGACACTAAAAAGTTCTGAGTACCACCGACACTAAAAAGTTCTGAGTACCACCGACACTAAAACGTTCTGAGTACCACCGACACTAAAACGTTCTGAGGACCACCGACACTAAAAAGTTCTGAGTACCACCGACAGTAAAAAGTTCTGAGTACCACCGACACTAAAAAGTTCTGAGTACTACCGACACTAAAAACGGAGGGGTTTGACGCGATAACACGTCTATTTGCTTTGCGTTGCTTCGTTTTGAAGCAAATCTCACGCGATAACACGTCTATTTTCCTGAAAAGGAAAGGAATTGACGTGATAACACGTCTATTTTCCTGAAAAGGAATTGACGCGATAACACGTCTATTTTCCTGAAAAGGAAAGGAATTGACGCGATAACACGTCTATTTTCCTGAAAAGGAAAGGAATTGACGCGATAACACGTCTATTTTCCTGAAAAAGAAAGGAATTGACGCGATAACACGTCTATTCTGGTGTTATCCGAAGTCTCGTGACACATCTCGGTCATAGTCTCGTCTCTTGTCTCATGTGATGTGACATCCGTAGTCTCGTGACATAACGTGTGATGTGTCATCCGTAATCTTGTGACATAACTTGTGATGTGTCATCCGTAATCTCGTGACATAACGCGTGATGTGTCATCCGTAATCTTGTGTGATGTGACATCCGTAGTCTCGTGACATAACGTGTGATGTGTCATCTGTAATCTTGTGACATAACTTGTGATGTGTCATCAGTCGGTCTGAGTTCAATTCGTGCAGCGTGTTCGGCTAAGTTTGTGTTTCTTTTGTACAACTCGTGTCTATAGTTCGATTCGTGTAGCGTGTTGGTCAAACTATAGTGTTTCGTTTTCGCAACTATTTGGTCTGAGTTCGATTTGAATAGCGTATTCGGTTAAGTTTGTGTTTTGTTTGCGCAACTAGTTGGTCTGAGTTCGATTTGAATAGCGTATTCGGTTCAGTTGTGTGTTTCGTACCACGTGTATGTATCTATGAGTTCATTTTCGGTTACCCGTGCCAGGTTATTAGTTTTACGACCAAAGCTAATTTGGCAGGTTTTAACGAAGAAGCACGAATTTAAATACTATAGTCCGAAAAAAGATAAAAACGTTCTAATGGACATTTGTACACTTGGCCCTTAATACGGTAAACTATATAAATACTGGTACATCTTATCTGAGAAGTTATTGTGTGTCTGTACTGTTCTAACATAACGCTTCACTATCATGACGCTTCACTTTCCTCGAACAATATAGATAGCGAGCACTGCGTCGTCTTGTATTGATATATGATCTTTGGCGTCAAGTCGATCGAGTCGACATTGTGCATCGCACATAGCGTGTTTATTTAAATAGATGAGGCTTGAACAGGGAATACCCCTTCAAAACAGTTTACAAACAGGATACCCACTGTGAGCGTTGGTAAGTACTATGATATTCTGACAAATACTGTTACACGACAAACAGTTTGACCAAAATATTACACAGATAGCTGGTAGTTTGAATGTTTTAGCAGATAAGTTCGTATAATACCCTATGGCAATGCCTTAACACGGGACAAATACATGGATGTTTTTTCAACACAGAACCTTGAGGCTTGTTTTATACCAGTTTATACCGGTTAACACCGGTTAACAGGGAGATTTTTCACTCGCTATAGCATGTTGGTGTTTTTGAGTTGTATATCCGTGTTTGTAAGTTGTTTGTCAGTGTTTGTAAGTTGTTTGTCCGTGGTTATGCGCTGTAGGCCAGATAGCCTTTAAGTTTAGCCTCTATGCCTATGCCTATGGCTATGCTTTATCGGGTTTGGACCTATGTTAAAGTTGTAAATGTATAGACTAGAAACTGAAAACGGAGGGATTTGACGCGATAACCCATCGAACCGTACTCTCGTGTGATGTGTCATCCGAAATCTCGTGAAGCTTCTGATGCTTCGTCGGAGGTGATGACGTCAGGTTGATGGTTGGGTTGGTTGCCGGAGCTGATGACAGAGACAAAATAGTTTTGATCGTCAAACTGGTCATCGGACTGGTCGTTGAACTGGTCGTCGAACTGGTCGTTGGCTGTTGGACCGGGTTGATTGTCTGGGTCGAGAGGTCGAGTGGTCCCATAGCCGGAGAAGGCTGCGCCTTCGGTAGCAAAATCCCTTGTCGGACGTTATCACTAGTCATGTTATTCATCTCCCAAAATGTAAGATATAACGATCACAAAAAATAGACACGAATTTGGGCAGTACTCCTTGGTCACTCTGTTCGGAAAAAGAAAAAAAACGAGGCTATAGGCTCTGGTATAACATAGTCCTATATGTAATCTACATTTCGTATACATTACTTCAGATAAAACGGTCTCCGTTGAATTTATAAGCCTTTTGTTATACATAACGCCTTACTATAACACCACATTTTTGACATGTTATAGTCAAACAAATAACGGCTCGGTCCCTTGGCGAAGCCTGGACCTACGGGTCAAGCAATCTCGTGTGTGACATATCCAAATGTTGTTCGGTATATGTTATTTTATTCAAAAAGTGTTCGTATACCTTTACGATAAAAAATGGCCTATGCTTTAACCCGGGATAAAAATTCGAAAAGTGGTCGGATACCTTTGCGATAAAAATGGCCCATGTTTTAACATGGGATAAAAATGGCCTATGCTTTAACAGCGATAAAAACCCAAAAAGTGGTCGGATACCTTTGCGATAAAACAGCCTATGCTTTAACATGGGGTTAAAATTCGAAAAGTGGTCGGATACCTTTGCGATAAAATTCCCTATACTTTAACATGGGATAAAAATTCGAAAAGTGGTCGGATACCTTTACGGTAAAATTCCCTATGCTTTAACCCGGGATAAAAATTTGAAAAGTGGTCGGATACCTTTACGATAAAAATGGCCTATACTTTAACCCAGGATTGCCCCGGTCTGCGCATTGCTTAATCTCGAAAACCATTTTCGGGGGAACCCCTATCTCTTCTACGTTAAAAATCCCTATCTTTAACCCGGGAGTGGTAATGCGCAAAATCCGTATCTCGAAAACCGTTTTCGGCGGAATTTGTAAACGAGATTTCTCGTTTACCAGTTTTTGAGGTCCTATCTTTAACCCGGGAGCAGTATGTGAGAAGTCGTTTACAAGATTTGGGGGAACCCCTATCTTTCCCATGTTAAAAATCCCTATCTTTAACCCAGGCGCGGTCTATGAGACAAAAAGTCGCGGTCTGGGGGGAATCCCTATCTCTTAACATGGGATTCCCCCAGGGCGCGACACCCTCTACGCTAGACCACCTCTATCACTACTCACATGGGTGAAAGAGGGGGTACACCTTCCATCCTAACCCCCACAGCATTTCGTTTTTGACCAATAAAAATATGCATTTATAACTTAAATATGCATTACTTGGCTAAACAAACAGATTTGTTAACATTACATATTTTCTAGAACATGGTGTAAAAATAACAGCTGGGAAGTGGCACCTCCACCCCTCAATGTTATCTATTTTGTCTAGCAAATGGTGGATTTACAAATAAAATATATATTGGCTAAAAACCATGTTTTTGGTGTCACAAACTTGCATATTTTCAAATGTTTTGCCTAAGAAAACTCTAATTCCTCCCAAATTCATACCCAGGGTGTTTCGTTTTTTACCATGAAATAACATTGTTTACAACAGAAAATCTGTTAATTAAACAATCTGATTGTGTAGTGTCATTCCCCTATCAACGCTTCATTTTGTCCATCAAATGAGTATATTCACAACGGCAATATACAGCAGAACTTCACAGTTGCCATAAAACGGCAGTCAAAGTGGACACTGGCCACCTGTATCGCCTATTGCACATGTTCATGCATCCTAAGGAGAACATAGCATTGTTTCTGGGACTAGATTATTTCACTGTGTTCTTCCAAAATTAGCAAGAAAAACCCTGCCATTTTAGTTTTGTATTCGCCATGTGAGTGCATGCATTGACCCATCTTGCCTTGAGACACATTCTCGTCTCCTTGGTGTGCGGGCACATCGCTTGAGACATGGGCGAGACGAGATTTTAAAAAGATTTAACAAGATTGCCACCCAGAGAATTAACTCTAAGTGGCAGGTGGACAAGGAAGCCCTTTGGCTTATCGAGAGTCCAACCCTTTTATCTAAGTGTATCCCGCCCTTCTGAGGTATGTGTTGATTTAATTTTTAAACATTCACGCTACTAGCACCCACACAATCAGCAGATAATCTGTTCCATTCATTTACAGTCGTGAAAATGAGAATTTTCTTATATCTAATCTACACTGCTCCTTTGCTAATGCAACTTCATGTTCTCTAGTCCTTCTGTCTTTCTTAACTGAGAAAAAAATATTTCTATAAATATTTTCATAACCATTAATTTTTTTAAACACTGATCTCGTCTTAATCTCCTGGTCTCTAGTGTTGTTAAACCACATTCTTTTAGGTGAATTTCATAACTAAGATCCCTCATTTTTGGTATAATTTTAGTCGCTCTCCTCTGTACTCTTTCTGACATATCTATGTCCTTCTTGTGATATGGTCTCCACGCTTGTATTCAACATTCTAAATGAGGCCTCACTATTGTGTTGTACCGCAGTATTATTAGTTCTTTTTCCTTATACGCTATATTTCGCCTAATGAATCCAAGGATTTGATTTCCCTTTGAAGCTGCATTTCCGCACTACTCTGAAACCTTCATATCAGCACTAATGGTTAACCCTAAGTCCTTTTCTTATACAGTAGTATTTAGTACAGTACCCCCTATTGTATATTCTACCTCTTCGTTCCCATGTCCTGAGTGGAGGCATTTACATTTCCCAAAATTTAACAGCATTTGCCACTTTTCAGACCCTTTGATCAACCTGTCAAGATCATCTTGTAAATGCTGTCTATATCCATCACTTTTTTATTCTTCTAAACACTTTTGTATCATCCGCAAATTTCAACACCTTGCTTGTTATTTCATCATCCAAATCGTTGATATATATTAAGAATAATATAGGTCCTATGATTGATCCCTATGGTACCCCACTCAATACCGATTTCCAGTTTGAAGCCTCCCCATCAGCTACTACATGTTGTCTTCTGTCAATCAGCCATTTTTCTATCCAGTTTATTAAACCATTTCCTATGCCATGGGCCTTTACTTTAAGCAGTAATCTTTGATGTGGTACTTTGTCGAAAGCTTTTTGAAAATCTAAGTAGACAAAATCTACTGGTGATCCCTCATCTACCCACTTAGTGATGTCTTCCAAAAAACATACATATTTATTAAGCATGACCTCACTTTAAAAAACCCATATCAAGTTATGTTTAACAGGAAAATCCACCATGTGATTTTTAAATAGTCTTTCTAATAATTTGCAAATCACTGATGTTAAACTCACTGGTCTTTAGTTCTCTGACTTGTTTCTTGAACCCTTTTTAAATAACGGTATAATGTTTGCGTCTTTCCATTCTAAAGGAACCACTCCCTCTTCTAATGACAAATTGAAAACTGTTGCAAGCGGTACGCTAATTTGTTCTACAATTTCCAATAATAGTTTGGGCGGAATCCCATCCACTCCAGATGATTAAGTATCCTTCATAGCCCTTCTTTTCTTAGCTACCATTTCCGGGGTTACAATTAACTGTCCGAAATAGTCTGAATCTGCCCCCTTGAACTTAACCTCTGGTACTGGCAGTGAACTAATATCTTCCCTGGTAAACACTGAACTATAATACTTATTCAGGTCTTCTGCCATTAAGAATCCCTCAGATATTATATTTCCAGCACTATCTTCTAGAGGACCGACCTTATCCTGAACTTTCTGTTTGCTTCGAACATACGCATAAAAACTCTTGCTATCAAGTTTTATATTACTAGCTAATTGTTGTTCATAGCTTCTCTTTGAATTTCTAATTTCAGCTGTAGCTTGGTTAAGTGCTTCTTTATAAATGTTGTAGTCTTCATAATTTCCAGTACATCTATATGACTTCCACATCATTTGTTTATACTAAATTTTTTCGAATGGCTTCTTTTGATAAGTGTTTCTTTTTAGACCGTTTCCCTTGTTTTTTGAAGGGTACACATTTATCTCCCAACAAAGTATCCCCATAAAACTGTGAATCCCACCCCCTCTTCTTCACACATCTGCTCAACTAGTGCATTGATCGCTATCCTCTTGCAGTTTCTATACATTGCCCTCCTTCCCCCCATTACTGACAAAATTCCTGAGAGAATAATCTGTTCAACTCTTGTCTTCTTTAGCTTCCTCACTAACTGTCTATAGTTCTGTACTATCCTAGTTGTTCCCTCCCTGTCTGCATTATTTGTTCCTACGTGTACTAGCATAGACCCTCCCTTGCCATGCCCCAATACCTTCTCTACCCTTTCAATCACATGTTCTATCCTAGCCCCTGGTACACAAACAACGACGTCCTTCCCCTCGCTTAGTGTTTTGTCTGTCTTTCTCATAATGGAGTCGCCAATAAATACCCTCTCTTTCCTCATTGCCCCCTCAATCACTGCCTCAGAGTAGCTCCTCCGGTTTGCATCCGTCTGGTTGTTGTCTTTTCCCCCTGCTATCTTCTCTCCTGTCACATTCTCTTCCGATCCATTATTTCCTGTCGCTTTTTCTTTTCGAGATGAGTGAGCAAGTCTCCGTAGTGTGCAGGCGGACTTAGTGTTAGCATGTGGCCTTGATGAATAGAAGTTTTAAATTTAAAATGGTGTCAGCAATAATGTCTGAGCGAAGTCACAAAAAATGGAACACTTTCGTAAAAATTAGGAGTGACAAATTTGCTTGATCAATACATTTTTGAAAGAAACAGACTTGTGGCATTCTAGAAATGACTGTTTAATTGATTACGTAGCATGCTAGCAACAAATAAAATATAATCTTTGGACCATAAACCATCAATTTACCATAATATTATGATAATTTAAATGTGATGATGAAAGAGTGTTCTGATGATACCATTGGATGCTTCCCAGAGAAGTCGAGATGATGTTCGATTGAACAGGTCTACCAGGGAGTAAAGCGCCTTGACTCTTGAGCAGTCCTTAGGACTGCATACTGCACTATAAAAAAACTTACCTTTTACTTTTTTACTGACTTTGTCAGCGTGGTAACAATGCTTGGGGTTAGGGCAAGAAAAACATCACCACAACTAAGAACTAATGGTCAAGAGGAAACTACACCTCAACTGAGAACCAGTGGTAAAGTGGAAACCACACCTCAACACGATGAAACAATCATGATTACTACATTTACAAGTAGTGTTGTTGTTTTATATATTCCCCTCTATATTAAAGAGTAAAGGTTAAAACACCTCAGAATGCACAATTTTAAAGCTAGTTTAAAAAAATCTCTGGGGAGCATGCCCCCGGCCCCCTTACCAATGCTTCGCGCCCGCAGCGCTCACGTAGCCCACCCCTACCACCTCGCCCATCATTTTATCCAGGGGAAACACTATACTGTATCATTGGACTGACTGGGTCCTATAAGAATGTACATACATTCAAGCATGCGATAGATAGTAACACCACTGACTGATGCATATCAAGCTAATGAAGTAGCTAGTCTACATTTTTATCTTCTTCACAATTTTACAACCTTTAATGCTTGTTTTCGTCACGTAATATGTTTTCATAAAGACAAAGAGGAGGCATTGAAACACCAAACTCAAGGATGTAGGTCGTACAATAAAATTAAGCAACATAATAACTATAGTTGCACTAACTGTAGAATGACTATAATGCATCTCTTCTTAACAGAGACAAACGAACAGACACCAGCCTGTGTATGAAGTCATCCCTGGATATGAACAACTGGCACAGGTAAGACCGAGTTGTTGTATGTTTATAATTTTCCTTTTGATATAGAAAAGCAAACTGAAAATTGTTGCATAACTTTATGTTTTTAAAAAATCTAATGGGTGTTATTAGCACTGTTATCAAATGATCATAATTTGGATATTTTTTTCGTAATAATGCTGTACACTCTATTACATTTTTTCGATTTTTTTTAGTTAAATATTTCTTGACCATTTGTTTTCCCAGCCAAATTGACAAGAAGTCTTCCATTTATTTAGCTAATCTAAATATTCTTAGCTATTAACTAGATGACAAATTAATGGTTTATGGCAGAAAACCAAACAGATTTAATAATAGTTCCTCTTTATTAGCCAGGCAGTAGAGTTTACCATTCACCAATATTTTATATACAGTTACTTTCTATCAATAAATGAGCCATGATTCACCAGATTACACTGTGAACATAGTCAAGTGAAACATATTTAAATCTCTTCTTCACCAGCGAAAACAAACGGATATACAACCATCTGTTTACGAGGTTATCCCTGGATTTGAGAAGGCCGTCCAAGTAAGTGATTAATTTCTTATGGAGAATTACCAACTACCATTACCAACTAAAATCAAGAATATTATCCCAGCAATTTACTGGAATAACATTATTAAAGACACAGTTTAAAGTGCATGGACACTGCTATTGTGATATAAAGCCTGACATCACCAATGCCTATTCTTTCCACTTAATCAGTTACCAAATGGAGAATGTTACTTTAGTTTGTATTGCCAAATTTGTTTGGGCATTGTAACTACCGTAAATTCTGTATTTGTAGCCGCATCCCTAATTAAAGCCGCACCCCGACTTTTGACCTAACCCCTGATTTTCCTCCGCGCAGTTTGTCACAGGCAAAAACCTTATTTAAAGCCGCACCTGGACTTTGAGCCATGACCATTTAACCCTGCGTGTGACATACTTCCGTAGCGCACACAAGTAGAAAAAATTAAGAGGTTCCACAAAGAAAGTCATAACTTTGTTATTAATTATCATAAATGAATGAATAAGGTATAATTTTATTGGTAAAAGACTTTAATGTAATGCATTGATAATAACTACATCACATTTTATATTAACGTAAGAATAATACTATATGTGAATGTTGTCAAAATGGAAAACAAAAATAAACAAATTTCACTATGCTACCAGAAAATAACTGGGTGGCTGAATGTCCATACACCCAGTGAACGAAATGTAGCCATGCATTTAAGCTATACGGTAAAGCTAGAATTATTAAAATATTTTGAGAAGTTTTATTTTTATGCCATTTTATGTAGAGTCATGTATAAAGTCGATGTTATAAATGCATTGAAAAGACTAGAGCTGGTTTAGTGCAGTAGGACCAGCTGTGTTGACTTCAAAGGTGTTTGATTGACAGCTAGTAATTACAATGTAATAATTGTCATCGCTGTGCCGCAGTGAGAACGGATGTGATCTTGTGGTTTGGTCTACTTCTTCCAGTTCCGGACAGTTGACCCACGCACTTGGCATTATAATAACACTGTATCTTACCAGGGGAAGTGCAATTTAGTCCAGTGCTAAGCCTAGGGGCACTTGTAATGGTGTTGTGTTGACAATCAGGTGAAGCCTGGCTTCAGCAAAGCTAAGGTGTGAACGTTGTGCTTGGAACTTGGCTTAAAACATCAACACCTGATACCAAGAGCAAGCATTTAACAAAGCAGACAGTTGTTACAGTTGATGTCTGCTAGTGTGGGACAGTTGTTAAGAACGGTGGATGCCATCATATTCAAATTTCAAAAACGTTTGTGCGCGGCCACGATCCGTGATGCTGACGGCCCAGACACGGATACGCGGGATGACGCTGCCATGCCGTTCCAGGCAGCGTTCTTTGATAGCGACAATGAAAGTGACTTTGGAGGATTTTAGTTGTGAAATGGATGATGCCATCTTATTTGAAGATGTTTGCCCAGTGCACATGGCACGGATACATGGAATGACACCGCCGTTTCGGCATGGCATTCTTCAACGGTGACGATGAAAGTGATTTCGCTGACGATGGATTTTAAAATTTAATGTTTTCACATGTCTTGATCTTTCTTTCTGAACACTTTATGCACACGGGTTTGTACGTGTTATGTAATTATTTTTGCACCAGTGGCAGTTGTAATACAATGTTTTATTGATACATCCGACTTCGTTTTTTCGGTAAGTTTTTCACTTAGTTATTATCAACGTTACTACTGACAACCCAGTGAGCCAATGTGTGAGATGCAGACAGTGATTTTGAGGGGTTTTAAACCTGATCAAGCTGGACCTATCTGATCATAGTGATGAACTGGAATCGACATGTTAGCTCAGCCTCTGGTGATGTATGATCGCGTTGCATCACTGCATGCTTTTTAATGTTTTATTCATTTGATACAGCCGACTTCGTTTTTCTTTGATATTTACATCGTCATTGCCATACCGTTCTATTCGCTAGTACCAACAACCCAGCCAGCGACCTGATATTCATTTTTTCGGCAAAATACTGTATTTAAAGCCGCACCCCAACTTTGACATTTCCTTCCCGATTTCAGTGACACAATATTGCAATTGAAGCCGCGGCTATAAATACAGAATTTACGGTACTAAAAATGTCGCATTCGCATATGACATTATAGCAGTTGTTATAACTGTCAGGGTCAAAGAAGTTGTAGGTGCTTATTGGTCAAGCATCAGGGGCATGTTTCAATATGTCACCCATCAGGAACTGTCAGATTTCACTAGAATCTGCCACTTAAAAAAGAAATTCGGAGTAAACCACAGGCATGATAGTAGTTGCAAATGGTTGGATTGTATTAACTCTTTGGTGTAGAGGCCCACATAATTGCCTTTTGTTTCCCTTTAATGACAACTAAGATATAGCTACCGGTATATAGAGTTATTAACATGTTTTTTTGGATATGCTTTTCTCCCTATTGAAAATATGTGGAAACAGACAGCACCACTTTTGTAGCATTACAACAAAAAAAGCAACAGCAGAAATGAAATATGAGTGATTCTAAGATCAAAATATAGTGATAATAATAATAAGATAACTTCTATTGTGCCTAAATCCTTGGAAACCAAGCTCGGAGTTGCATCAAAACAAAAGGATTGGTCAATCTCAAAATCCATAAGCAGTATTCCTGTTGTCAACAGTCAATTGGGTCAAGGCACTAGGGAGCTATAGTGGATAAGCAAGGTTGTAAACATAAGTTTTTAAATGACGACAGAATTTTGTAATATTTTCAACTGATTTAACACTAAGAGGGAGCATATTCCAAAGAGTTGGTGCAGCAACAGAAAAAGCCCTGTTTTTTTCAAACGTGAAGCACTGGGTTGAAGCTAGCAATGTTTGACCCCAGTGGTCAACGTGAGTGTGAGTGAGTGATTAATTCTACTGTCATTAGACGACCCGATCGCAGAACCACGGCCGCAAGCAGCACAAACACAGATCAGCGGCTCAACATCAGGTGGAACCCCATGGTCAGTCTTCTGTTCAAAATCAGTCCTCTGTCCGACCTTCTGTCTCGGCCAGTCCATCCAGTCAGCCAGAAGCACCAAGCACACAGGAGCGGAGACAGTCGAAGCCTCGTCTACGTCGCTACTGCTGCATCTGTGTGGCAGTGACTGTGTTCGCAGCGATCATTGCAACCGTTATCGGAGTCTCGGTTGTCCTTACTGGTAAGAAACTGTATGTTTAGTTGTTCAGCACTTTTGCTAATCGTTTGCTTTATCATTTCATTTACCAGTAATTTTACTATACATAGGTTTTGTTATATATATACTAGGATTTTGGTTGTTAACTTTATTTTTTTCTGATTTATATCTCTTAAATGCGATTTTATGTTTCTTAGATATTTGCAGATTTTGTAAACACCCGTGAACGGGGCATTAGTCCCAGATTTGATGGTGTATAAATACAGTTTATTATTAATATCATTAATATTGTTTCAGTAGATTGATGCTTCTGATTAATTGATCATAATCTTTTGTGATCGATTATATAAATTAATTTTGAGTAAAATATGTATGAGTACCAAATGACCAAAACCCATTTGTGTTTCATATAAAATTGCCACTGACATAGTTAAAAACTGCCACATTTACAGCTTGTTCAGAAGCTTCATATTATGGGAAGACATTAAATATATATATATATTACTGCGCTATTTGATGAATTTCCTGTTGTGATTTTGCAAACCAATGAGCGTACATTTTCGTTATATCTATTGTATGTTTACATCAACTGCCACTGATGTGTCGCTTTCGTACTGCCACCTACCCGTAGTGATCACACTTTTCCTACAATTGCGGCTCACATGCTGTTATTTAACCGACCACCAATCAGTTTGGCCAAATCAATGGTTGATTATTAAAATCAAGCCATTTCCTCACTGTCAGCATTCTGTACTGTATTATCTTTTAACAGTGGGTGATCATTAGGGAATGTCCGCCGATGATCTTACAATCTGTCTCCACCATTTGCCGCCACTTGCATTTTGTAGAACTTTAGCCGTGTCCATTCCCTGATGTTGTCTGCTCAAATATTTTTGTGTGCCTCTCTTTCCTGCCTGTCATATTATCTTGGAGGGTGGTTTCTGCCAGTCAGACAGATAGACAGACAGACAGACAGATTTTATTTTTGAACATAAATGTACAAATTGAAATAATTAACATAAATGTAAGGTGAAGGAGACTCCCATTATGGCAACATATCGCTAACACGGGAGCCCCCTTTTAATAATAACAAATCAAATTAGTAAATAGTAAAAGTAAATACAAATAATAATCACAATTCAATATTAATAAATACACATATGTAATTATATAGCATATTGTATTACTATATATAACTATTATAAACATACATATATATATATATAACTTTTATAGATATCATAATGACATTTATAGTTCATAATTAAGTAGTTTTTAATGTAAGTTGTGAAACCATGTAGGCTATGTGTATAAATTTTATTAATGATAATTCTTGGAGTATTGTTAACTGTTTCTTTTATGTTGTGTCGTATGTTTTTTTGGCATATTCATGATTGAATCTGGGAATAAAAAGGTTATTTACTCCTCATGTGTAGTGTTGATGGATTTCAAAGTTGCATAAATAATGGGTGTGGCAGAAACATTCAGGTAGATCGTGATTGACTAATTGATAGTAAAATTAAAATTGTTGCATTTTATAAATATCACCCAGTTTTAAGAATTTTCGTTTTTGAAAAATCGGATCTGTATGTGCATTATATTTACTCATAGAAATTATTCTCATTGCTTGTTTTTGTAAATTAAAAACTTGATGTGTTTGATGACCCCATAACAGGATACCTTAGTTAATATGAGGAAGAATGAGGGATGTGTACATAGTAGATAGTATGTTTTGTGGTAAAAAGTGTTATTCAAAATTCCATTTGTTTTATTTATTTTGTTAGCTATTTTATTTGTATGACTCTGTCAGTTTAGATGTCAGCATTGCATCTCATCATGTCAAGTTTGTTATTGGCTTATTGCCATCATTTTCACCATCTAAAGAGCCTTTTGACGACATCGTCCCTGGAAAATTGCTTTTTATGGAACTTTTTGGTTCTTTTGAGACCTTAGCCTAGTCGTTTTCTTGTTTGGGGTGATGTTTTTGGATAATTCTCACTACATGTACCTGACATTCAGCAACTCCAACTCTCTTAAATTTAACTACAATTTAACTACAACTACATTTGTGAACATAACTATTTTATAATGACTGCCAGGTACTCGCATGATTAAATCATGTCTAGTTCAAAAGTCTACTCCAAAAAAGCCACACAGCTTTTGGAATATTCATAATAGTAGTAGTAGTATTTTATTAGAGTCTCACTCCATGTATACATGCATAAAATACAAAGCTAGCATTGTATACAAGAACCACTAAAAAGAGTTATGAGAGACTTCTAAAAACAGAAATGTACAAATAAAAACAGTAATAATTTATTTAATAAATGTGCTATTATTTAGTTGTATTGTGTAATCATATGTGCACTATTTTTATAGGGTGCTGGCAGTTTGACTACCGTTAATTGTATTGTCATTACTCAGTAAATATATAAATTTATCTTGATCATTCATATTGCTAACAACTGGATAATCGTTTGTCTCATAGACTAATAGTTATGTCGTTCATTAAAATATAAAGAGCATTTAATTAAAACGTGAAACTAATTTTCTCTTCATTAGTGCAGTCATAACATGTTCTAACTTCAGCTGGAGGATAATTCTTTTAAATCGTCCAATTTCAATTCTGATTGGTGACACATAGGAATTTTGCAAGTGCTGATCGACTGATTGATTTTGTTTTGAACTGTTTGTAGGTTCTTAGTTTGTTTCTACGGCCATTTCTGCCCTCTATGTATACTGTAATTAGGACCCACTTTGCTTAGTTGCTGTTTTGATAAAATGCCACTTTTATCACTGTAACTGATCTGAAATTTCCAATTTTGAAAATCGCAGCAACAGATGTTGGATCCAACATTAAATAACTGAATAGTTGGTTGGACAATCACACCAAAACTACATGCACAGTGATGAGCAAAACATTGAATTGAGAAGGCACCTTTAACAAGAAAGCTCTGTAGTTTAATGAAGTAAATGAGTCGCTTGAAATATACCAGTTTATTAACTTTGGTTTATTCTTTCAGGAACAGATACAGCAAGTGCACCAAATCCAGGTTAGTTGTAATAAAACACTTATTTCTGTTAAATTGACCTTACCGGGAAACATCATCTCACCCCAGCAGTGGTAATTATTACCAGATAGTTCATAACCTTCTTGAAGGCACATATATAATTTAAATTGCACGGAGACCGCCATTGTGATAGAAAGCCTCACATCATCAATGCATCTTCTTCCCAGTTCGCCAGTTGCTGAACTGAGAACATTACTCAAGTTAACGTCGCTCAGTATCCCATATATTTTACTTAACCATTTTGCAGTTTTAAGGATATTTTCTCAGCTGATTATGCCACTTTTAGTTAATTATGTTGTTTTTAAGTATATTGTGACATCTGTTTATTTCGAGAGCTGGTGTGCCTTCAGCAGACCCAGCAGTGAAAAAAACATACAATATGTGAGCATAAATGAGCTTTCGACACATCACACCAGGGTCAAGGTAAAAAAAATCCCTCGTTGCTTACAGGTCAACCATTGGTGGCATGTGTCAATATGTCAGACATCAGGAGCTGTGAGATTTCACTAGAATCTCCCTCTTTGAAAATAATTATGATTACGCCACTGGCATGATATTGTTTGGCATAGTTGCAAACGGGCAAATTGTATTAACTCATTTATATTTATAAGCACAAACAATTGCTTTTTGTGACTCGACAAGTTCAAATCTTACTTAGGGTATAAGGCTGGGGCTGGTCTAGGTTTAGTGTTTTCTTGTGCGTATACATTTCAAAAGAATATGAAATTAATACACACAATGTGCATATGCTGCTTGCAGAAGAGGTCGTCCTTATTCAACAGTGTTATGCGTACGTAATTTGTAAACAATCCCTGTGTTTTTGTTTGTTAACTCTACAGAGGAAGTCCAGGTAAAAGTGAAGTTGGATGGAATGGTGTACAAGGAATCTTACAGAAACAAGCAATCACCTCAGTACAAACACTTGGCGGCTGAATTCTGCGGAAACGTTGGTATAATTCCTTAAAATATGCTGATTTTACAATGCTATATGTTGCAAATTAAATACACTAAATCCATTAGGTCATGTATGATTGTGGTTGTATATAAATATACAAATCAACATGTAATGTTAAGGGCAACTAAAGGGAATACCACTGGCAGTCAAAGCATTTGTTCGCATTGTAATCTTCTTTGTATCATTTTTCTTTCAAAATTAACACTTGTATGTTTGAACTGGTATAACTATTGATACTAGTATTGCTGATACTACATTTAGGAACATTATAAGCCATACACTGATGTGTTTATGACATGCTTTCTGCCCAGCGTCAACTACTGGTAATTCTCATTTGGCTTAAATTAGTCTGATGACAGGTGTAAGGATGTAAGACACATCATACTTGGTAACTGCTGGTCGATGTTAACCACTGTAAGTCAAACTCGGCCAAGGTTGCATGGCTGGGAATCAGTTCTGGCGCCATCTGGCGAGTACCGAAACTATGCACATTGACCATTCCCATATTCACTGAGCGGTGTTTCGCTGTGTTCATTGTGCATGCTCCTAGTCACGTTGTTTTATAGACAATGTAACAAATGTGACAAATACGAATAGCTATATCGATTAAAGTTTAGTGCTGAAACACACCAATGACATAGTACATGTGCACAATACACTGACGTTAGTTGGTCTATCTACTACAGGACACATTAGGTTATTTAGAAAAAATATGCACCTGATTCTAAGCTCATATTCTAAAAAATTTAGAGTTATGTACATAAAAGTACATCAGCTCATGAATACCTTAAATGTTTAATACCAGGTTAGGTGAAAATGCGAAGATCAGTTGATAAAAAATATGTGAAAATATTCAGCAGCTTATCTGGTTGTGCTTCTTTCATTTCTTAGGTGATATTTACTCTGAGGAATGGAGCTCTGGGTGAGGATGCTCAGCTATGTCAGGTGGACAACTTCAAGTAAGTGACGGTGGATTGTTATGCAAAATCAACGTAAATATTAATAACACTTCAGTGTAATATGTCTTGATTAAGTGTTTTGTTATATGTTTTCGGTAATCTGTGCAGTGTTCAACTTTCACTATAACACAGTTGGTTTCCAGATTGTTCCGGTTATTTTGTATGTAATCCTCGCGTGGACATAATTTATATGAGTAACTAGAATCTAGAATATTATTCAGCAATTCAATATTATAGAGAATTGTGCTAACATGCGGGATCTTGGGTTTGATTTTCATTTGGCAAGCTAGGCAATGATATTATATTAAAAAGTTAAAAAACAACATTTGGTTCAAGACAGTCATATAAGAATGAGTATCATATAATGATCAGCAGCTCTTGATTCAGTTCCATATAATAACAGTTAGCTGCGTGTGATACCGCAACTTCCTACAACTTGTGCGATGGCTTCTGGCATAATAAACAAAATGAAAATTATATGAAATATCGGTTATCTCCAGCTGCCGAAATAACAGCTTTTGTAGTATATTGTATAATAAAAACACTAGTAGGCACACAAGCCCAGTGTACATAGACCATTAAGTGTGGAACGTATTTTGTCGACATGTCTGCATGTCTTAAAGATTTTGTTATATTACAATGAGCTGTAAAATGAGTGCAAATTCCCATTACGTATCATTATTCATTTTAATAATGCTGTCAAAGTTGCAGTCTGAGATCATCCATCTTTTAAATAAAAAGATATTCAGTTAATCAACATGGCCCATACATATATATGTCACTTTCCTCAACTCCAGATTAACTTTGTTTCACATTATATGCAATTTTAAGATGAAACAGCGCAAAAGATGAAACTTTATATCTGCATGCCAAACATTTATTATTCCACTGGCCAGACCTGGGGACTGGTAAATTAAAAAAAAGCATAATTTATCGAATACCAATGTAACATATGAAATGCTAAACTGACATATATGGTAGCAATTATGATAAAATAAGTTAATATTTTTCATTTTGTACAAACACTGAAAAAAACCCACACAATTAAAAAATGCAACTTTATATAAATATTAAAATATGTGACCAGTTTATATTGAACGTGTAGAATACATATAAACCACCTATATAGTACATGGTTGGGATATTTGATTCCTATTATGGCAGTGCTAACTTGCAGTCAAAGTGCTGTCCATGTTTCGGCAGGAATGGGAGTGTTGATGTGGCCTTCACCATAACCGTCCAACAGTTCAGTGCACGTGACCCTGGTAGGAAGGAGAGAAAGCCGGACTTTCTGGCGGAGGTGATCAAGGAGGACATAGTGAAGGAGGCAACGAAGAAGGACGGTCTCTTTGACAAGTACCAGAAGTACCCCGGGTCTATGGGGGACTCCATCGTCATGGCAACAGGACCGACAACAACAACTACTACTACTACTAATACACCTACTACTCCTATACCTATTACTACTACTACTAATAGTACTACTGCTATTCCTACTACTACTACTACTATTACTACTACTACTCCTATTCCTACTACTACTCCTATTCCTACTATTACTACTACTACTATTCCTACTATCACTACTATTACTACTACTACTACTACTACTATTCCTACTACTACTCCTATCCCTACTATTACTACTACTACTACTCCTATTCCTACTACTACTCCTATCCCTACTATTACTACTACTACTACTCCTATTCCTACTACTACTCCTATCCCTACTATTACTACTACTACTACTCCTATTCCTACTACTACTCCTATCCCTACTATTACTACTACTACTACTACTCCTATTCCTACTACTACTACTACTCCTAGTACTACTACTCCTATTCCTACTACTACTAATACACCTACTACTACTACCCCTAGTACTACTACTACTACTACTCCTACTATGACACAAGCGCCTCCTACGACAGAAGCAACTACTACAAAAGGTATATTATAATCAAACTACACTAGTCAAAAAAAGAAAAAAAAGTTTTTTTGTAAGTCATAACCATTGCTAAATTTGAAGAAAACTTCAAAAAGCGACATTTTGAGAAAATATGTCCACTAAAATCATTGACATTATCTTTCAGTATGTACCACACCGTCTTACTACTTCAAGACACAATCTTCCCTGATTCAGTAAAGATTGAACGAAAATGTGCAAAAGAAAGAAACGACTACAACAAAGCAAAAAAAACTAGAAATCCAGAAGACTTGCATGAGTTCTGTAACATAAGGAGAAAAATGCACAAACATCTTCGCTCTGCCAGACTGTCGTACATAAGCCAATTCCTAACATCTACAATAACTGAGAAACCAAAATCATTTTGGAGCTTCATTTCTAAACTATGACAGGATAACCAGGGTATAGGGGATCTAAACATTGCAGGAAACATCATTAGCGATGACACACACAAAGCAGAAGCCTTAAATAACCAGTTCAAAAGTGTCTTTACAGATGAAGTAAACTCCACACTACCAGATATGGCCAGAAGACCACATGGAGAAATCCCCAAACTAACAATTTCAATTAAGGAGTATTTGACAACTTTCCAAATCGCAAGGACCAGATGGCATTCTGCCATGGTTCCTAAACAGATATGTTTCATCTAAATAAAATCGACACATACCTCAGAAGGGCTGGATATATGTAGATAAAAGGGTTGGACTCTCGATAAGCCAAAAGGCTTCCTTGTCCACCTGCCATCTAGAGTTAATTCTCTGGATGGCAATCTTGTTAAATGTTAAATCTAGCACCAGTACTACATGACATTTTTTAGTCGTGTGTTGATTTTGGTCAAGTCCTCAAAGCCTTGAAAGAAGCCAATATAACAGTTATTTTTAAGGGCAGAAGCATCCAATTACAGACCAATATCTTTGACACCTGTGAACAATATATCAAACGCAATACTAGATGCTCGCGCAAACATGTTAATCAGTTCTGGCAAATCAGGCATTCAACAAACATATTTGAAAATAGTTTTTCCCATCCACAAAAAAAGACTGAAATTCTCTACCTCCAAGCATTGTACGTGTATGTTGTAAATCACTTAATTCATTTCAGAGTAATCTCGTCAAACATCTAAAAAAAATTATCATATGAGTCATCATGTGCACTGGTGTGACCTATCCTTAGGAAATTTTGCCAGTATACTATACACGTACATATACATCTATGTGTTATTTGATAGTCAATGTTGACCCAAAGCAGTACCAGTATATGCGACATGGCTATATCCTCCAACATGTAACATCTGTCAAGTATTTAGGTGTCACCATCAGCTCTTAGGTGGGAACAGCGTATAAACAACATATGTTCAAAAGCAAACAGAACTCTTGGCTTCCTCGAGTGGAACTTGAAGATTGGATCCTCATCCATCAATGAGCGGGCTTACAACGCACTCACCAGACCATTAGTAGAATTTGCAAGCATGGTCTGGGATCTCTTCACCAAAAAGGACATCAGCAAGATTGAAGCAGTGTAGAGACGTGCAGCCAGGTTCTGCCTTGGGAAATTTCAAAACACATCCAGTGTCAACATCATGCTGACGATACTGAAATGACAAACGTTAGAAACAAGGAGGAAGATTGCCCACCTCACAATGTTTTTCAAGATCTCAAATGGCCTCGTAAACATCTCATGCCTAAGATTTTAGATTAACAAGATTCAACAAGATTGCCATCCAGAGCTATAAGCTCCAGACGGCATGCGTACAAGGAAGCCTTTGGCTTATCGAGAGTCCAACAATTTTCTACCTACATATAACCTGCCCTTGCCAGATAGCTATCAATTTTATTTTAAAATATCATACTGCTAGCATTAACACAATCATTAGATAATTTGTTCCAGTCATTTATTGTCCTCTGAGAGAATGAGTACTTTCTCATATCCAACCTACACTGTTCCTTGACTAATTCTGCATTGTGCCCTCTGGTTATACTGCCTTCTTTCAGTTTGAAGAAAATATTGATATGAACATCCTCATAACCATGGAATGTCTTAAAAACTTCTATTTGGTCTCCTCTTTGTCTCATAGTCTCTAGTGTTGTAGATAGGCGTCTTTCGTAACCAAGATCTTTCAGTTCAGGAATCAGCTTAGTTGCTTTTCGTTGCACTCTTTCTAGCGTATCTATGTCCTTCGTAAGATATGGCCTCCGTGCTTGTATACAATATTCCATTGGCCTGACTAGTGCTTTGTACATTGGTATAATTAGCTGTTTCTCCTTATATTTCTCCTAATTAGCCCTAGCATTTGGTTACCCTTTGAAGCAGCAATTCCACATTGCTCCAAAACATTCATGTCAGCACTAACTGTGACTCCTAACTCCTTTTCTTTTACAGTTTTACCTAATATAGTATCCCCCATTATGTATTCTTTGTTCACATTTCCATATCCTATGTGGATGCATTTACACTTCCCAGAATTGAATAATATTTGCCATTTTTCAGACCATTTGACCAATTTGGCTAGATCATCCTGTAAAGTGTGTTTATTTGCATCTGTTTTAACTGTTCTGAACACTTGTATTGTCTGTGAATTTCAGTACTTTGCTTGATACATCATCATCCAAATCATTTATATATACAGGTGTATCAAGAATAATATAGGTCTCAACACTGACCCCTGTGGCACTCCACTTCAAACTGGTGTCCAGTTTGAAATCTCCCCCTCTACTATTACTCTGTCTTCTGTCTGTCAACCATGTTTCTGTCCAACTGATCACACCATCCCCTATACCATGGGCTTTTAGTTTAAATAAAAATCTTTGATGTAGACTTTATTAAATGCTTTCTAAAAATCTAAGTAGACAACATCCACTGGTGACCCACCATCTACCCACTTTGTAATTTCTTCTAAACAAACATAAGAGATCGGTTAGACAAGACCTAGGTTTTAGGAACCCATGTTGAGATTCATTTATTAATTTGTGTTTTACAAGGAATTCCACGATGTGGTCTCTAATAAGCATTTCTAATAATTTGCATAAAACGGATGTTAAGCTCACTAATCTGTAATTCTCTGTCTTGCTCCTCAATCCATTTTAAAATAATGGTGTAATGTTTGCTTCTTTCTATTCTAGTGGAACGATTTCCTCTTTAAGTGACAAGTTAAAGAATATAGAAAGTGGTGTATTGATTTGGTCTACAATTTCCTTAAGCAGTGTTGGTGATATACCGTCAACTCCAGGTGATTTGTTTTCTTTCATCATCTTAATTTTCTTTGATATAATTTCAGGAGTAACAGACAACTGCCCTAATTGATTTGATTCATCCCCCTCAAATTCATTAACTGGTAATGGCAGTGAACTTATATCTTCTGTGGTAAACAATGAGCTGAAATACTCATTCAGGGCCTTTGCCATTTGAAGCTCATCAGATATTACGTTTCCTGTGCTGTTTTCTAGTGGTTCCACCTTATCACAAACCATCTGTTTACTCCTTACATAAGCCTAGAAAGTCTTGCTATTATTTTTTTACATAATTTGCCAATTTTTGCTCAAAAGTTTGTTTGGATTTTCAAATTTCGGTTGTAGCTAGTTTAAGGGCCTCTTTGTAGTTGTTATAATCTTCTATATTTCCAGTGTTTCTGTAAACTCTCCACATAATTTGTTTGTAAGCAATCTTTCGTACAACTTTATTTGATAGGTGTTTCTTCCTAGATTGTTTCCCTTGCTTTTTAGGGGAACAAATCTTTAAATAATGCCCCCAATCTCATCTTTCAAAATGGTCCAACATTCTGTTGCTGTCTTGTCCTTCATTAAGTTATTTTAATATATGTGTGCTGAAAAATTTCTGTCTCTTTATATTTGTCTTTATTAAAGTTTCTCCTCCATTGCTTTTTACCATTATTCTCTGATTGTACTTTTATACTAAATTGATCTGGTTATGATCACTAGATCCCAAAGGTTCATGTATTTTAACATTATCAACTAATTCGTTTTGAGAAGAGAACACTAAATGCAACACATTCCCACCTCAAAACATGGTCATCACGTCCAGCACTAGTGATTTTTACTTAATATGTCCATGATTAAAATCACCCATTATAATACATTCCCCTTTATTTATTTCCTTTATAGCACTGTGCAGTTGTATATCATCCTCTTGTCTTGTTAGGACATTTCAGGTACCATCCTCCAGAACAGACTGGAGGAAATTTTTCCCAGGACCATTCCAGACTGGAATGGACTTCCAGAGGCAGTAGCGTCAGCTCCCAACATTGGATGCTTCAAGGCTAGGGTTGCTGCCCACTTCAGTTCCCAGTAAGCAAACCCAGCACTCTCCCCCTCTCCCTACCCATATTGAATTATTCCCTTAATCTGTCCACCCCCCCCCCCCACAAACCCATCTCTTCAGCTGCAAACTATCTTCTATCTATCTCTTGTCTACCTATTCCGATGCGCAACCCCTGCCAACAGTGATCTTCAAAAGTGGAAGTTGGTTGCTTGACTGGAAGAAGAACCTCGAACTCTGCTCCGGGCAACTTCAGCGATACGATACGTTTCCGTAAAACATAGAATTAATAAAGCAAACAAATCCATCACATATAGGCCAGGGTTCGCACGGATCCCCGAAAACCCTTAAAAACTCTTGAATTTAGAAATTACGTTCAAGGGTACCCAAAAACCCTTGATTATCACCCGTTTTCAGAATAAACCCTTGAAAACCCTTTAAAATGCATGGTTTTGCTTTAAATGTGCAATTAAAGTATTATATCTCAGCCGTGTCATTGTAATATAAATGATTTAATAAGTGCGAAAGTAAATGTGCGATTCAAATTCAACGTCGGAACGTCAAAACTAAAAGGCGATTGGCAAAACACGAGGAGTGAGTCCAAGTGACCAAGAATTATATTAATAATTATCCGCTAGATAGCGCCATAAGTACTGCTCATACAGCTCACGCTACATACGGGTATTAAGTTGCCATTTTGGAAAGCGACAAAAGCGTGTTCGTTGAAAATATTATCGGTCGATTTGAATTTGCATTACGATGGCTCCCGAGAAAGGAAACTGTAAATTTAAAGATGAATGGTTGGCAATCGCGGAATACAAAGAATGGGTGTGTCGAGACCCGACGGGAATCGTTCGTTCTGCGCGATGTCAATTTTGCGCAAAATCCATCAACATCGGGAACGGAGGTCGATATAGCCTGGAGTCGGACAGTCATGTTAAAATTGCGAAGCACAAGAACAGCGTGTCCGCGAAACACAATTAGCAACTGCGCCGCATGCTGGTTACACCAGGAACATGTTTAGTTCGCCAGTTGAGTGAGAAGAAGTGAGAAACCTGAAAAGACTAATGTGACACTGACAGCAACAGTATATAATGAACGTTATTGTTTCTTGATTAATTTACTGTATGTAATAAACAGGCAGTTAAAACTTAAGCATCTTCGTCAAGATTGATTTGTTATTTGAATGTTTGGCTAATGATCCCCCTCATTGTTCTAAGGCTAAGGGTCCTGTGATTGATTGTTTATTTGGTTCATTCATTCCTGAAATGTGTGCTTGCTGGATTTATTGATGTGTAACCGATCTTTTCAATGGCCAGTTGATTACTTGTAAACCACAGGTATGAAAAGATTGACTGGTCCAGTAAAAATGGGGCTGAAAAACTAAATAAATAACAGAAATATACACCCTTGAAAATGGCATGTTTTTATGTCAAAGAACCCTTGAAAACCCTTGAATTTAATTGTTAGTTGTCTGTATGAACCCTGCATATAGGCTGTCACAACAAACTACAAACCAACACCGTACACAATAAAGTGTATACTAAGGCTGGTTTCAACGGAGACTTGTGTGAGACAGGTGAGGTTTTGAACTTTAGAATATTAAAACATGTCTCACAACACACTAATGCTTGGGACATACATCTGTCAAACATTCACACCATTTTGCAAGTTGATTCTCCAAAGTGAAGTGATATTTGTAAATAAAAAAACTAAGCATAAGCCATGAGAGAGAGGGACAAAGATTGCACTGTACGTAACGTAATTTTTTGTTTTGTACAGGAATGACGTTCTGCCAGATTAAGATGCCATGTAAACATGGTGGTACATGTGTCAACCTACCAGATGATAAATACGTGTGCGTGTGTCCAAGGTGCGGTTGTTCAAACGAGATGCCTTTCGACAACTGTACAATAGGTGTGTGGCAACTATGAATTTTAACCAAGCATCCTATGCATAATATTTACTATTATGCTCTGAATGTGGTAGTGTTTTCTTGGATCTCAATTAATCAAAGTTCAGATTGTCGTGCAGCTACATACCTACTGACTTTTCCCAATTATTTTTATCCATCTCGTTTTGGTGACATGTCCAGCATGTGTTGTCATACAAGTTCTTGAATACCTCACGCACTAATTGATTTGATTGAAAATGTTTTCACTCATGTCATGTGCAAGGATTATACTAAATAGAGACTTTGTGTTTGCATATATATGAAGTTTACGATGGGATATCACATCATAGCGCAACATGAATGATCGCATTCCGTACGTGTTACAAAATGTACCAAATGATTGGCATTGCAATAGAATATTTACAGTTGTTGTCTACATTGAAAATTACAACACATTGGTGTCATTCGCCATACTGGAATATCAGTTTAAAAACATTACGCTTTTCAGACAAAGCCAACATTTGTAAGCCTAAGAATATAAAGTCTCATCTCGTCGCCCATCCATACGACTGTTCAAAATACGTAGACTGCAGCGGTCCTGTAGTTATAATTAATACAATTAACACTAATCATAGGCATCATATCAGGGGGCTCTGAACTGCTGAGTTCCTAATACTTTGGATGGGGGCCTGTAGATATTGTTAGTCCCCCAAATATAGGGGTGTGCAGTTCACCGTTTTTTTGGTAATGGAAAACCTCAAGTTGGATGTTTTTGGTGAGCCTCAGCCCTCCAATATTCATCATGTTCCAACGCATATGCTAAGTGTCAACTGCTTTCAGATGAGACAAACATTTGCACCAGGCAAAATACTTTCAAGCTCATTCCACATCCGTATGACTGCAAGAAGTTCGTCAACTGCACCAAAGACGGCACATTTGTTGAAGAGAGTTTTGTTTGGAGCTATGAAGATGGAAATCACGTGTTCGACCCTGTGCATGGAACCTCTGCTTTTCCCAAAGACATTCCTTGCGCCAAACAAATTGGTAAGGCTGAACACACGCTTTCTCATAATTCTAAAGCTAGGTTACACAAATGATTAATTGTTCAATTCGTCAGTCGGCGTGGTGTCGCGTGATATCACGATGTAAGAATCTGTCGTGTAAATGTCGTCATTGAAAGCAGTGCCTAGGACCTTTCCATAGAGTGTTTCCATATTTTAGTGCTCGCGTGGTCATAGCAAGTCTTGAGTTTATGTACACAAAGCTATTTATTAGATAAACGGACAGGTGTGTTTATTTTCCAACTATTGTACAACATGTAATATAGAATAGTAATACAAAATAAAACATACTTATAAACATATAGTTTAACTACCTAACGCAAAAGGTAAGACAAATAAGGTTGCACAATATATTGTGTAGGAGACTCCTATCATGACTACCACGTAGAAACCTTGGGGTTTGATATTAGTACGGTCATTGATTGTTTTGAAGTTCCATCTGGACCCCTTCTCGTTTTGTCACAACCTTAGAAAACGTACCCTAGCCACATGTCAGTGCAACTACATGTTTTTTAGAGGTGTCTTCCAAAGGTTGCAGTTGGCCAGAGTGACAGCATTGAAAAAGAAAGGTTACATTCATGCTTAAATCAATTAGTAATGGTGAATAATTTTCTAATGGCGTATGGTTCTCTTTTAGTTCAAGCTCTGACGATTGCTTTGTGATGCATCACATCTGATCACATGCAAATTTACAGGGCTATTTAGCCCATGTAGTTCCGCAATGAACCGGATTCACGATGAGCTAAACCAGTTAAAGAAACAGCTGTAAGTGAAGTTGGAGTAAGACTGTTTTGTGATTGCAGACATAAAGTTGTGTGCTGACGTCACATGTGCTAATGGTGGAACGTGCAAGGACAGTTTGAGTGGCTTCAAATGCACTTGTACGTCTGGCTACAAAGGACTGAAATGTGAAGAAGGTAGGTTTCTCAAGAAACAAATGCGGAAATGCAGACGCTCCTATCCAAATGAAAAAAACAGATTCATGTACGCCAACCATATTATGCGGTTACTTGCAATTGTACTGTCTTAACCATGATCTTATTGTTTAAGTTTAAGTGTTCTTTTAAAACGTAGTTATCGTGTTAATAGCACCGGTTTATAATTTGGATAGGAACGCGCTATGCACAACTGGTGTAGGACGTTCAAACAACTCCACTGTTAAAAGATTTTGTGTTTTGAAACTTGGTTCAAAGCATTCTTGTCAGTTTGAAAGTGGGTTTACAGTCATACAGAAATTACTCGAGTTTTTGAAACCTGGTTAAAACACACGATTAAGATGCGAGTATATATAGTAGTTTAAATAGTTTATATAATATTTTACTATCGAGTAGCACAACAACGATCTAGATGCTGTAATAAAAACGATCAGTTGTGAATGTGGGCGCTGCGGTGTTTTGAACCTACGTTAAACACGCTCCATACATTGTCTTGGATTATGTCACATCCCGTACTACTGCGTACATGTTTCATGTTCACTGTTACAGTGGAACGCTTATCCAACGGCTTTAGTTCATTTCTATGCCCAGCTTAACGCTAGAAGCCCAATCTTGTGCGTACATCTCCCATCACGGTCCCCAAGGCAGTATATTAAATTGTGAAACTTTGTCATATTTTGTTGTTTGTGTTCGTTTTATGTTCCCCATGTGCGAATAGGGACGACGATTAAAGCATACAAGGGGTGTATTTGTTCACAGTGATTGAAACGTGTACACCAGACACTTGCGAGAACAATGGAACGTGTTCCAATACTTCAACTGGCATCAACTGCGCCTGTCCTTCTGGGTATGGTGGGATTCTCTGTGAAAGGAGTAAGTGTTGGCTGCGTCCCAGTAGCATTTAGTTATTTTTGATAAAAAAGCTAACAATAGTTTAAAGCACCTAAACTACTCTGCGGCAGCAATACAATCATGAGATTCCGTGTAAGAAGTTACAATAGTGTGTTTTTATTATTATTACCATTTGTACTAAATTAACTGATTTTGCATTATTTTTTACCATGATTCTCATCGAATAATCTATCAGAATAATGTGGTTTTAGTTACAGCAAAATAAAAAGATACCTGTTTCTATATTTAATAATGCTATGCTATTGTAAAAAAAAATTTTTTGATTTGATTTGATTCGATTATCGAACTAATTCTTTTTGAGCAATAAAATCAATATCGAACTGTTTATTGTCAATGAGTGCGTAATGCGTTTTTTTGCTATTTGACTTATCGTGCACTGTACTGTTTTCACTTCAATAAATATGGTCGCTATATGAGAATGAATAATTTGTAATTCCCATCTGATATGCACATATTCTAAAATACATGCATCTCAGTAAAAGATTGTAATATTTATTTCAAAGTATTTACGCATTTAAACCTTATATGTTGGAACATAGAAATTGATTATAGGAATTTATCAAAGCAATAATATGTTGACAAATGAGATGACCATATTGACATACACCTGCTTTGCTTGACGAATGTTTCAGAAATACAAAGTTGCAATGAAGTGACGTGTGATAACGGAGCAACTTGCATAAACAACACAGATACGGGCCACAAATGTTTGTGTGCGGCTGGTTTCATTGGAGATTTGTGTGAGACAAGTAAGGTTTAGAACATTAGAATATTAAGACATGTCTCATTACACGCTAATGCTTGGGACATACCTCTCTCAAACGTTCACATATTTCCTGGCAAGAACGATCCTTCCATTTCGCAAGTTGGTTCAATATATATATATATATACATATATATATATATATATATATATACATATATGTATATATACATATATGTATATATACACATATATGTATATATATATATATATACATATATGTATACATATATATATATTATACAGTATATATATATATATGTATATATATAGAGAGAGAGAGAGCTAGCGTGAGAGAGAGAGAGAGAGAGAGAGTAAGAGAGAATGAGAGAGAGAGAGAGAGAGAGAGAGAGAGAGAGAGAGAGAGAGAGAGAGAGAGAGAGAGAGAGAGTAAGAGAGAATGAGAGAGAGAGAGAGAGAGAGAGAGAGAGAGAGAGTAAGAGAGAATGAGAGAGAGAGAGAGAGAGAGAGAGAGAGAGAGAGAGAGAGAGAGAGAGAGAGTAAGAGAGAATGAGAGAGAGAGAGAGAGAGAGAGAGAGAGAGAGAGAGAGTGAGAGAGTGAGAGAGTGAGAGAGTGAGAGAGAGAGAGAGAGAGAGAGAGAGAGAGAGAGAGAGAGAGAGAGTAAGAGAGAATGAGAGAGAGAGAAATTGCATTGTAGTAACGTAATTTTTTCTTTTGTGCAGAAATGACGTCCTGCCAGATTAAGATGCCATGTAAACACGGCGGTACATGTGTCGACCTACCAGATGATAAATACGTGTGCGTGTGTCCAAGGTGCGGTTGTTCAAACGAGATGCCTTTCGACAACTGTACAGTAGGTGTGTAGCAACTATGAATTTTAACAAGCGTGCTATGTAAAGTATTTACTATGATTCTCTGAACGTGGAAGTGTTTTCTTGGATCTCAATTAATCAAGGTTCGGATTGTCATACAGCTACATACCTTCTGACTTTTCCCAATTATTTTGGTCCACCTCGTTTTGGTGACATGTCCAGCATGTGTTTGTCATACAACTTCTTGAATACCTCACGCACTAATTGATTTGATTGAAAATGTTTTTACGCATGCCATTTGCATGGATTATACTAAATAGAAACTTTGTGTTTGCATATATATATATATAAAGTTTACATTGGGATATCACATCATAGCGCAACATGAAGGATTGCATTCCGTACGTGTTACAAAATGTACCAAATGATTGGCATTGCAATATAATATTTAGAGTTGTTGTCTACATTGAAAATTACAACACATTAGTGTCATTCGCCATACTGGAATATCAGTTTAAAAACATTACGCCTTTCAGACAAAGCCAACACTTGTAAGCCTAAGAATATAAAGTATCATCTCGTCGCCCATCCATATGACTGTTCAAAATACGTAGACTGCAGCAGTCCTGTAGTTATAATTAATACAATTAACACTAATCATAGGCATCATATCAGCGGGCTCTGAATTGCTGAGTTCCTAATACTTTGTATGGGGGCCTGTAGATATTGTTAGTCCGCCAAATATAGGGGTGTGCAGTTCACAGTTTTTTTGGTAATGGAAAACCTCAAGTTGGATGTTTTTGGTGAGCCTCAGCCCTCCAATATTCATCATGTTCCAACGCATATGCTAAGTGTCAACTGCTTTCAGATGAGACAAACATTTGCACCAGGCAAAATACTTTCAAGCTCATTCCACATCCGTATGACTGCAAGAAGTTCGTCAACTGCACCAAAGACGGCACATTTGTTGAAGAGAGTTTTGTTTGGAGCTATGAAGATGGAAATCACGTGTTCGACCCTGTGGAAGAAAACTCTGCTTTTCCCAAAGACATTCCTTGCGCCAAACAAATTGGTAAGGCTGAACACACACTCTTTCTCATAATTCTAAAGCTAGGTTACACAAATGATTAATTATTCAATTCGTCGGTCGGCGTGGTGTCGCGTGATATCGCGATGCAAGAATCTGTCGTGTAAATGCCGTCATCGAAAGCAGTGTCTAGGACCTTTCCATAGAGTGGTTCCATATTTTAGTGCTCGCGTGGTCATAGCAAGTCTTGAGTTTATGTACACAAAGCTGTTTATTAGATAAACGGACAGGTGTGTTTATTTTCCAACTATTGTACAACATGTAATATAGAATAGTAATACAAATAAAACATACTTATAAACATACAGTGTAACTACCTAACGCAAAAGGTAAGACAAATAAGGTTGCACAATATATTGTGTAGGAGACTCCTATCATGACTACCACGTAGAAACCTTGGGGTTTTATATTATGCAGGCATACGCCGCTATTAAAAATAAACTTGTATTCTACAGTAGACATAAGAATGTTTTACAATATTATAATATTAGCAGTGGCAAAAAACAGACCTGTAAGTAAAACGGACCGTTCGAAGAGTTTCGCTTGGGGGAACTAGTTCTATTTGGAGGGAATTAGACGTGGTTGATTACAACTTGTTTATGCACTACAATGTTTGGGTTATGTCGGCTTTTAAGTACAAACCAAACAATTAAAACAATGCAAACGTTGCATTACAAAACATGATATGCCATCTATGGAATGTCCTGGATTAGAGGTAACTAATACATTAAACCATGTCGGTGACATTATTAAGTATTTATGATGCAAACGTGTCACATCAAGTTAAATAATTGTAAACCTATGTATATTTCCCATAACTCCTGGATTTCTTGGAATACAGTGATGTATAGTTGATGCATATTATAAGAAAGAACACGCACAAAAACACATTGGAACAATAGTAAACGCAAGTGTGGTATCTCTCTTGGATTACAGACGTCAAGTTGTGTGCTGATGTCAAGTGTGCTAACAATGGGACATGTGAAGATACCATGAGTGGCTTCAAGTGTCACTGTCAATTTGGCCACTACAAGGGATCGTTGTGTGAAAATAGTGAGTAGCAAGTAGTTAATAGAATGATATCACGCCGAGAATGTAGTATCAAAAGTTGCAATTTTGTCATAAAATCCTAATAACTACTGTAGCATATATATATATTGTCGATGTCTGGTTAACTTTGAAACTACTCGAGGTAAGACTACTTTTGTGGAATACAGTTTGTCGAATCAACTTGACAAACAAGAATGTCTTCGACTGCCGAATTTACGCAAGCCGTTCAGGTCTTTGACCGATTTGTTTCGTGTATGCATAGGCATTGTAATTGGGAGGCTCGGGGTGCTGAACCCACACATATTTTGGGTCGGTAAACACAGGTCTGTGTGATGTGCCAAGTGCTGTAGTGTAGTGGGTAGTATGTAGTTTGCGCTTCATACTCTCACTTTCAGATACAGCTGCCAGATAGCTCCTCTGGGTGAAAAGGGAGCCGAATGTGTACGTCTCCCCTGCTGGTACATAGACAAGAATCTAGCATAACCTCCTTGTGGTACACTGCGGATACTGGGCACCTTGTGGGCCGAGGAAAATGTGCTAGGGATCTCGGAGCAGGTTGGAGCCCCAGAGGTGGGTGTGCTGGGCCCACCTAGGGTGAAAACGTCCCGACACTCACTATCCCAACCCCCAACTATGGGTAAATAGTACCGGGCAGAACAAGCTCAATAGCCATAGTAGGCAATTGATCTAGAGGAAGGAAAACTCCGAAAAAAACCCGGACAGGTGGAGCTTGTAAATCTTGACAGACACACGACCTAGGAGAAGGAAACTACCAAAAAGAAACCGCACTGAAGTCAGCCAGGGCAGCGCTGCAGTGACTATCAAGTCCCAAGAAATGGAATGGCAAGGATACATATAGTCGACATAGCTACCGCGTCCGAGACAGCCGACGCTCCACGCTTCCCGGTAGTGGTGAGAAATCAGCGAAGTCCGGGTGGATCGTCCCGCCGGCGGCGACCAAGAGCGAAGTCCGGCTAGGGAGTCTCAATGTGGGGACATTGGGGGGGGGGACCACTGGAAGTGGTCACCATGATAGAAAGGACGAGAATAAAAGTGTTGTGCGTGCAAGAAACCAAGTGGAAAGGAGACCGAGCGAGGGCACTGACAGGAGGGTATAAGATGGACAGGAGATGGAAGGAGCAATGGTGGAGACATCACAGTAAAGGAGGAGATCAGTAGAGATGTGGTGAGAGTGGAGAGATGGCAAGGGAGGATCATTGTAGGCATCACAGTAACGGAGGAGATCAGTAGAGATGTGGTGAGAGTGGAGAGATGGCAAGGGAGGATCATTGTAGGCATCACAGTAACGGAGGAGATCAGTAGAGATGTGGTGAGAGTGGAGAGATGGCAAGGGAGGATCATTGTAGGCATCATAGTAACGGAGGAGATCAGTAGAGATGTGGTGAGAGTGGAGAGATGGCAAGGGAGGATCATTGTAGGCATCACAGTAACAGAGGAGATCAGTAGAGATGTGGTGAGAGTGGAGAGATGGCAAGGGAGGATCATTGTAGGCATCACAGTAACAGAGGAGATCAGTAGAGATGTGGTGAGAGTGGAGAGATGGCAAGGGAGGATCATTGTAGGCATCATAGTAACGGAGGAGATCAGTAGAGATGTGGTGAGAGTGGAGAGATGGCAAGGGAGGATCATTGTAGGCATCACAGTAACAGAGGAGATCAGTAGAGATGTGGTGAGAGTGGAGAGATGGCAAGGGAGGATCATTGTAGGCATCACAGTAACAGAGGAGATCAGTAGAGATGTGGTGAGAGTGGAGAGATGGCAAGGGAGGATCATTGTAGGCATCACAGTAACAGAGGAGATCAGTAGAGATGTGGTGAGAGTGGAGAGATGGCAAGGGAGGATCATTGTAGGCATCACAGTAACAGAGGAGATCAGTAGAGATGTGGTGAGAGTGGAGAGATGGCAAGGGAGGATCATTGTAGGCATCACAGTAACGGAGGAGATCAGTAGAGATGTGGTGAGAGTGGAGAGATGGCAAGGGAGGATCATTGTAGGCATCATAGTAACGGAGGAGATCAGTAGAGATGTGGTGAGAGTGGAGAGATGGCAAGGGAGGATCATTGTAGGCATCATAGTAACGGAGGAGATCAGTAGAGATGTGGTGAGAGTGGAGAGATGGCAAGGGAGGATCATTGTAGGCATCACAGTAACAGAGGAGATCAGTAGAGATGTGGTGAGAGTGGAGAGATGGCAAGGGAGGATCATTGTAGGCATCACAGTAACAGAGGAGATCAGTAGAGATGTGGTGAGAGTGGAGAGATGGCAAGGGAGGATCATTGTAGGCATCATAGTAACGGAGGAGATCAGTAGAGATGTGGTGAGAGTGGAGAGATGGCAAGGGAGGATCATTGTAGGCATCATAGTAACGGAGGAGATCAGTAGAGATGTGGTGAGAGTGGAGAGATGGCAAGGGAGGATCATTGTAGGCATCATAGTAACGGAGGAGATCAGTAGAGATGTGGTGAGAGTGGAGAGATGGCAAGGGAGGATCATTGTAGGCATCATAGTAACGGAGGAGATCAGTAGAGATGTGGTGAGAGTGGAGAGATGGCAAGGGAGGATCATTGTTGCTTGGATGATGGTGAGGAAGCAGCTGGTGTGCATTATGACAGTGTATGGACCTCAAACAGGAAAGGCAGAGTCGGAGAAAAAGGCCTTCAGAGAAGAGCTAGAGAGAATAATGGGAATGGTGGAAGTGCATGTGATGATGTGCTGGTGATTTTAATGCACACGTGAATACAACGAAGACAGGAGAAGTGGATTCGGTCGGGGGATTTGGTTGTGGTACAAGGAACAGAGAGGGCCGGGAGTTAGTAGAGTTGGTGATGCGAAATGGGCTGGCGGTGGTGGAGTCATTTTTCCAAAAGAGGGAAAGCCACAAAGTATCATATAGGAGCGGCCACCATAAGACAGAGCTGGACCTGCTGATAGGGAGGAAACAGCAAATGTGGCGAGTGAAGGACTGTAAGGTCATCCCTGGTGAACACGTGACTACGCACACAAGCCCCTCTTTTTCATTGTGCATATGCAGAAGAGGAGGGAGACCAAAGGTGTGGGATGAAAGACCATTAAGTGGTGGAAATGTGACAGGGACACAGCCAGAGCATATAGAGACAGATTGACATCAGAGTATGAGAAACTGCGACCAACAATAGGAACTGTGGAGGAAGAATGGAAGCACTTTAAGGATGCTTTCATTGGATCAGCTGAGGAGCTATGTGGCAGAACATCTGGTGATGGAGGAGCTATGTGGCAGAACATCTGGTGAGGGAGGAGCTATGTGGCAGAACATCTGGTGAGGGAGGAGCTATGTGGCAGAACATCTGGTAAGGGAGGAGCTTCCTCGAAGAGAAAAAATCAAACATGGTGGACCGAAGAAGTAGCGAAAGCAATTGGAGAAAAGTAAGAGGTATGAAAAGAAATAGAACGGATCAGGGAGAATGGAGGACAACCAGGCATTGCTATACAGCAGCTGTATGGACAGAAAAAGAAGGCAGCCAGGAGAGCTGTGGATAAAGCAAAGAGATAAATGGAAAGGAACTGTACAGAAAGCTAGATGAGGACTGTGGAAAGAAGATTATCTATAAGGTGGCTTGAGAGAGGAATGAGGACAGCATGGATGTAAAAACTGGAACAGTGATTAAGGACAAGAATGGAAAGCTAATTACGGACAGGAAATGTATACTACAGGTCTGGGAAGAGTACTTCAAGACTCTGCTGAACCAACAAGAAAGTAAAGAAATAGATCTGCCAAGTGCAGTAGAGGGAAAAGTAAAGGTGAAGGAGATTGTGGATGAAAAGGTAGAGAGAGCAATGAAGAAGATGAAGAAAGGATGGGCGACTGGTATTGATGAAGTACGAGTGGAAATGCTGGTGGTGGCCGAATCTGGTGGACAAAAAGATTGTTCAATACCTGCACGAGAGAGGGAAAGATCCCAGAGAAGCGAAGAACAGGGATAATAGTTCCGATATGGAAAGGAAAGGGAGATGTGCATGACTCAGGGAAATACAGAGGCATCACATTGCTGAGCCACATGCTGAAGATGTTGGAGAGAATCCTGGATGGAAGGAAAAGAACAATAGTAGAAGGAGTAATCGGAAAAGAAAACCAGAGCTTCAGAAGAGGAAGAGGTACAGCTGGCGGAATGTTTGCGCTGAGACAGCTGATCAAAAAGAAGTTGGAGGGACAGGAGAGTATGGCTGTGGGTTTATAGACCTGGAGAAAGCTTATGCCATGTTACCGAGAAAGCTGGCAATGGCGACGCTGATATGGATGGGGGTCCCAGAGGCAGAGGTCAGGATGGTGGATGGACATATGGAGAAACGAAGGGCAGAGTGGTGAGTGGACCTGAAATCTCAGTGAACGTTGGCTTGAGACAGGGGAGTGCCATAAGCCCACCACTGTTTATCGCATTGATGAAACTGATAAGTAGAAAGACCAGTACGAAAGATATTCTCCAGAAACTACTGTACGTAGGCGATCTAGCGGTAGGAGCAGACGGGGAAACTACTGTATACAAGAACAACTGATAGAGTAGAAGGATATCTTGTGCGAAAATAACTGAGTCAGCAGAATTAGGGGTTACGGAGAATAGGAGAAGAACGGGTGGTAAGGAAAGCAGATGCCCGAAGAGTGGAGGGAAAAGAAGACGAGGGCGACCGAGACTGAGGTGGTAGGATTGCGTGAAGAGAGACCTGGAGGGATGGAAAGGGGAATGGAGAAAAAGAGCAAAAGGCCGAGGAGAATGGAGAAGGGTGGTACAGAAAGTAGTGCAATAATAATGAGGAGGAGGATAGAGGAAAGAAAATGTCGACGTATCCAAGTCAACCTCACCCCTGAAGACAGGGAACGACGAGGAGCACAATAACTAACACCCAATAAGGGTTGCAGTTGGAAGTTTTTGGTGAGCATCGCGGGTACAGTTAGATGGGCTTGGGGAATTTCGGCCCCTTCCCAAATATTCATCACGCTCCGACGCGTATGTTATGTATTTGTGATGGTTTGACCCACAAATTCAGGGATGCAACTTTTCTGGCTACGAATTCTCGACGATAATTTTAAAACACAATTACTTTAATGTACAAATTCGAAATGCTACAAAATTTCCATGTCGCCTTTTAGCATGAGACAAACGTCAAAATTAAAGATTTTGCTCCTACTAGATACCACATGTCGTTACTGGCAGGCTCGGAGTGCTGAACCCGCATATATATACATATAGGTATTTTTCAATCCTTTCTCATCCATTTATATGTTCATTTATCACACAGACATCACCTGTACCTCCGATTTATGTAGGGTGGTACCCAACATAACCCGCTGCCGACTCCAAACCCGGCCCCCGAATTTTATTCCGGTACTTCTCTCCTTCAGTGAAACGTTCTCGTTGTTCCTTCCTCTCTCTTCTCCCTTCGTCTCACTGCATCTTTCTGTGTCTCGTTTCTGTGTCAGTGTTGTTATAATCTTTTGTAGAGCTGACATCATGCGACGAGGTCACCTGTCAGCATGGAACGTGTCAAGACACAGAGAACGGGTTTTACTGCAACTGTTCGGAGAACTACGTGGGCGATTTATGTCAAACCCGTAAGTCTACATTTTGCTCATTTTTAATGCTAGACATTGTTCGATAGATTACATGTTAATAATGCATTTGCGAGCAGTCTACGCGGAATTGTACCTAACGTGGACATTGACATTTCAACAGATGTACGTAGTGTTCTACGTGACACCCCAACCACGTGCAAATATATCAGATATATACATTAGTGTAGGTGGATAAAAATAGTTCTTATACATAAATTCAAAATGAAACATATGGTTTTGTATATACATCATTTGAGGAAAAAGTTGGTAAGTCGCAGGTTTCCAACATTTCCTTTTGGCAGTCGCTGAAAGTATATTAAAGTAAATATACACTAGTAACGCATCTCTCTCTCTCTCTCTCTCTCTCTCTCTCTCTCTCTCGCTCTCTCGCTCTCTCGCTCTCTCGCTCTCTCGCTCTATCTCTCCCCCTCTCTATCTGTCTTTCTCTCCCTGTTTCTCTTGCCTGTCTCTCTCCATGATTCTCTCTCTATATATCTCTGTCTCCCTTTCTATATCTCGCTTACTCTCTGTCTCCCTCTCCCTTTCATTCCCACTATCTCACTCTAGATCAAACACTCCCCTGACTCTCTATATCTCTCAAACTCTCCCCAATCTCTCTCTAACTCCTCCTTTCCTTTTTACAGCTCTATCCCTCTCCCCTTTCTCTCTTTCTGGCACCTCAGCCTTCTTTTGGTTACGTGATATTTTTGTCACGACCATATCACATATTGATGCTTGACAGCGTTTTCCTTCACAAGGATTGATCATTTGGATAACCTCTTGCAGACTAACAAAAACATGTTGAAATAATGTGAAGAAGGTGACAGCAAATTGTGCTGGAGCCTGTATACATCCCCGTGTGCTGTTTGCTAGTTCATTTGTAAAACAAATTCGAAAATACCTGGCAAATGACCCTTAGTATTAACATGAGCAAATCAATACACAGAGATCGAAATGGTGGCATTATGCAAATTATACTGTTATATAAATGTTTATAGTTATCATAGATATTTGCGGATTAATAAACAACCATTTTAATAATAATAGAAATTTGGATTTTGAATTGATTAATAGCAAATCGGTATAACAAATCATATGTATATCATTGTTACGTCATTTTCTGAAAGGAGCACATACATAATTTAGTTGACAGAAAATATTACTTTGCGCAGCAAATGGATTTATGTAAATTAACTGATCGGCTTCGCCGTCCATTTCTCTTCATTTACGATATGTTGTCAGGAGAGATTAGCGATCTGTTTACAAAACAAAATAAATTATGTGGCAAATAAGCATAGGTCAAGCCACACAGATGAAACTGTTATATCATGCTTTTAAAGAGTTGCCTTTTTAAATTTCTTTTCAGAAAGTTATTCTCAGCAAACGTGGTTATTCTGTTTTATAGTTCATAACATTGTGGATACTATGGATAACCCATACATACAATAAATATAATCATATAAATTGTATAAAAATTAACACTGTAATGAATGTTACTAACAATACAAGACTTACATATATTTGCATGTTTTCTTTTCCTTTCAGTTAAGATTCTATGCAGCAGCGCTGGGCAATGTTTGAATGGAGCAACATGTCGTGACACGGACGTAGGCCACACATGTGATTGTGTCGCTGGATACACTGGAGCGACGTGCGAGACGGGTACGTCAGGCGCCTTGTCACACGTAGAGTTGTTCAAATAGTTATAATGACTTACACATTATAAATACACGTGGAGAATTTATCATGTATCATAACCAGCTGTGTCTGGAATGAACAGAAACGTTAATTCTACATATATTTGTTACTCGTCTATTAATTATGTTTGTTTTTGTTATTGTTAAAAGAAAGAGTGAATCAGCTTAAATGTCTTTTTCTTAGCAGCGTGGTTGTCTAGAATGGTATCATTGCCGCATTGACAAAACGTTTCAAAATAAACATACCGAGTATCGCTGGTGTAAAGTTAAGGTTAGTTGCGGGCTGTTTCGTTTAGCAATTTGTAGATAGGGAACTTATATATTTTAAAACAGTTACGGAATGGTCAGCTAAATGCGTATACAGATATTGTATTAATGACGACTTAACTCACAATTAAACAACTTTCATTAGTATATTGGAAAGATACCAATAACCAACTATCATCAGAACATGCATACTATTATACTATAACATAACAACAACCATAAACATGATTCATTTCATATCTTTATTATAGCAGTCACTTCACCATTACATCAAACTCAATCTGAGCACCCTTGCATATTCTACATTTCAGATATCAACGAATGTGCAAGCAATCCATGTCATGCAGTTTACAGTATATCGTGTGAAGACAAAGTGAACGGCTACAAATGCCAGTGTCATACTTGCAGCTGTTCCAACGTAACTGTGAAAGACGACTGCATCCTTGGTGAGTCTCACTCCTTAGATCGCCATTCATCTAACATCACAAGTGCAACTTTAATGTCTTCTGTGTAGACGATCACTGCAACCTTGCTAATATGTTAATAGAAGCCAACCAAAAGGTAATGCAATTGCTTAACAATCGGTAACGAGGACGCTCACTTACAAAAAGACAAAAGTTTTTTTACAGTTTATATGTTTTTTTTAAAATATATAAATTAAAACCTTGTTAGAGAAAATGTTTATATATCGGCAACAATTTGTTGTAGTGTGTTGTGGATAAATAGATTTGTCACAACAATTTTAACCATAAGTCAAAGACTTATGGGAACGTTATCAAGGCTAAAACCGTTTCGTATATTCTCCTAGTGTTGCCCGAGTACGGTTGACCAATGGCAACAACTTTAGGTGATGGATCCCCCTTGACACAACCGCCCGAAGGGTGTTTAAAAGTAGCTCTTTCATTAAAAAAAGCTGTTTAAACAGTTTCCTTAGTGTTTCCCGGTATGACCAGTAACAACAACTTTAGGTGGTAGGTTCCCTGGAACTCTGACAGCCACCCAGAAAGAGTAACACAATTGTACTTATTCACGCAGAAACCTAGCGGATTTCGAAGAACAGCTATGACACAATTACAATTCCGACTTTACACAATGATCTCGATCTAACACTACTTCCTGATAAAATACAAGAGGTTGACTAAAGATGTCTTCCTCGTCATTCTCGTCACGTTTTACTGGTGTATCTATTATGTGAATATTACAATTTATTATTTCATAGTTTTACCCTTATGATCTCGATTCTAAAGGGTAAAAATATGTATAGCTTTGACAACGCGTGGAGGTGGCGTCATCGTCAGGATACTTATGTAACTTGTGTTACTGGATTCCTAATGCATCTGCTGTGCACTAGGGGTATTTTTTATATGGCTTTGTATTGGAATTTTTTAATTAACGCTGTTTGAAAATATAAACTGACAAGAGTTTGTAGGTTTGCTTTGTATTCTAGTTTTATGGCTACAAAGTCCTTAGGAGCCAAACCCAAAGAATGGTTTGTTAATTGTTGGATTTATAATTATCCATTATGTTTGGTTTTAGATCAACTTACTGCATGCGCAGAAGCCAAAGCGGCATACCCAGGGGAAGCTGAGTATTACTTGCCCCATCCGTACAAATGCACAAATTATATCTGGTGCTACTCGTCTGGAGCCAACGGTTCTGAACAGCAATGTGCTGGTAAAGGACTATTCAACCCGTCCTATACAAGCAATATTGCACTTTGTGCAGAGAGTGTTCCCGCTTGTACACAGAGCTAAACGTGTGACGATCACACAGACCTTCTCCTTTGGTCAGATGAACTTCCAGCAGAGGATGAATGACAACAAGAACTTGTTTGGCATACAAGTATTTTTGCGATTTCACGACCATAACATTTATAACTCTTTTCATGAAATTTCCCATCAGACCGAGAGTATTGTGCCCTTATTAGACAGGTAGTTTTAATTAATATTTTAAAAAAATTTTATTAATAAGTTTAAATGTGACGTTTAGATGCATGCATCATAATTCCTTGCAGTGAATTCCGTGCAGTTATGATTGTGTAATCAAATTAAGACATGTTAATGTGAAACTGTAGAATGTAACTTTTATGACTGCATAGACAATTGTGTTATTCTTTTCCATTAAGTATACAATAGTGACCTGTGTCTACCTTACCTTAGGATGATTCTGATCACAAGATCCACTCGGTTCCTCGTTGATCAGATCTTCAGATTGAGAATGAAATGTTAATAACTCGTGATTTCTGTCTGGTCATGAAGTTGTTTGCCTTCAATAATTACCTTTTGTTGCAGTATATACATGTAACTTGCATGCAGTCGTGTGATATATTTGTATTTGGCAGACGTTTCCATGTGTCGGAATGAATGGACTATCACACATGAATGTACGAATAGCACTGAGATTTTACAGAAAATAAATCAAACTTTTTTTATAAAAGTGCCAATGACACGTAAAACAAGAGCTAATGCCTTAACTTAAGATGCTTTTTTATTGGTGTACGTTTTTTGTATGACATGTTTTAAAATATTGACATGTTGATGCCGATCGTAACGACGGTATTGGCCACAAATGTGTAAAAAGTTAAAAAGAAGCTGCGTGCTTCATTGTTGTGTTCTAAGGAGAATTATATCTTTTAAAACTCTTGTTGTCTTAAACATTGCATATACTATATTATAGGTTTATTTAGATGTACATATATACGGTTTTAACGGTTTCTTAACATCTCTATAGTTGTATATTGCTGCGTACATAGTATAATAGAACAGTCCAAACGCTGATAAAGCAGCTACTATTTGAATAAAGCAATTTCCGCGGGTGGCGGTGGCACCTCGGTGGCTGAGGCAGGCGTTGGTAGCCGTTTACACTGGTATATGTTGTCACGTATATTATATATTGAAACTGTTATTAAATGTATATAATTTATAACGTCATTTCTCAACGCTTACAACAGTACACTGAACACATATGTGTGTAGTTGTTTCCTTGTTATACTTGATACGTGTGGTTTGACTGAGTATCAGTACATGCAATAAAATATCCCCACTAGTACTACCATTGTTTACATACCAATCTATTTCCTTTCCAAACAAGATGCGATCGAAAGTCTTAACGTCTGCAAAAACGTAACTAATTTTATTATGTTTTGTCCTCGTAGGTAATGGCACATTACGTTTTAGAATATACCAATCAGACCTTGTATCCAATTATGGCACTGTATGCAGCCAGTGATAACTTCCCAGTAGCGATCGATTCCCGTTAAAACGAATATAGCGCCAAATGGGTACTATGCATCCGACGAGTGTTTCTTCACTCAACTTGTCCACCAAAAAAAAACCTAACTACCCCCGTGTTTTTAATACAAAACTTGTATAGATCAGAGATGAATGGTTCAAGAAAACAAATGACAACAGAAAGAGCTACGTGGATCTCGCCATCTTGGATGATATATACTTACAATGCTCCAATGTATTAACAATTATGTACGCGAACTTACACCCATCCATGGAACAAACTCGGCGGCATCTGATGAATGACTGGCTACTTAATTTTACACTGAAAGAAGTAAATAACTCTAAACTAACTCTGTTTTTGGTTAAAAAAAAGCCAGTTGGTAGACATGAAGTGAATGGTTCAAGGACCGAAATGAACGTAGAAAGACGTGAGTGGAGCTAGACATGTGGGATCAGGTACATGTGCAATGTCTACAAGTTAGCATTCTAATATATAGATGTGTGTTTCAGTTCATTGGCAACTGGTAGATTAGAGGTCAACTTAGCATATTAATATATAGCTACATAGATGTGCATGTTGGCCTATGGTACTGGGAAGAATGGTGTCCGTTGTAACCAAAAACGTTGAACGAAGGGTACAAACAAAATGGCATTATTGACAACAGTTAACAAAGTACCTCCTTTACAAAGAACATACTTAAAGAAAATCACTGTTTGTGATATTTTTCAATTTAAAAACTTTTTAAAATCCTTGCTCTATAAGAAAGGTTGCAACTTCTAAACTGATATTTCAGCTGTGAAATTGTGCAGAAGCTTGGACCAGTACAATACGTGTGAATTGATAGCAAAGGATTGCACGGAATGTAATTGCCAATGCGCAGCATGTAATCGTAACATGTATGATAGCAACGTCTTCATCTTTTATGTAGCGAAGCGGTTTGTAACCTCTGGGTCACGACCCAAAATTGGGTCACGAGGCCATTTTGAGTGGGTCGCCATGAGTTTCCATTTTAGAGTACGAACTGTCCTATGTTGTCCCGCTTATCCATGCCATATGCATTCTAGACAAATAATTAATTCATGCCAAATGTTGCGTGAATTTGAAATTACCGGTAAGTATGATTATGGCATTTCAGATGCAGCCGAAAATGTGTCGTGCGCGCACTGGGCAAAAATCGGTGCCGTTTTCGCTCCATACCATGTCGAAGTCCTCAACGTACACTTTCACATACATTTATATTGCTTAAATCAGCATGCTATATAAACTATTTTTCGCTTGTCAGCGTGCTTATTCTCTCCACGATGAACTAAATTATCATAGTGTCCATCAAACAAGCTGTTGAAAAATTGTCGCCGACGCGTCGGCATAAATTCAAATTATTGTAATCTGAACGGGGGCACATTTCAAATCGAATATATATATATATGCAGATACTTAATTTCCATGATCGGCATAAAGTACATATCAGATAGAAATGTGATTTAATGTTGAAACAGACAATCACATCAAACATACCACGAACACAATAAAAAATCTAACAAAAAATACTTAAGTCTAAAATTGTCTAAAAATATCCATTAAAATTGATAGGTTAAGCAAAAACTAATACACAAAAGAAGTATAAAACACATCTGGCAAAGTTAACATTCCATTGTCTCTATCTATCACTAAAGTCTATATTTAATCCCCAATAAGGCAGCCGCGGCACGAGGAAAGAAACTCTCTCGGATGCGATTTGTCTTAGCACGGACACGGTCTAGGGGGGCATGGTCGCGTGAGCCCATTAGAAAAGGTCTGCTGGCACGCCAAATTCACCCAACACCCCCCCCCCAATCCGCATATGTTCATTGCATCATTACTCTGGGTAAATTTGGCGAGGACCAGAATTGGCGGATCACTCAGGTGTCATACCGCTGAGTACTTCTATATGCCGATTACGGCGCCAGTATTGTGAAGTATTTCGGCAGATGGTCATTGTGTGACCATCACTTTCGGGTGTGTCACACTGCTGTGTCACCAACGTAGGAAGAAGAAACAGAAATGTTCGTGAAATAGTTCATGACTGTACATACCAAACTCTTTAACCTACTAAAAACAGACGCGGTATTTTTAACGCCCGTAGGACCGAGGGCCGGTGTCATAAAGTGTACTTAAAGTTACGCAATTACTTACCGTCACGTGTTACATAAACTCCTGTATTTTCTTATATAGTCGGATTAAATACGTCGAATCTTCGCCTAAATCGGAGAGTCGATCCATTTAATCCGAGGTAATGTGTTTTTCTTGCTTAAGTCGGACCGCAGCTTTCGACAACAATCATTTGTTGCTTGGAAAACAAAATACCCAGCTAGCAAATCTCATTGGACTAATGAAGTTAAGCCAGGACTTTTTCATTGGTCCATAATTGGTTTATCTCATTGGCCCAAAGATGATTTGAGCTCGCGCCGTGTATATTGTCAATGATAACTTCATTGGCCTGTACTGGCCCAATGATTGGACCAGTGATGGGCCAATGAGATGCCAATGAACATGCCAATGAGATTCGAAAACAAATTCTTACGCATTTTATGCAATCATACAACATGCTAACAATCAAGCAAACGATTAACGATACATATCAAATTCACGTTTATAACCACATACGTTTATTGACTGGGTGGTGGTTAAGTGATATATATATATATATATATATATATATATATATTGAGAGTCAACACCATCAAAAATTAACCTTAATTGTATCTAAACTTTTAACTTCGAGTTAATTATTGTATTATTAGAGTATTTAGAGTACTCTATACAACATGTTGTGATAGAAAAGTGTAAGTTAAAGCCCTAACCAAAAAGTCTTCGAACGTTTGACTTGTTTACAAACTGTCAATGACTACACCAGAGCCAGAGATCACAATTTAAGAAGCTGTTGATAACAATTAAGAACAGTCGATGTTAAAACAAGAAGATAGCGTCGACACGAGCAAGCCAGAACACTAGCTACCCCAAAAGGATGAGCGCGACGATGTCCCGGTGTTTGTCTCTATGGTTTGACGCTCTGCACCAACAAGTGCGAGGGCATTCTCATCAGACAGTCGCAACAAAGAATTACGCCGAGCAAGATGACTGACTTACAATCAATAATGAGCTATGACGTTAGAGAATCATGCCAAAGGAAACATAACAACAGGTATTCTAAAACTGCGTAATTTTTTGTTTGATTAAGTAATCATAAGCTATAAAGTTAGATATTCCTGACAAAATAAAGCACATAATTATTCTAATATTGCGTATTTTTTGTTTGTTGCTTGTGGACATCAACATCTATAAAATTGCCGCAGTACTCAGTCACGTTCAGGCATAATTCACAGGTAACTAAGAGCTTTTAGAGGGCTGTCTTTGGTGCTAGCGCTAGGATATATTTTCTTCGTTTAAGTAGAATTTTTGCATAACTCAGATTAAATCTCTCGGTTCGATTGAAACAAACTTACGCGAGGTTTACTCTATTTAAAAAACCGCGTCATTTTAAAGCAATCATTTTAGCGTAAAAGACTAAATGAAATGAAATTTTAAATGGTTTTGCAACTTCGCATACGTAAACGTAATACTCTTGTCAAGTAATGTACCAAATATGAAGCCTGTTCATTGCGAACTCATGCCACTAAGCCTGCTCAAACGTGATCACTGACGTGTCACAAAGCAACCTGCCCGTCAGATGTTGTTAAAGGCACCACAGATAGGGCCGCTGAGGGCGCACTGTCCTTTAGCACGGCGAACGGCATTGCGGCCTGTTGTTTCAGACTGTACAGGAAATTGCAATCGGGAAATTTAATATTATTGATATCACCGTAAAGATAATAATCGTATCTACAAGTTTGTCGCTGTACCAAGGAATTGTGTTAACCTTTTGAGTTATTGCCGTTTGAACATCGCAAATGTTCAACCTTGCATTATATACGCTGCAGCGTATGCATTGCAGGATTAAGCATTTGCGATGTTCAAACAGCAATAACTCAACAAATAAACTCAATTTCGGAATGCATCCAGCGATACATTTATAGATAATCTTTACGGTGATATAAAATAATAAATTCCGCGATTGCAATTTTAGGTAAGGCCAAAAACACCAACCCGCATAGATACGCTACCTGCTAGCGGTGCTAACTGCGGTGACGTCACAACGACCGCTAGGTGTTGCAACAAACTGTGCAGAAAATTTACAGAAAAACGCAACCAAAAGGGGCCTTGAACAGCGTGACAGGGTGACGGAGTGGGTTAGTAGTTGAATATCAGGACACTATTTTTCGAGTATCTTTCATTCAGATTGAGATTTTAAAATGTTCATTTCGCACTGTCTTTAAGGACGTTCTTAGCCGCACCACGAAACCGTCCCATGTTCCGTTAGCTACGCAACCATCGACCTCTTTATGTAAAAGCATGGATGATTCCTCTCCGTATCCGTATATCTACTGCTGTGGTTGATCGGGGATGTATCTGCGTGTGCCGCTTCCGCAGCTCATCCAAACAGTGGTGCAGGAGGACCGGGCTGGACGGCTAGCGGTGGTGGTGATGTAATAGTGCTGGGGGAAATTCTACGTGACGTTGCACGTAGTGTTGCTACCTTCCGCAGCATTGTCGACACGAAGATCGTTCTCTCCTGACTGTATTGTCTGGTTTTGTGTATCGGCAATTGCGCCATTAGACACGAACGCTGGGCAGTTTCACATGATAGTCGCGGTGTCCAATTCCGACGACCACGCCTACTTTATCCCACTATTTGAAAGTGGATTTTGCAATATTGTTTATGCGCCAATGTGTAACTGTGGTAGAGGGCGAGATTGCCTGTTGTAACGTTCTTAACTCCGTGCGTGTGCTTGCCCGCAGCTAGCGAGTGTGTGCGAGTGTGTGCGAGTGCGTGCGAGTGTGTGCGAGTGCGTGCGAGTGCGTGCGAGTGCGTGCGAGTGCGTGCGAGTGCGTGCGAGTGCGTGCGAGTGCGTGCGAGTGCGTGCGAGTGCGTGCGAGTGCGTGCGAGTGTGTGCGTGCGTGCTGGCGTGTGCGAGTGTGTGCGTGCGTGCTGGCGTGCGCGCGCGTGTGCGTGTGCGATTGTGTGCGTGCGTGCTGGCGTGCGCGCGCGCGTGTGTGTGTGTTCGTGCGCGTGACATACTTCGAATCGTGCGAACAAACAAAATTATATTACTTCTCATTTACTATATAATTTTTCGAGATAAAACAGCGTCATGTGCTGTCTACACAAACAATTAAGTGCCCTGTTGTCGGGCGACATAGTGTCGCTCGACCAATAAGACGCGCTGACAATCGGAAAATTGTTCCTCGAGTATACCTAAATGGACAGTGGAAACAGAACGAAACCAACTATGATGGACAACACGGAACGAAGCCAAATGCGTACCCACTGACAGAGCGAGATGGCGTAATTGCACAACAGCCTTACGAGCCACAAGGCCCGAAGAGGATAGGTAAGATGAGGTGAGGTGAGGTGAGGTAAGGTGATGTAAGCTAAGATGAGGTAAGGTGAGGTGAGATGAGGTATGGTAAGGTAAGATGAGGTAATGTGAGGTAAGGTAAGGTAAGATGAGGTAAGGTGAGGCAAGGTAAGGTAAAGCAAGGCAAGGCAAGGCATGATAAAGTAAGATAAGGTAAATGAGCAGAACTGATGTGGAAGATGTATGCACCTGCGAACCGCCATCTCTAATTCCGTGCAGTCGTGGTGGCGATGGTTGGCGAACAGACAGCGCAAACAGATCGCCTGCTCGCACGTGTGGCAGTACACGTCCCTCATCTTGTCCACGTGCAGCGGACACCGCAACGAAATCGTCTTTGTTCCCGGCATCTTCGCTTCCGCGAGATCAGCGGCCCAACGACGTCCCTACTCCGAGTGGCAGCGAGCGTGTGTAATGCTGGAGTCTCGGTCTACGCGATAAGGTTAAAGGGCTTTTCTGGTGAAGTGTGCTTGATCTGAAACATGGTATGTGTTATCTATATTTACCCTGAAACGTCGCCGTTCGTTTCGTGATTCCAAGGACTAATTCAGTGCTTTTCAATTAAATTAGATCCCCGAAAAGGTACTTTTAATTTATTTTTTGGACAATTGCATTTCTGTGGCTTTCTTATTAAACATCGTACATGTAAAAAGCTAGTTTTGCAACAGGTAAAAGCAAATGTTTCTTTGTTATGTCTTTACAGGGAACAATGGTGTCTTTATTGGGCATTTTGTGTTACATACTTGCAATGTCATTTCCTTAGTTACATGGGAACATGTCCTTTCCAGCTTTATATTAAAAGTAAATTTTCCCAAAAGTCATTTACGAGGTTTCATCAAAGTGTCCCAGACTTGTAAAAGTGTTCCTTTGGTTGGGCTTTGGTCGGAAAAGAGAGTTTTTTAACTTAAACAGACACAGAAAAATACGTATGCTTAGACCCACCACGTACGCGCAATGCGAAGCTAACAACATTACACAAAGGCAAGCCAGTAACAACAGTCGCTGCTTCAAACTACCTGTATCCAAGACTGAACAATATAAAAGACCGTCATCGAATAGAACGCCCTCGTAGGTGACATTATCAACCTGCACACATCCAACGCATTTTCGTCTACATTTGTGAGGCAAAGGGTTGCACTTAGCGGCTAGCAACCTTCCCTGCTGTCTTGTTTTGTTTTGTTTTTAAATTTATGGTGCTGTATAAAGTATTAAAACAAACCTGTTTTCAAAACTTGCGCTGCGCACACCCTAAACGTCACGTTTATAATAGCTGCGATCGGCTTCTATGATGCCCCACATGCAACATCCGAAGTGGGATCTTCAGATTCAGAACAAATGGGCTGGTGCCACTTACTATTATTAATAAGTTCACTTGTTATAATAAAATGGGCTTGAAGTGCAAGATCAAACGCCCACCTGCCACCTGCCCACCCTACCTAGACTTAGCATCTCCCTTGGAGCGAATCGTTTGAAACCCTCCGCGGACGCCACTGTAGCCGGGAAGTCGCTGTCAACTGCCCTCGTCGCCTTCCAAGTCTCTTGTGTCGGCGTCAGTTCGGGTGTTTTTGACAATCGGGGACGTCATATCCGTCGCGTCATTTGCTAGTCAGTGACGTCATAAACTACGTATCCTCGAGATACGACAAGACGATGGTTGAGTATTGCATCTTCTGGTGATAATAGTAAATATGGCGATGACGACGATTCTAATATCCTTATTTTAAAGCGTATTTATATGTTAATGCAGATGTTTAGGGTATATGTGTAAGCCTTATATTCACAAAATATTTGTTATGTACGTTGTTGGTTACATGTTCATAGCTTTCCCCAGACATCATATTCAACACAAGGGGATCACCGGAAGTAAAACAGGTAGAGGCACGAAACAGCGTTTGTAACTGAACCATAGCTTTGTAGAACCGGGCGACGGAGTGGTATTTTGATAGCCAATTTTTGGCGTGGATCGCCCCGAACACCTTACGCATAGTAACAAATGAACGTTCATGGGGTGATCGCACGGTGGCGCCACTATTCACCCAAGAAGTAACACTCAATTGATTATTTTAGAAAGCACATATGACATTGCAATAGAGGTGCATTTCTGGGGTCTGGAGGCATAAATAAGGGCTCTTTGTCTGAATTATCATTGACGATTTATTAGATTGCGAAAGCTGGACTCATGACGGCACGTTATAATACCCAGTGCTCGATGTTTGTTCGTAGGGGCTTGTGTCGTGATTGATTTGAATATCAGTACAGTTAGCTCGTCTGGTTCAAATTATATGAAGTAGCAATGTGCGACAACTGGTTCATATCTGTTTTGGCGCAGTTGATCATAACGTACGTCAAAGGACGCATTGTAAGTGTGACGGTGACAAACTACCAGGACGTAGTTTCTGTAAAGACATAGTTTTTCCCAAAAAGATAGAGCATCTATAATTCACTATCTATAACACTCAGGTTACTCCCTTTCCATTTGCTGCACACCGGTAGGTCTTTGTTGTCAACCTTTTATCATCGGCTGAGTCACGCCATCTATACCAGACAGCTATCGGGAGGCGGTTATGCAAAGAACACGCCAGCGAGATACGACCGAAGCGATCAAGCTGGTCTTCGGGAATTGGTCCAAAAGCGGTTGGTCACATTGATGGGTAACGAGTTCCAGTCTCACAACTCCTGGCTGTCGAGTCGTGGAACAAAAAGACGAATCGGTAGTTGGTGGTCCACCTTGAACTATTTATGCCAGAGATCATAGTGGTGTATCCGAGGATCGGTCTGGTAGCCCAGTCAATTTACGGTTTGACCTCGATAAAATTGCAACAAAAATAATGTTTTGCGGGAAACAAGCCCCAAGCATATACCGAACAACATGTCAAAAATCAGACAAAATCGTCACGGGGAAAACATCGAATTTGCTTAAATTAAAAATGGCCGCTCAAACCAATGTTTTCTCTCATTATGACTCCATATTTAAGGAAGAACTGATCAAATGACGTAAATATTATATAAAAATATAATGTATCTGATCACACTGATGTTACTAGACATGACTGAACACAACGGGTGGTGTGTAAGCCGCCCCCTGTCGAGTGTATCACGAAGTACGCGAAGCCGGAAGACGGGAGCTCGCAACTACCTTCAATGTTCTCCAACTGCCGATGGTTGGGCAATTGGACCGTGTATTCTTTAGCATCAGATACCCGTGTCGAACACAACAGTCGAGGAGATACTCCTGGCATTGCCATTCTTCCCTGCAAGGCATATCGCCAGATTTTCAGCATATACTGCAAAATGCATTGTTTAGTTGTGAAATCCTACTGCATGGATTTCCTAAGAAATATACCGTTCATATACATGATATACGCAAACAATGAACGGATTAAACGAGCGATAACAGAGGGGTGTTAGCTTCTCTACCGTTATGTCACACAAAACTATTTTTGTCGGTGTATCTTCTGTTGAGATACTTCATGAAGACATAGTATGTAGTTTAACGTATTTATTGGTCAAGTTACTTAATTACTGATCCAAAACCCAGCTCCATAGCCGATCAGGCCCCACACAACATTTACCAGCTGGCTGCCTACGGCCTAGTCCAATATCCCGGATAGCACACCTACAGCGGGCCGACAGTGGGCCGACAGCGGGCCGACAGCGGCAAAGTAATCGGCCCGGGTCGAGGGATTTTTGTCTGTAACCACGCCACTTCACATGAGTCTGGAGAACTGAGATTAAGATATGCAACTTCTGAGAACAGAACACAACCTTTTCCGTTTGACACAACGGTAGAATTAATTTGTGTAAAATGTGCTTAGTGTTAACCTATCCTAACACAAACGCAAGTACTATAAAAGCCATAATTTCTTATAAGTTATGATACAAAGATGTATTGTATGGCAACCTAAAGAAATGGCGCGAAGATATACAAATTATATTTATATATTTTCGTCTATTAGACTTGCCGTTACCAAATAATACATGCTGTACTGAAATATGGCGAAATCCAATAAAACGGCATATCTCGGCTCAAGGAGGAGGGTAAATTATGGACCAACCCACACAAATTGAAAAAATAAAGAAGTTAATAGTGTATGGAATCAAAGAAACACTGTTCGTGATGTAAGCCAGTCTGTACCCAATGAACAAATGATAAAACGGCCGATATTTTAATTGAATAGGGGTAAAATATAATGGACGCACCCCAACAATTTTCTGATTCCGTTCAAAAAGCTAAATTGAATAGCCAATGGATGCAGAGAAAAACATTTCGTGAAGTTACCCTGGTTGTATCCATATACAATGTAGAAAAAGTGGTATAACGGCAGATTTTGTTTGATAAGGGGTAAAAACAATGGACCCACCCAAACAGCTTTATGACTTCGATCGAATAGTTAGAGATACTAACAAAACGAAGCAGAGAAACAAATTTGATGATGTAACCGGATTGTATCCATATCCGATGGAAAAATTTAGTAAAACGGCAGATTTATTTGGTAGGTGGTGACAAATAATGCACCCACCCAAAATAATTGCTAACTCCGATCAAAAAGTTAAAGCAACCAACATAAGGAAACTGTGGAACAAGTTTGGTGATTTTATCCGGTCTGTCCCCATATCCAAATAATATGTCGCTCGGGTACCTGACTAATACCGATGCGACAGCTTCAGTATAATTAGGTCCCACATGGGCATATGGCCTTGAAAGTATCTCGTGTGAGTAATTGTCGTAAAACATGTAAGGATACAAGCTACCTGCATACGGAAAGACTTGAAAGGGTTTCTTCTAGAAGCCCGAACATCAAACACTGGAAAACTCTCGCGTTACAAAAACAAACAGATGTAGCATCACGTGGTTCTACGGCCTCTTTACTCAGTGAATTCAAACACAAACCAAAAAGGCGGTGTTTTGAAGATTAATAGCATTTTTAAACACAGCTGTCGAGTGAAAAACGTATAATTATGTTCTTTACCCTGTGGTCGTAGTCCAAGGTGACTTAGGAATGACGATTGTGGCAAATCCACGTAGGCTATGCACCGCCGTGATGTCTTCCTGATAAAGATAACATTATAACTAATATATGTCCTTAAACATCATACATGTAAGTCCAACTAGTATCGGTCACATCTTATCAGTCTTGCCACCCTACTAACTATATCACAGTTTGCGTCGTTAGCATGCTGGGCGTTCACGGCAATTATATGACACGATAAGAACACCTTTAACCACATAAGTTACATTGCTCGAGGTACAATACAATTGTTTCGACCTTAGAACTAAACAAGGAAGTTTCCTAAGTTCTGACAATTTAAGACCATCCTTTTTGTCTAATGGTCAACGAAAAACTTAAATAAAACTTTAATTGTGAATAATTAATCGATTAGTCGCATATACATATATATATGCGCCTGATACAATAGCTGACCGGTTTAGCTCGATTAGCAGGGTGTGGCCTCTAACCCCTAGTGGCCTCTGGTGAATTAACATATATATAGTACTAGAATATCCACCAGGGTTATATGTCCCCCAAGTTTAACATTTAGCCGGCCGCGGCTAACATAATAAATTGAAATCATTAACTAAGGACGGACCTAGGTTCTCGGTGTGGATTACTATGGTACCCCGCATTGCTTCGCGTTGACCGTCGTAACGGTCTGTTCGGAGTAGTTGATTCTTCTACGTCCGAGTTCAAGTCTAAATGGCCATTGTTCGGTTGACAAGAGACTGTCACCTCGTATGGTGGGTGGTCAGTTTCCTCACTGTCTTGACCTAGTCTGCTCAGTCTTGTCCCTTTCGCAGTCTCTGGGACACAAACCCGCAAGTCTTGGCGGTTAATTATGCGCTTCTTGTGCCCCCTCGCCGGTACGACTACGTATGTGTCGTCCTTTTGTTCTGTCACTACGTACACTCCCGGGTCCCATGCATCCGCAATCTTGTTACGCCCTCTCACCCTATTGCGTAAATGTACACGTTCCCCAACTCGCAGTGCATTCTCCCCGACATGCTTGTCATAACTTGCTTTTCGGTTAGCAATGTCTAACTTCAGCTGTTCCGCAGCTTTAGCATAGGCACTTGTCAGTCTAGCCTGATGATAGTCCACCCAGTCCAGGTTGGCTCCATGAACCGTTTGTAATTGGAGGGTGTCGTCACTGTGCAGTTTGATATCGATCGGTAAGCGCGGAACACGACCGAACATGAGATAGAATGGACTAAACCCCGTTGCAGCATGAGGGGTCACATTATATGCATACGTAAGTTCTGGCAAATATTCCGGCCATTTGGTCTTCTGAGCGGGTGTCAGTGTGCGTAACAATCCATGCATTGTTCTGTTGTATCGCTCACATTGTCCATTTCCCATGGGATGGTACGGTGTCGTACGAGATTTCTCGATACCGTATATCTTATACAACTCTGACAATTTTTGCGTCAAAACATCTCCCTTGATCAGAGTGTATACGACACGGAACTCCATAACGCAGAAACCATTCCCGTACCAGGGTTTTAGCTACCGTTAGGGCTGTTTGGTTTCTCGTCGACACGGCTATTGTGTATTTACTGTACACGTCGGTCATGACCAGGACATTCTCGATGCCGTTACTAGCTGGTTCGAGAACTGTGAAGTCTATTGCTATGACTTCTAATGGGCCCCTTGTCACAATACTATGCATTGGAGTCCGTACCTTCAAATGTGGCATCTTTGCAAGATTACAACGATCACACTTCGAAATCCAATTCAGGATGTCGGAACGCATATTCGGCCAGTAGAATCTTGCTCGTACTAGCTTCTCAACTCTATCAATGCCTTGATGTCCCATCCGATCATGTAATTCTTGTAATACCTCCTCCCTCATTGTACGCGGTAACAACAACTGGCTTACCTTTTCTCCACTCATTGGGTCTATTAGGGTTCTTCACAATTTTCCGGAACAGACCTGAATGCGGTCCCATTGTTGTAGCAGTTTCGCTACTGCCGGTTGTTCTTTCCGTCTTTCTCCGAGTGTCGATTCTCGCCCTCTGTCGATGTAATGCCAGACTCGACCCAAAACCGGATCATAACGTTGTGCCTCCTGGATCGCGTCCGAACTAAGACTTGGTAGGATCGGCGACTCTACATACTTGGATGTATATCGCACCTGTGCTGTGTTGGTACAGACTGCTGCCTTGAGTAATTTCTGGCGCAAATCGCACGGCAACACCGTTACTTGGAGGATGTCAGCTATTTCGTCTTCTTCGATGACTGTGAACTCTTTTGTTTCAGTCTGAAGTGGTTTCCGGCTCAGACCGTCTGCCGATGCATTAAGTCTTCCGGAACGATAGCGAATGCTGAAATTGAACCTGGCTAGCACTGCCTGCCAGTGGTGTTCCGCCGCCGTTAGCTTTGCCGAAGTCTGAATATACGACAATGGGTTATTGTCGGTATATACTACAAACGGAACACTCAATAAATAGTCGCGGAATTTCTCAGTCACCGCCCATTTCACTGCTAACAACTCTAATTTCATAGAGCTATAAGCCGTTCGGTTCTTCTCAGGACCCCTGAGACTACGGCTAGCATAGGCTATAACTCGGGTTTTCCCTTCCTGTTCCTGGAGTAGTAACGCTCCTAGTCCTTGGTGACTGGCGTCTGTCTCCAGAATGAATGGTTTCGTGAAATCAGCGAATCCCAAGACTGGAGCTGTAGTAAGAGCATGTTTCAGTGAATCAAATGCTTCTTGGTTTTCCTGCCTCCACACAAACGGTACCGGTTTGGCTGAATTCCACTTTCTACCTGGTTTTCTCTTCTTTCCTTTGTTGGGATCTTGATTCACCAATTCATATAGAGGTGATGCCAACTGTGAAAAGTGATGAATGTAACGTCGGTGATATCCCGCTGTTCCCAAGAAAACCTTGAGTTCTCTCGCATTCTCAGGTACTGGCCATTCCCTTACTGCGTTCACCTTCTCTGGATCCCCAGAAATCCCTTCATTAGAGATTATCTGTCCCAAATAAGAAACTGATTCCTGAAATAGGTAACATTTAGTGGGCTCAATCTTTAGACCGTGAGATGCCAGTCGTTGGAACACCAAATTCAGTCGTTCAAAGTGTTCTTCAATGGTAGAGGAGTAGATGATTATATCATCCAAGAAAATAAGTACTTTTTCATTCATCTCTTCCCTGAACACAATGTGCATTAATCTCTGGAAGGTTGCTGGTGAATTGCAAAGCCCGTATGGCATTTTCTTGTACTCATACAACCCCATGGGGGTGGTGAACGCTGTCTTGTGTTGATCAACCTCGTCTATCTCCACCTGATTATAAGCCGATTTCAAATCGACAGTCGAGAAATACTTTCTCATCCACTCGGGGAAGTGGAAACGCATCTTTTATTGTCTTGGTATTAAGCCTGCGATAATCCACGCACATCCTAATCTTACCGTTCTTCTTCCGACAAATAACAATCGGACTCGCAAATTCCGACTGACTGGGCTTAATTATCCCTTTGTGGACTAGATCTTTAAAGTGCGCTTTAACTTCCTCAAACTGAGTTGGTGGAATGCGACGATAGGCCGCCTTAACAGGGCTGTCGTCTGAAGTGTATATTCGGTGTTTAACCGTGTCCGTCAATCCCACGTCATTCTCGTCCTGGGCAAATACTTGTTGATGGTTATGCAATAATTCCATTAGTCGATCTTTGTCTATTGGCGGTATCTCACCTATGTGTACCTCTTCCATCCAGTTGTACCCAGGGTCAAGGGGTGACGCATCAGATATATATTTCCATTGCTCGCTTCTTACCTGTCGTGTAGTAGCAGTTACCTGTCGTGGTTCCAGCGACACTCGCAAGCTGTCATCCAATTCTTCGAAATCAACGAAGTGTTCCTGATTCCGATCGACTACATCTACCGTATATATTCTCCCGACAGGTGAATGGGAACGTAGCCACACATCTTCGGAGGTCGGGTTGAGGATAGTTACTTCGAAATGTCCGTTGATGGAACCTACTAAACAAGTTTCGAGTAGTAAACCTCCATTTAGGGGAACATCGAATGGCTCTACCATTCCGTTACCGGTGCAATGTGGACCTGATACTGTTACGTTACACGACGACCATGCTGGTATCTTAACACTAGTATCACCTGCAATTTTCACTACTCTTCCATCGATATCCTGTTTCGGGTTAGTATCATGGGTCTCAATAGTATGAAGTAATTCCCTTATCTCTGGCATGTCACCCAAAACATTCATACCCAGTATTCCAGACGTTGGTCGGGAGGGGACAAACCCTGGTGGATCTTTTTGTATCAAAATACCTTTGTTCTTAACGACCGTGCCCAACACATTTATATCGGCTGTGAAGTACCCTATATAAGGGAACTCTAGAGCATTGGCTGCTTCCAGCCGTAACCACGCTGATGCGTCCTTTAACCCATTGACTGACGTCATTAAATGTTCATTGAACCACCACTCCTGTAAAATCGTTACTTCAGAGCCCATGTCTAAAACCATATTGGTGTCTTCACCGGATATACAACGCGAAATTACTGGTGTCTTGCCAATGATGGCGTCAACTAACATAGAGTCTATGTTACTACACCCGCCTGCGTGACGCTCGACAGTAGGGCTACTTAGTTTTCCTGATGATTACGGGGTGTTGCGCTAGAATTTGGTTGCCCCCCGTATGCCCGATTTTCGGTTTGATCTGTAGTACGGCGCATGTCCCCAGCACGTTTCCAACAATTAGTGTAAGTGTGCCCGCTTCGGCCACAATACTCACAAGAGACCGAGCCACTGTTACGGGGCTTCGGTCTGCTAGTTCTATCGCCCCTCTCCACACCCCCCGACGACTGTTGTGCTCGCAACAAAGAAACAATTTGCGTCTGAGTTGTCGCGAGTAGTTCTAGCTGGGTGGCAATTCGTTCCAGAATACTCGGGTCGACGGGGGTGTGGTGAGGTTCATGAATTCCCCGAATACATGCATTTTTACACATACTGCTCAATCCGTCCTCCTCAAGACGGATCGCCTCCGACCTCAGAGCACTAAATGAAACCGTAGGCTGGGTGCGGACCAATTTTTTCATTTCCCGTTTGATTTGTGGATCAACCAGATTCTCGCAGAATACCTCTATCAAAGTTTCATTCTTACTCTGTGATTTGTCTGATAAGCCTTCGGAGATTTCTAGAAGTGCCCGGGAAAAATCCCTAACGCTTTCTCTATTTCCTTGACCTCTATCATACAACTCTTTCTTTAACTGCGCATTACTCCGGGTTTCCCCAAAAGTGGACACAAGTAAAGCAAATAGTTTATCGACTGAGTCTTTCTCTTCCTCTGGCGCATACCTGACTTCTTCCCGGGCAGGTCCATCCAGGTGTGCGATCAGGAAATGTAACCGCTCGACCGATGAGATGGAAGACAAACAGTTGCGGGCATCTTCCATCCAGTCGTGTAGATCACACGAATGACCCTCGAACGTCTTTAATTTTCGGGTCGTAGGGGCAGTAACCGTGACGTTGATGGATTGTTGGTTTCGCTTGAACGTTTCCACCATTTCCTCTAGTCGCTCTAACTTCTCGTCTGCCGACGTCATGCTTTCTCGACTCCCTCTGGGAGCTTACTCTGTCGGACCCCACTTCTGGTACCACTTGTAAACAAGTCAGACGACTGTGCTTGTTTGGGCACGACAGAGTTTATTGAATTGTCAATGTTTAAGCTCCCAGAGGGATACTCAACGTTCTGTAACATATAATCACATAATGTTACAAATGGATAGTTATCGTGTATATATCAGCAATAACAAAGTAACAGCAATACATAATCAATCCCAATACATTCACGTCACCTTCTGCACTATGTAATTACACACCTATTATTACAGGATAATATTCGCATATGTAATTCAAACCTTTTAGAGACATAGTAATACACACCAGTGAATTCGAGATAGTACTTCGTATTACTACATTACCTAGCATCTGCCTATGCAGTTGCATTAGTTACATGACAATACTGAACTACCCAGTATATAGAACCGCCACGCCCTTATAATCCCCGTCTAAATTGGAAACATAACACCATTAATAAATTTCACGTTACGTATTATTCTAATATATCATATAATAATAATAATCCTATACAATGCAATGATTAAACCCCCACTACAAATAACACATACATATAACAAGACTAACTTACCAGGCCGTAGGTATAAACGAACTACTGGGCCCAGAGACTCTTCAAGTGCGGGTGTGTCTCTGTCACTGGCCCAGGGCAAACTGCGCCTGATACAATAGCTGACCGGTTTAGCTCGACTAGCAGGGTGTGGCCTCTAAACCCTAGTGGCCTCTGGTGAATTAACATATATATAGTACTAGAATATCCACCAGGTGGGTGGGCGTGTGCGTATGTTAGCACTGTGTACAAGCACGCACTTATGTTATTTGCATGTTGATACGAAGTCGATTGCTTAGTAAGCCGCATGACGTCAATGACGTTACAGCAGTGGAACGGGTTTAACAAGATTTAAGATTTAACAAGATTGCCACCCAGAGAATTAACTATAGGTGGCAGGTGGACAAGGAAGCCCTTTGGCTTATCGAAAGTCCGACCCTTTTATCTATGTGTATCCCGCCCGTCTGAGGTATATGTCGATTTTATTTTTAAACATATTCATGCTACTAGCACCCACACAATCAGCAGGTAATCTGTTCCATTCATTTACAGTCCTTTGTGAAAATGAAAACTTTCTTATATCCAATCTACTCTGCTCCTTTGCTAATGCAAGTTCATGCCCTCTAGTCCTTCTATCTTTCTTAACTGAGAAAAACATATTTCTATCAATATTTTCATAACCCTTCAATATTTTAAACACTTCTATCTGATCTCCTCTCAATCTCCTGGTCTCTAGTGTTGTTAAACCGCATTTTTTAGGCGTATTTCGTAACTAAGATCCTTCAGATTTGGTATCGTTTTAGTTGCTCTCCTCTGCACTCTTTCTAGCATATCTATGTCCTTCCTGCGATATGGCCTCCACGCTTGAATACAATATTCTAAATGAGGCCTAACTATTGTTTTGTGGCAGCGGTGTTATTAGCTCTTTTTCCTTATACGTTATGTTTCGCCTAATTAATCCAAGGATTTGATTTCCCTTTGAAGCTGCAATTCCGCACTGCTCTGAAATCTTCATATCAGCACTAATGTTTAACCCTAAGTCCTTTTCTTTTACAGTAGTACTTAGTACAGTACCCCCCATTATATATTCTACTTCTTTGTTCCCATGTCCTGTGTGGAGGCATTTACATTTCCCAAAATTGAACAGCATTTGCCACTTTTCAGACCATTTGATCAACCTGTCAAGATCATCTTGTAAATGCTGTCTATCTCCATCACTTTTAATCCTTCTAAAAACTTTTGTATCATCCGCAAATTTCAACACCTTGCTTGTTATTTCATCATCCAAATCGTTGATATATATTAAGAATAATATAGGACCTAATACTGATCCCTGTGGTACCCCACTCAATACCGATTTCCAGTTTGAAGCCTCCCCATCAACTACTACACGTTGTCTTCTGTCAATCAGCCATTGTTCTATCCAGTTTATTATACCATTTCCTATGCCATGGGCCTTTAGTTTAAGCAGTAATCTTTGATGTGGTACTTTGTCAAAAGCTTTTTGAAAATCTAAGTAGGCGATATCTACTGGTGATCCCTCATCTACCCACTTAGTGATGTCTTCCAAAAAACATAACATATTTGTTAAGCATGACCTCGCTTTAAAAAAAACCATGTTGAGATGGGTTTATCAAGTTTTGTTTAACAAGAAAATCCACCATGTGATCTTTAATTAGTCTTTCTAATAATTTACAAATCACTGATGTTAAACTCACTGGTCTATCGTTCTCTGACTTGTTTCTCGAACCTTTTTTGAATAACGGGTTGGACGTATTAAACATAGGGACGCTCCCCACGTACTTTTAGTTCACTTCAGTGACATATTATAACCTCACTTCCTGTTCCGCGGTCATTCAGGCGACCATTTGAGTCATTCGTGTCCGCAATTGTTAACCAAGGGCGTTCTCTCGTGTACCAACGTGCGGTCAATGCGGCAATATTGCGTAAGATACATTTGAATAGACCAGGAGTATCACCTGTCATATCTACGTATGGAATCAGCCATGCGTGTCACACTTGGCGCCCGTTATAGCGCCAGTAATAGACGCCGTTGTTGTTCCGTTGATAACGTGTAGACCTGCCACACTGCAGCCTTCATTATTCTCGATATGGGGAGCGTAACTTTTTATCAGTATGCCTACCTTGTCTTGGTTTGCGTCAAACGATCTTGCCAGGTGTTGTCGCCAGTCACGCGTGACGATCCGAAATGTTTGTGTTTGACATCGCTACGGCCGTTTGACATTACTGTAGATGTTTGTATTTGCCTTTGTCCAACCTTGTGCAAATTCGTCAAAAATCAGAACGAGAACTATGCCTGGTTTCTTGTTAGTCATAAACACACGTGTACATATTTGTTGTTATACTCACTATTGTACGTGAGTTTAGCATGCCGTTGTCGCTTAGATATGAATAGGTTGTGACCATTTACAATTATAGCGCAATGTCCAGTACGTAGGACTGCTCAAAACCATTTAAGTATTAACCAGCATGCGATCTTTTCGTTCAAGTACCAACCATATTTTCTCATGGAATCGCGTATTCTGTCTTATGTGTTCTTCCTTCCTTGTTATCAAGTATCCCTCTCCTATCTGAGGGTTGGGGGTATTGACACTTGGTGTCGTTAACTTTTTTTTTTTTAATGTCCCCTTTCGCTGGTTGCTGAAATGCCTCTGCATGTTACGAAATTACAATTATCGGTTCACATATATTCTCTCCATTGTACCGTTATACTCAAACACAGAGTAATTGAATTAAGTTCATAATCATATTGTTGCTGTGATCGGTCATGCGCAAGTTGAACCAGATAACACATGGAGCTGAACTTATTAAAACCGTTTGAATTTCCACACACATTGACATTCTTACATTCTTACACCGTTAGAGTGGGGCTGCACCAGGGGTCCTCACTGAGTCCTTACCTGTTTGACTTGATTATGGATATGTTGGGCCGGGGCATCAAAGAACAGCCCCCCTGGTGTATGCTGTTTGCAGACGACATCGTGCTGTGCAGTACCAGAAGAGAGGAGGTGGAAAGGAAGCTCGAGGAATGGAGAAGTGCAATGGAAGATCGAGGACTAAAGATTAGTAGAAAGAAGACGGAAAGGTGCAACGAAAACAATGACCTAGAGATCCGGTTACAGGGCGAGGTAGTGAAGAGAGTGAAGACATTCAAATATCTAGGATCGACATTGGCGGATGATGGAGAATTGGATGCGGAAGTCACTCATAGAGTGCAGAGCGGGTGGAAGAACTGGAAGAGAGTATCTGGAGTGCTGTGTGACAGAAGAATGAACGTGAAGATCAAGGGGAAAATGTACAGGACAGTGGTAAGGCCAGCACTGATGTACGGGGCGGAGACATGGGCGGCAAAGAAGACACAGGAAAAGAAGTTGGATGTCGCAGAAATGCGAATGCTACGATGGATGTGCGGAGCCACAAAGATTGACAAGATAAGAAACGAAAGAATCAGAGGGACAACGAAAGTGGGGGAAATATCAAAGAAAGTCCAAGAAAGTAGGTTGAGATGGTATGGACACGTAATGAGAAGAGAGGAGGATTGTGTAGGAAGGAGAGCGATGGGAATGAAAGTGCAAGGGAAGAGGAGGAGAGGAAGGCCGAAGAGGAGGTGGTTAGACAGTGTGAGGGCAGATCTCAGGGAGAAAAGACTGTCGGGGGAAGAAGTGCACGACCGAGCGATACGGAGGCGAATGACATCATCATACATCGACCCCACGTAAAAAGTGGGACAAAGATGAAGAGAAAGAAGAAGAAGAAGATTGACATTCTTACATTCTCTGGCACTTCCTGTTGTTACTGCTGCGTCATTGCGTTGTGCTGTGAGCAGTCCAGGTGTCGGCCAGTCACTGTAAGTAATGCGCGCAATTCGCTTAACAAAAGTGTACATACCTGTGGATAACTTAGCGAACGTGTGAATAGCCTTATGTTATAGTGTATAACAGAGCCAGACCACTTTACAAATTTTCATCGAATTCTGACAGCAAGCTGTCAAAAATAGTGCGATACTTTGTCCAATCATTTCGCCGAAGCTAAGTAATAAATGTAGACAATTACAAAATATAGGTTGTATCATTATTGGCAAAATGATTCTGAAACGAATCGTGTGAACAAAACAAACATATATATTTAATGAACCTCGATTACCCGCATATTAGTGGCGAGAGGTGCACCGATCATTTATCGCCGAACGTCAATCATGTGCAAATTTATAAGCGGTGACGTGTCACAATTTGGACGATCACATATTGCTGTCACCGCCACGACTGACAGTGATCGATACACCGTCACGTGGCACGGGCACGGTCGAAGATAGACCAGCACTGTCACACATTACAGGCACGTCGAAGTTGGTTCACTGTCGGACTCAGCACCCGGCAAGCATCATGTCGGTCTTCGGGTGGACACCAAGAGATAAACAGACAGACCTCGTGAACGATTTTGAAAATGAGGAATACAACGACCCGGGCCAGGTAAGTCATGCTTGCGCATTTTGACATGTTTTTAAAAAATTGTATGTTGTAGGTTTATGCTAAACCACACTCATAACCAAGAGGTGATAATAATATTATTATTAACCGGAAGTTCGCGGAATAAGCTATACTTCGCCCCACCTGCTGTCTTGGTCGTGCGAAACAACCAACTACAAAGAGCAATTCGACGATCTTGCGCAATACTGCTGATAGCTGGTGTTAACTATTTTGAACTATTCTGTATACTAGTTTAACATTTCGTGGGAGTAACATTCAAATTGCAAATATTGTAGGCATACTAAAAGTTACTTGGCGGGCAGTGTACATTCGACGGAAAGCAGATATTGAATGCGGTATTCTGTACCAGAAGGTTAACGTTAAGGAAGACCACGGGAATGTCATTGTGGGCTATTAACATTGGCTTTTATGTAAATAATCATAATTGCTTCCGCGCGAGCACAAAGCGTGAATCTCTCCATAGGCCCACACACGCACTCACTCAAGCTCGTACACACGCAGGCGCTAACAGTTTACCAAAACAACACAGACGTTCATAGTATGTTTACCAAGTTAATATCGAGACCTCAGGTAGGCCGACAGTTACGCCAACTGCCCAAGGTTCAATAACTGGAAAGTCAAGAAAGACGTGTGAAATGCGGCTAATCCCGTTACGGAACTAAGTAGTACTTTTGTTCTTTAGACGACATCGTGAAATGCAGGTTCTGTCTCTGTGTTGCAAAACTATTCACACGTGTCTACCAAGTGAATGCTGGGTTGACCACTCATCAATATAAATTGGATTGAGAGATTGCTATCAACAGAATAGCTTGTGTGAACAGTTAGACCGTGGGGTAGCAACGACACAAATGCACAAATCAAACATTGTAGACAAAACTTGTGGTTAGAAACTATATACAAAGAGCAGAACAGCTCGCGTGGATTAAACTTGAGAGCACACGCGAAAGAGGGAGTTATCTGTCAAAGTCACTAAAAATTGTATTTGCCTGTTTCCGTGACATTTTTGCATACCAAACGGGAGGTACTTCCCATTTACTCCCTCCCCTCATTGGGCTAACGTACCCACTATGATCATACACCAGCATGCCTTATTAGCCTGTTGTGCTTTTTGTATTAATTATTGTCAGGGTATGACAGTAGACGTCAACTTGGTATTTTAGTGGAATAAGAGGGTAACGTATTTTAAAATAAAAAAGGTCATTTAATGATGATAGCATTGACCCGAGATACCATTTTTAATCTGGACATTTTACTTAACAACTGAGGGGGTCCGCATAGCCCCTTTGTTTGTTCACACAACCATACTTCTCAGCTTAGTGCCCCGAACACAGAATACTTTGATTTTGTTTGAATGATCACAAGGCAGACTTTGTGTAAAATTACAATTTATTTGGAGAAAGGAATTTGTAGAAAAGGCACATTGTTCTATAACAAAATAGATCATGCCAACACAGCAGTTTCTTCAACGCAGTAATTTATTTAAAAAAAACAATTCAACAACGGCAAAATTGGCACACAGTTTCGGTGACACATTCCGCAGAGAGTTTAATACAGGGAACGTTTCATTGTGTTTTGGTTGTTTGAAATATGTTGAAATTTTATCAAAAATCAGAAGTCTTTCAATAACTATGCTTCAGCAAAGAAATAACCCTTGCGCGGCTTCAGCAACACATTCGCCAAGTATATATAATATTTTAGTTGATAACATAAAGTGAAAGCAGCTTTAAAGCGGTTTACGCAAATGCGCTATTTATCTGAGATTTCTAGATTATATTCAGAACTGTCGTATCCTCTATGCAGCAAGCTAGAATGTCACAAGATACGGTGAAAACATACCGATTCACTACCCGACCAGTTTTGACGATCATCTGGCGAATGCAGCCACATGTAGCACTCGTAAACCTATTTTAGTAAGCCCCCTGTGTTAATGTTTGGTTTAGAAAACGGTGTATTTTCTCCGGACAACTGCGTAAATTTATAGAGGTAAATTGTTATACAGCGCGATATCTTGTCATTAGGACTACTTGAAAAGCATTACACATTACCATCTGGCAGACGTATTCCAAACAATACCATTTTGATATCTCTGGAAAGCATCCACACGTAGTCATCAAATGTAACTGACCGGAGAGAAAACTGTGAACACAAATCACAGAAACAATGCGTAATAATTATTTCAAAACTCATGCTTATCTATGTTTCTTGGCTAAATTAGGCACCACAGATTCGACGTTGACGTTACACGCAAAAGTAATAATAACGAAAACAACATCAACATCAACAAGCCAGAATCACTAAGAAATAGCAGGAACGGACGTGCAAAATCCATCATTACAGCTAAGGAACGCCAAGAACTTGTGGCGGAAACACAGTTTGCGATAAATATGTCTTCAGTTTTTTACGGAAGGTGACTCTAGCTTCAGATGATTTTTTTTTAATGGGGGTTCATCCTAGAAGTTGGTGCAGCTGCAGAAACAGCACGGTTGCTCAGGTGAAGCTTAGGTTTAGGACAATACCTTGTTGTAAGGTTGATTATTGGAGTTGGCTGAACGTACTGAGACTAGCCAAATAGGCTGACTATTTATGCAGAAAGTCACTGCAGATATAGAACACGATGTGCAATAGTGGACAATTTAAAAATGATTTTAGATTTACAAAAAGTAAATAAGTATAAATATAACTTGGTAAAATAATTAAAAAGGTAACAAATGAATACGTTATAAGAATAATAAATAAATATGAAAAAAGTGGATCTAAAATCACCAATATACATGCATTTACGCCAAAGCCAGAATACTTTTAGAATTCCAAGGATGCAGCCTTCTTAAGCATGGTTTTCCCATAGGTCGAATTTAAACACTAAACAGCGATTATATCATGTATCATCTGGCCGCACCATTCCGGTGTGTTTTACATGGTTATGTTTATGTATGTGGGCAAACGTGGGCAGAGTGGGTCTTCACCCATACGATACAAACAAACGTGGGCAGAGTGGGTCTTCACCCGTACGATACAAACAAACGTGGACAGAATGTGTCTTCACCCGTACGATACAAACAAACGTGGGCAGAGTGGGTCTTCACCCGTACAATACAAACAAACGGGGGCAGAGTGGGTCTTCACCCGTACGATACAAACAAACGTGGGCAGAGTGGGTCTTCACCCGTACAATACAAACAAACGTGGGCAGAGTGGGTCTTCACCCGTACGATACAAACAAACGTGGGCAGAGTAGGTCTTCACCCGTACGATACAAACAAACGTGGGCAGAGTGGGTCTTCACCCGTACAATACAAACAAACGTGGGCAGAGTGGGTCTTCACCCGTACAATACAAACAAACGTGGGCAGAGTGGGTCTTCACCCGTACGATACAAACAAACGTGGGCAGAGTGGGTCTTCACCCGTACGATACAAACAAACGTGGGCAGAGTGGGTCTTCACCCGTACGATACAAACAAACGTGGGCAGAGTGGGTCTTCACCCGTACGATACAAACAAACGTGGACAGAGTGGGTCTTCACCCGTACGATACAAACAAACGTGGGTAGAGTGGGTCTTCACCCGTACGATACAAACACACGTGGACAGAGTGGGTCTTCACCCGTACGATACAAACAAACGTGGGCAGAGTGGGTCTTCACCCGTACGATACAAACAAACGTGGGCAGAGTGGGTCTTCACCCGTACGATACAAACAAACGTGGACAGAGTGGGTCTTCATCCGTACGATACAAACAAACGTGGGTAGAGTGGGTCTTCACCCGTACGATACAAACACACGTGGACAGAGTGGGTCTTCACCCGTACGATACAAACAAACGTGGGCAGAGTCACATTATTATAATTACACAATAATCAGTTTAAATGTGTAATATAATAGCAGATATGTTGTAAATATTCACATAAATTGAAATCACATGATTTATTAGAACATCTGAGTTAATAAGGATCAGTTACTTTAATAGTAAAACACTGCTCTATTCACAAGATACTCCACAGCCTAATCCTTCTGTTGCACTGTATGATAACAAAGGGAGAAATGTCCAGCGTGGAAGGAATATCTAGGGGTAAGGTAGACTATTACACCTGTCAGGGATGAATGAGTGAGTGAGTGAGTGAGTGAGTGAGTGAGTGAGTGAGTGGGTGAGTGAGTGGGTGAATGAGTGGGTAAGTGAGTGAGTGAGTGAGTGAGTGAGTGAGTGAGTGAGTGAGTGAGTGAGTGAGTGAGTGAGTGAGTGAGTGAGTGAGTGAGTGAGTGAGTGAGTGAGTGAGTGAAGTCGTGAGTGTGTGAGTGAAAGAGTGAATGAGTGAATGAGTGAATCTGTGAGTGAGTGAGTGAGTGAGTGAGTGAGTGAGTGAGTGAGTGAGTGAGTGAGTGAGTGAGTGAGTGAGTGAGTGAGTGAGTGAGTGAGTGAGTGAGTGAGTGAGTGAGTGAGTGAGTGAGTGAGTGAGTGAGTGAGTGAGTGAGTAAGTTAATCCTCTCGTTGTCGACTGACCGACTTTCAACGGCGTATAACATTCAATGGCGGATCCGCAAATTGGGATGACAAGAACTCAATAAATAAACACGGAAGATAGGCTTACGCAACGCACGCACGCATATAGGCACACACCCACAAACGTACACACACGCGCTCACGCGTACGCGCACACATACGCATGCACACATGCACGCGCGCACACACATAGACGCACCCACACATGGTCAATGTCACTTAGAGGAATCATGAAAGCAGCCGTTGCATCGACTTCGAAATGTTACCTGCGCAGTAGATATGATCTGACAGGCTAAATTGACTGAATGACACTCTGGTTGTATCAGTCGAATCGACTCGTGCAATGACGTCATACAGGTGGAGTCTAATACGAGCGGCAGTTCTGGCACTGTGCCCAGGTTACCCTAAAGTATGACCGGAAAGCAGTGACGCTAAACTCGCGCAGTGAAGTCCTTGTAACAAACGTCCCGTATGTAATCTCTCGTTATAGCTAAAATTATAATAATATTAGCAGTCAAAAGTGCAACAAGGATTTGAATACTTCCGTCCTTGGTAGCAACATAACCACAATGTCGTGTTTCGTGTATCACTGTCCGGAATCATGTACGTTGTAGAATAGAAAAGAGTACTTTTGTGTCAGATAAAGCAATGTGTATGTGCACAAGTAGTATAAGAAGTATAAGAGAATACGTACAAGCATGACATGTACACTTGTATTGAGCTGCAGAAAAAAACGATAGTTTTAACATAAGTTAGAATGAAGATACAATGTACAAGGAAGTAGATGGGCGTGTTGTTTGTGTAACAGGTGAACTAGGATAGATTAGGCTACGGCAGGTTGGACTCGTGGTATGAAGAGGGGAAGATACGTGATCAAGAAGGCGTTGAGGCAGCCGATGGAGGGCAAACACTATAAAGGATGACAAAGTATATGACTGAAGACGTGATGGGGAGAGACATGGAGGTGGCAGAGGTATCCTCGCGCACCAGGGGTCGCTGCTGCTGATTACGTCAGTGCCAGCCAGCAGTACCTCCTGGCTGATCGCTTTGCGAAACTCTGAATTTAAGCTCAGCCTATGAAATCGCTCACTAGATCAATGGTTGGCTGCAGGTCAGGTGGTCATAATAAAACTCATTTCAACCAACCGTGGCTCGTGTTACATGCAATGTTTAGGAAGTGGAAGCAATTATTCGAATACACAATACCGCTCAGCTGCTCGTGCTAATGTGCGAACGGGTCATTGTATTATATTGGGATTCGCAGAAGTCGTTTATTCGTCTTCAAATTGGGACGGGTATTTGCGTTGTTCTCACGGGTGAGGCAGTCGCGACTGGCGAGGTCAATTACTAGTGTGACTCAGCTAACTTCCGCAATTTGCGTAGGATATTTGTCAAGGGTAGTTTTGCATGGCACACAGCCCTGGCTTGCGAGGATGGACAGAGGTCATGGAGGAGTATGCAGTGGACAGGGCGTCGCGGTGAGACATGGATGTGACAGAGGTTCTGGAGGAGGACGCAATGGACAGAGCCTTGTGGTGAGGAGAGACATGGAGATGACAGAGGCCGTAGAGGAGGACGCAATGGACAGGATGTCGTCATGAAGAGAGACATGGAGGTGACAGAGGTTGTGGAGGAGGACGCAATGGACAGGGCGTTGTGGTGAGGAGAGACATGGAGGTGACAGAGGTTATGGAGGAGGTCTCAATGGACAGGGCGTCATCGTAATTCTGAGATGAGGTTCCTAGCGGCCGTCTCCAGCGGGGAATAAATGGACGATGGAATATATTGCTTTACCGTAAGATTTAAATATATCAATGTAATTGCTATTGCTAGTTTGTGTAGCCATAAAACATGCTTTGTGCAAAATCATAAAACTGTATTTTCTAGCACCACGGCAGTGAATTCGGTTGCAAAGAGGCATTGTCATTAAAATAACAATCTTTTTATCCGTATAGGTGACCCAACCGGGTTATTAGCCACAGGCAGCGGCATGATTACAGACGCCCTGTTGATAGCACACTGAGTAATGGGTTGTACTACTGACATCAGACGATCCCAGATAGCTGCCAAAAAACCTGTTATGCAAGCATGACAGGGAAGTTTAACTCGTCAATCATGCTGTTCGCTATCATGTTTTTGCGATGCCAAAAGGGACATTGAACAAAGACACACAGGGAGGGGTGGCGTTGGCGTCATTACAGTTCGCCGGAATTCTTATTATAGTAGGCAGCGTTCAGTTTTCAAAGTTAATACCGGTTATTAAACGAAATGCACATGTTACATGTTGAATCGTTAATTCCGCTAACACGCTGAACACTCTTAGTATGAGTCTCGCATGGTGTTGGCAGTGTTTCGTTTAAATTGGGTTTAATCGGATTCATTCAATTGAAAGTGTCGTCTCGTTAGCAAAGGTTTGCTTTGTCAAAAGAGTAGTTCTTTATAAGCCCGTATGTAGATTATAAATTGCCATGCATGAGAACGAGACGTTCAGAGTACGTGGGTGTTGTGCACATGTGTCGTAGTGTAATATATACAGACGCAGTAGCTATTACAACACACGCCGCCAGTTGACTCATCAGCCTAACTGTCCTTATTATAATGGTGCCATTTGTTAAATAATATATAGTCAAGATGTGTCCCTTGGTGATGATAGTATTATGTCATTTGTGTATTTAGTGCTCTAGGTATATTTAAAAATTGTTTTTATTTGTTTTGTTTTATTGATGAAGAAACCTATAATTTGTGAGTCAGGTATTACTGTTGTTCTAAGGAACCTTTATATGTTTACCCAACATAAAACACCTTAACAATACGATTGTGTGAAAACCAAGAATAATTATTATCGTCGGTCGTTCGTTCGGTATGTCCGCCTGCCCGCCAGCCCGCCCGCCCTCCTCTGTCCCACTCTGCGTACACCTAACACAATCGTTCACATTCGCACGTCTCTGACATTGTAGATGTCGCCATGGTACGGCCAGCAGTCTACCCAGGGCTGGTATCCGATGATGACGCGGACAGTTCCCTCGTACATGCCGAACTACCAGATACCGACCGGCAGAGCCGCCTCTCCCAGCCCCTCGCCCAGCCCAGACGTCAAGCGGCGACCACTCAGGCGTCGGTTCAAGCCGTGTCTACACGGCTACCGGGGCGTGGCTCTCCTCATTCTCTTTCTCACTGCGCTCATGATAGGTGCCATCGTCTACGCCATCGTTCTCGCTGGTAAGAATGTTATTACAATCATAAAACACTATTTTAAATAGGCATTCAAGTCGGCAAGCTCCAGTTTCAGAATTACAGGTAGCGCCCTCTGGCGATCAAATGATATACTAACATAATGGGGGCGATAGTTACGTCCGAAATTTAATATACTGTTTGGGTCTCATTTTACTGCTTGTTAAAGTAAAAGCCCAATCAATATAACGTCCCGTTTTTACTGCATAAAATAAATCATTAGCATATAAGTAACGAGTTGTGACAACTTGATATAATGCATTTTGTTAAATATAATTTTAGCAAAACAGCGAAGTGCACACACCGCGTCTAGCAAACAAAACGTTGTAATGGTACATATTTATTTAAAATAAATCATTAGAACTAATACATTATATTCAAGTCGCATTAACAAGAAATCATTGTAATAAAATGGACTACACTTGTCGGTAAAATGTATTTCAATATTTGGTTTATTTTGCTCTTCCAGGAACGGAAACAGCCGAAACACCAAAGCCAGGTGAGTGATCGTATATAAACACTCCCGGATTCCGATGAAGCGCTAACATTATTTCATTAGCTCATTCCTGTAACAAAACTGCACACTTTGCATGTTAAAGAAACCCTGAATTTGACCGTCAACCAGTGAACCATTCCCAAGTTGTGTACTTCATGTATTTGATATTCCACAATATAAGCCAATTAGTTATGCCTACTGTATACAGGGGGAGGTGTCAGACATGATGCTACTTTATACAGGGGGAGGGGTCAGACCTGGTGCCTACTGTATACATGAGGAGGGGTCAGATATGATGCGTACAGTATACAGAGGGAGGGGGATCAGACCTGATGCCTACTGTATACAAGGGGAGGGGTCAGACATGATGCCTACTGTATACAGGGTGAGGGGTCAGACATAATGTCTACTGTATACAGGAGGAGGGGTCAGACATGATGCCTACTGTATACAGGGGAAGGGGTCAGGCATGATGCCTACTGTATACAGGGGGAGGTGTAAGACCAGATGCCTACTGTATACAGGGGGAAGGGTCAGACATGATGTCTACTGTATACAGGGGAAGGTGTCAGGCATGATGCCTACTGTATACAGGGGGAGGTGTCACACATGGTGACTACTGTATAGAGGGGAGGGGTCAGACATGATGCCTACTGTACACAGGGGAGGGGTTAGACCTGGTGCCTACTGTATACAGGGGGAGGGGTCAGACATGATCCCTACTGTATACAGGGGGAGGGGGATCAGACCTGATGCCTATTGTATACACGGGGATGGGTCAGACACGATGCCTACTGTATACAGGGGGAGGGGTCAGACCTAATGCCTATTGTATACAGGGGGAGGGGGATCAGACCTAATGCCTATTGTATGCACAGGGATGGGTCAGACATGATGCCTACTGTATACAGGGGGAGGGGTCAGACCTAATGCCTATTGTATACAGGGGGATGGGTCAGACATGATGCCTACTGTATACAGGGGGAGGGGTCAGACATGATGCCTACTGTATACAGGGGGAGGTGTCAGACATAGTGACTACTGTATACAGGGGGAGAGGTCAGACATGATACCTACTATATATTGGGGGAGGGGTCAGACCTGGTGCCTACTGTATACTGGGGGAGGGGTCAGACACGATGTCTACAGAATACAGGGGAAGGGGATCAGACCTGTCAGAATTAATACATATGGTGCCAGTAAGCCTGATAGCGGAAGGGCGGGTTATTTTTCCACAATGTTATGCGTACGTAATTTGCTTCCAGTCCCTATGTTTGTGTACGTTAACTCTGCAGAGGAAGTCCAGGCAAAAGTGAAGTTGGACGGCATAGTGTACAAGGAATCTTACGGCAACAAGCAGTCACCAGAGTACAAACATTTGGCTGCTGACTTCTGTGGAAATGTTGGTATAATTCTTTAATGTGTCTTGCTGATTTTATAGGGCTATGCATTGAGGATTAAACCCACTAAACCCACTGGATAACGTTTGATCTTGGTTGTAGTATATAACACACACACACACACAAGCACACACATGTACATAGTAAAATGCACACACGTACGCATTCATGGACGCCCGTATGCGCACGCGTACACTCGTATAAGCATTCGCACGGACACGCATACGCACGCATGCACGCATGCACGCATGCACGCACGCACATACACACGCACATACACACGCACACACGCACACACGCACACACGCACACACGCACACACGCACGCACGCACGCACGCACACACGCACACACGCACACACGCACACCTGTAAGCTGATGTGTGTGGTTGCTGCCGCTGTAAACTTAAGACTAATTCCCGTTTGTCTTGAATGTGATGAGAATAGTCGATGAGATGTGTAAGCGTTCGAAAGAAATTATACTCGCTAACTCGTAAACGATGTTAACCGGTAATTGCGACCTCTGCTTACCGAAATCATTCACATTGGCGCATATTCAGCGTGTCCAAAATTGTCTAGCATGAGTAGTTACATGATCTCCTCGTTTTTTTCGATCTGTACCACGTTTGAAGTCTTTGCATTGGCTTCCTGTACGATATAATATAATATTTAAGATCTGTACCATTACAGACCAGGCACTGTCCAGTAAGCAACCATCTTATTTGCATTCATTGCTTACTCCTGTGAGAAAACCTATCCAGCTTCGATCATTTAGTTCTGACCTACTTTTTGTTCCTAGAGTCAACACTAACATTGGAACTAGGGCTTTTTCTGTTGCTGCACCAACTCTTTGGAATATGCTTCCACTTAGTGTTAGATCAGTTGAAAATATTACAAAATTCCGTCGTCATATAAGAATTTATCTTTACAACCTTGCTTATCCACCGTAGTTCCCTAGCGCCTTGACCCGTCTGTTGACAACTGGAATACTACTTATGGGTTTGACCAATCCTTTTGTTTTGATGCGCCTCTCAGCTTCGTTTCCAAGGATTTAGGCGCATTAGAAGTTATCTTATTATTAGTATTATTCACTTAGCGGTGTCTCACTGTGCACTTAGCCACGTTGTTTTCCAGACAATGTAACTGTAGATGCAAATGCGAATTACTATATCGAATCATGTTCAATGCTGAAAAGCACCAATGATCAGATGATAATAGTACATATGTGCACAATAGACCGACGAAAGGTGTCGTGTGTTTTATAGTGCAAAGAGATAAACGCCTACTATTATCTTTGTATCATAATCCCAATCACCAACTTGTCAAATTGCGTGACTTTAATTTCTTAGATGATGAATACATTGAGGAATGGAAACCTAGGTGAAGATGCTCAGCTGTGTCGTGTGGACAGCTTCAAGTAAGTGCTAGTGAATCGTTCGATTTTCATTTGACGAGGCAGACAATAATATTATATCCAAAAGACAAAATCGCATGGTTCAAGACTGTCATATAACATGAGTGTTGTATAATGACAAATAGCTCTCGATTCAATATTCATATAATAACTGGCAGCTGCTAGCCCGGTTTTGTAAGGTTGCACGCTGGCATTCATACATGTTTTGAAACTTAATATAACTTTTTGAATAAGATATCGATTTTGTTAAAAATTAATACGCTTCAAGATGATTTGTTTATTGTTATTGTCATAAAACACAGAGTACAGCATAAATAATGCCAATTCATATTAATTAGCATCATTCGTATTAATAGTAGCCTTACATATTAAAATATATGTAAACCAGTTTACATTGAACACGTGTCAGTATAAACCAACTGGATAGATAGGATATTTGGTTCTTTATCTGCCATATGATAGCACGCTTTGCAGCTGTTATTACATCAAAGTCCTGTCCATGTTTCGGCAGGAATGGGACTGTTGATGTGGCCTTCACCATAACCGTCCAACAGTTCAGTGCACGTGACCCCAGTGGGAAGGAGAGAAAGCCAGAAATTCTGGTGGAGGTGATCAAAGAAGACATAGCGAAGGAGGCGAAGAAGAAGGACGGTCTCTTTGACAAGTACCAGAAGGACCCCGGGTCTATGGAGGACTCCATCGTCGTGGCAACAGGAAACGCTACTACTGCTACTATTACTACTACTACTACTACTGCTACTACTACTACTGCTACTACTACTACTACTACTACTGCAACTACTACTACTACTCCTATTCCTACTACTATTACTACTACTACTACTCCTAGTATTACTACCACTACTTCTATTCCGACTACTACTACTACTACTACAACTACTACGTCATCAATGTCACTGTTGAAAGAAGCGTCGTCTACAGCATCTGCTAATTCGGAAGGGTCGCCTATGACAACAGTGTCGTCGTCGGAAGATGAATCACCTACGTCACCAATGACACCTTCGACATCAAAAGTGACTGGATCAGCGTCATTTTCGATGTCATCTGCACCCATACAGACAGCTGTGACAACTGGAGCCCCGACTACAACAAAAGTGAGTGAAACATCCGCGTCAGTGAGTGTTTCCACTGCTACTGAGAGTGTGAAGTCACCAACTACCACTGTTGGTATTTCGTCATCAAGTGAGCCGGCAACATCAACAGCGCCGCCAGACGAACGCACAACTGCGGCAGCTCCAGGTAGAGTAATGATACGATTATTTACTATCACTTTAGTGGCACGAATATAGATCTGCCAACCTTTTTTTATTGAAATCTGGGAGATTTTTCAGCGGTTCAGCACGAGACGGGGGTGCTATAGGAGTTCTTCTGCGAAAATCTGGGAGTTTCCCATATATTCCGGGATAGTTGGCAGGTATACGAATGTACAATTTCAACTCGTCTCATTATCAGTGAAGGTGTTTATAACACGAATAGAGGTAGGGGTATGGTGACAGTGAGAATCACAACATTGGATTTACTCTGTCAATATGAACCGAATTCTATATATGTATATATATATATATATATATATGTATATATATGTACATGTATATATATATATATGTGTGTGTGTATATATATATATATATATATATCTGCACGTGAATTCTATCTAAGTGGACGGGTATGTTGTGAAAGAAAAAGCACTAAATACAAATGACTGAATGAGAATGACAGAACTGCTGTATGAATCAGCAACGTACGATCACTATTTTGATAATAGACGTCCTTGATTTGATCCGTGACAGAGATCTGCACGAACACTACTTGTGAGAACAGCGGCACGTGCAACGACACTGACGCTGGGCCTGTGTGCACCTGTCTCGAGGACTACAGTGGCGAACGATGCGCTCACAGTGAGTTATAATTATATTGGCCTATAGACTCTATTACATTTTCAGTTGCTGCTGTTGGGTAGTGTATCCGTTCTGCTCTTTTGTTTTCTGTTTTATTTCGTTTTATATGTGTGTCTGACTTCATTGAATATGTCGAAGTTGCGTGTATTATATTTACAATGAGCGATTATTGTTATTGTCATTACATTCAGTTAGTAGGCCGACGTTATTTCATTCATTTGTTAACACAACACAATTAGCCGTTACAATAAACAGTGTAAATAATTTGTATAAACAATTAGCGCATGGATTCCTTTATAAATACGATCTCTAAACTTCATCGTACTCAACTTAGTAAATCACCTACATGTTATTGTCTTTTCAGTGGCTATCTTATTATGATAAAATTATTATTAAGCGTATCAGCATAATTATGAAGCACTTCGTACATGGTTTGTTTCTACCTACACAGAAATGACGTTCTGCGAGCTCCAAACGCCTTGTCAAAATGGTGGAACATGCGTCGACGAAGGCGAAGATAATTATGTATGCGTGTGTCCAAAATGTGGCTGTTCGCAGACTCGGCCTCTTGACAACTGCACCATAGGTGTGTAGCAACGTGTTTTGTTGTTATATCATGTACTTATAACACTTACAACTTCATGACCAATGTCTCGATGGACGTATATCAACATATTGTAGGTGTGTGTAGGTATGTTTACTTTTGTTTTAATAAGTATTTTTGTGGTTTTCATATCTAGCTCTGCTCTGATACGGTAAGTGCCACAAATGAATGATATCGATAAATATATGGCAGCAAGTAAGATATATTGGTCGGCAGACCTGGGCTCAATTAACTTTTATCAATTCCAATTCATGTATATTTACAAAAGATCAGTTCCATTTCAATTCAAATCAAAGTACTCACAAACACGTATATTCCAATTCAATTCAATTCATTTTATTCAATTCAAATTAAATTCAAATTCAAATCGGCAACAACAGCTGTTTTGTTTTTGTTGTGACTTATTAAGCTTCTGCACACTGATGTGCAATGAAGCCCCAGTGAAAATCCACTGAAGTAAACAATAGCCCTTTAATTCAAGAAACATAAGCCAGGAAGTCCATAACAAAATGCCTGTTTTGTTCTCAGAAGAGACAGTGCTAAGCAGGCCTTGTGCCAAGTACTGCAATCTGAGTGTTCTGAAGGGTTATGTTGACTCAAGTCAGTGTAGTAAGGTACCACCTTGCAGACTGGCTAAAAAACAAAGGGGATGCTGAACTCTGGACATTGGCAAATGCTAATTCACCCCCTCTGCAAACAGTAATTTTGGTATCTGGTGGTCAAATAGCAGTGATTCTAATTAGCACTTAGCAGCTCTGGTCTATGCTGGCAGTAAATCTGTGGTACATAAGGATGAAGACAGAGAGCAGTGACATGCTAGACAAAGAATTGCAGCTCATGTTGTGTCTGGTAACAAATCCTTTTGTGCCTGTAAATACTGATAGTTCTGCTGTTGGTTGTTTTATGTTGGTCTTTTACTAAAAAAAGACACATCCGAAAACGTTACAATTTAACATATATTTTGCAGTTTATGCATCTCAGTTTATATAAAAAAACGTCTTAAATTTATTTTCCTTGTCGATCAATTCATTTAATTCATATTACTTTGCGGGATTAAATTCCAATTCAATTCCAATTCAGTCTATTTTAGTTTTACTCAATGCCAATTAAATTCCAATTCATGCATTTTTGGATCAATTCAATTCCAATTCAATTAAGAATTGAACCCAAGTCTGGTGGTCGGACTAGTAATAATAACTGAAATTGGTTGTCCATTTCAGTTATCAATACATTAATGAGTTTCATTATAAAAATGAAGTGTAATTATAATTAATACAATTAACACTAATCATAGGCGTCGTATCAGGGGGCTTTGAGGTGCTGAGTTCTTAATACTTTGGATGGAAGACTGGAGATGTTCTTAGTCCCCCCAAATATATGTTGACAGTTTTTGGTAAGCCTCAAAGTTGGATGTTTTTGGTGAGCCTCAGCACCTCGATATTCATCACGTTCCGACGAGTATACTAAGTGTCAACTGTTTTCAGATGAGACAAACATTTGCACCGGGCAAAATACGTTCAAGCTCATTCCACATCCGTATGACTGCAAGAAGTTCGTCAACTGCACCAAAGACGGCACATTTGTTGAAGAGAGTTTTGTTTGGAGCTATGAAGATGGAAATCACGTGTTCGACCCTGTGCATGAAAACTCTGCTTTTCCCAAAGACATTCCTTGCGCCAAACGAATTGGTAAGGCTGAACACACACTCTTTCTCATAATTCTAAAGCTAGGTTACACAAATGATTAATTGTTCAATTCGTCGGTCGACGTGGTGTCGCGTGATATCGCGATGCAAGAATCTGTCGTATAAATGCCGTCATCGAAAGCAGTGCCTAGGACATTTCCATAGAGTGTTTCCATATTTTAGTGCTCGCGTGGTCATAGCAAGTCTTGAGTTTATGTACACAAAGCTGTTTATTAGATAAACGGACAGGTGTGTTTATTTTCCAACTATTGTACAACATGTAATATAGAATAGTAATACAAATAAAACATACTTATAAACATACAGTGTAATTACCTAACGCAAAAGGTAAGACAAATAAGGTTGCACAATATATTGTGTAGGAGACTCCTATCATGACTACCACGTAGAAATCATGGGGTTTGACATTAGTACGGTCATTGATTGTTTTGAAGTGCCATCTGGACTCCTTCTCGTTTTGTCACAACCTTAGAAAACGTACCCTCGCCACATGTCAGTGCAACTACATGTTTTTTAGAGGTGTCTACCAAAGGTTGCAGTTGGCCAGAGTGACAGCATTGAAAAAGAAAGGTTACATTCATGCTTAAATCAATTAGTAATGGTGAATAATTTTATAATGTCGTATGGTTCTCTTTTAGGTCAAGCTCTGACGATTGCTTTGTGATACATCACATCTGATCACATGCAAATTTACAGGGCTATTTAGCCCACGTAGTTCGGCAATGAACCGGATTCACAATGAGCTAAACCAGTTAAAGAAACAGCTGTAAGTGAAGTTGGAGTAAGACTGTTTTGTGATTGCAGACATAAAGTTGTGTGCTGACGTCACATGTGCTAATGGTGGAACGTGCAAAGACAGTTTGAGTGGCTTCAAATGCACCTGTACGTCTGGCTACAAAGGACTGAAATGTGAAGAAGGTAGGTTTCTCAAGGAACAATGTCGGAAATGCAGACGCTCCTATCCAAATGAAAAAACAGATTCATGTACGCCAACCATATTATGCGGTTACTTGCAATTGTACTGTCTTAACCATGATCTTATTGTTTAAGTTTACGTGTTCTTTTAAAACGTAGTTATCGTGTTAATAGCACCGGTTTATAATTTGGATAGGAACGCGCTATGCACAACTGGTGTAGGACATTCAAACAACTCCACTGTTAAAAGATTTTGTGTTTTGAAACTTGGTTCAAAGCATTCTTGTCAGTTTGAAAGTGGGTTTACAGTCATACAGAAATTACTCGAGTTTTTGAAACCTGGTTAAAACACACGATTAAGATGCGAGTATATATAGTAGTTTAAATTATTTATATAATATTTTACTATCGAGTAGCACAACAACGATCTAGATGCTGTAATAAAAACGATCAGTTGTGAATGTGGGCGCTGCGGTGTTTTGAACCTACGTTAAACACGCTCCATACATTGTCTTGGATTATGTCACATCCCGTACTACTGCGTACATGTTTCATGTTCACTGTTACAGTGGAACGCTTATCCAACGGCTTTAGTTCATTTCTATGCCCAGCTTAACGCTAGAAGCCCAATCTTGTGCGTACATCTCCCATCACGGTCCCCAAGGCAGTATATTAAATTGTGAAACTTTGTCATATTTTGTTGTTTGTGTTCGTTTTATGTTCCCCATGTGCGAATAGGGACGACGATTAAAGCATACAAGGGGTGTATTTGTTCACAGTGATTGAAACGTGTACACCAGACACTTGCGAGAACAATGGAACGTGTTCCAATACTTCAACTGGCATCAACTGCGCCTGTCCTTCTGGGTATGGTGGGATTCTCTGTGAAAGGAGTAAGTGTTGGCTGCGTCCCAGTAGCATTTAGTTATTTTTGATAAAAAAAGCTAACAATAGTTTAAAGCACCTAAACTACTCTGCGGCAGCAATACAATCATGAGATTCCGTGTAAGAAGTTACAATAGTGTGTTTTTATTATTATTACCATTTGTACTAAATTAACTGATTTTGCATTATTTTTTACCATGATTCTCATCGAATAATCTATCAGAATAATGTGGTTTTAGTTACAGCAAAATAAAAAGATACCTGTTTCTATATTTAATAATGCTATGCTATTGTAAAAAAAAAATTTTTGATTTGATTTGATTCGATTATCGAACTAATTCTTTTTGAGCAATAAAATCAATATCGAACTGTTTATTGTCAATGAGTGCGTAATGCGTTTTTTTGCTATTTGACTTATCGTGCACTGTACTGTTTTCACTTCAATAAATATGGTCGCTATATGAGAATGAATAATTTGTAATTCCCATCTGATATGCACATATTCTAAAATACATGCATCTCAGTAAAAGATTGTAATATTTATTTCAAAGTATTTACGCATTTAAACCTTATATGTTGGAACATAGAAATTGATTATAGGAATTTATCAAAGCAATAATATGTTGACAAATGAGATGACCATATTGACATACACCTGCTTTGCTTGACGAATGTTTCAGAAATACAAAGTTGCAATGAAGTGACGTGTGATAACGGAGCAACTTGCATAAACAACACAGATACGGGCCACAAATGTTTGTGTGCGGCTGGTTTCATTGGAGATTTGTGTGAGACAAGTAAGGTTTAGAACATTAGAATATTAAGACATGTCTCATTACACGCTAATGCTTGGGACATACCTCTCTCAAACGTTCACATATTTCCTGGCAAGAACGATCCTTCCATTTCGCAAGTTGGTTCAATATATATATATATATACATATATATATATATATATATATATATATACATATATGTATATATACATATATGTATATATACACATATATGTATATATATATATATATACATATATGTATACATATATATATATTATACAGTATATATATATATATGTATATATATAGAGAGAGAGAGAGCTAGCGTGAGAGAGAGAGAGAGAGAGAGAGAGAGAGTAAGAGAGAATGAGAGAGAGAGAGAGAGAGAGAGAGAGTAAGAGAGAATGAGAGAATGAGAGAGAGAGAGAGAGAGAGAGAGAGAGAGAGAGAGAGAGAAGAGAGAGAGAGAGAGAGAGAGAGAGAGAGAGAGAGAGAGAGAGAGAGAGAGAGAGAGAGAGAGAGAGAGAGAGAGAGAGAGAGAGAGAGAGAGAGAGAGAGAGAGAGAGAGAGAGAGAGAGAGAGAGAGAGAGAGAGAGAGAGAGAGAGAGAGAGTAAGAGAGAATGAGAGAGAGAGAAATTGCATTGTAGTAACGTAATTTTTTCTTTTGTGCAGAAATGACGTCCTGCCAGATTAAGATGCCATGTAAACACGGCGGTACATGTGTCGACCTACCAGATGATAAATACGTGTGCGTGTGTCCAAGGTGCGGTTGTTCAAACGAGATTCCTTTCGACAACTGTACAGTAGGTGTGTAGCAACTATGAATTTTAACAAGCGTGCTATGTAAAGTATTTACTATGATTCTCTGAACGTGGAAGTGTTTTCTTGGATCTCAATTAATCAAGGTTCGGATTGTCATACAGCTACATACCTTCTGACTTTTCCCAATTATTTTGGTCCACCTCGTTTTGGTGACATGTCCAGCATGTGTTTGTCATACAACTTCTTGAATACCTCACGCACTAATTGATTTGATTGAAAATGTTTTTACGCATGCCATTTGCATGGATTATACTAAATAGAAACTTTGTGTTTGCATATATATATATATATATAAAGTTTACATTGGGATATCACATCATAGCGCAAAATGAAGGATTGCATTCCGTACGTGTTACAAAATGTACCAAATGATTGGCATTGCAATATAATATTTAGAGTTGTTGTCTACATTGAAAATTACAACACATTAGTGTCATTCGCCATACTGGAATATCAGTTTAAAAACATTACGCCTTTCAGACAAAGCCAACACTTGTAAGCCTAAGAATATAAAGTATCATCTCGTCGCCCATCCATATGACTGTTCAAAATACGTAGACTGCAGCAGTCCTGTAGTTATAATTAATACAATTAACACTAATCATAGGCATCATATCAGCGGGCTCTGAATTGCTGAGTTCCTAATACTTTGTATGGGGGCCTGTAGATATTGTTAGTCCGCCAAATATAGGGGTGTGCAGTTCACAGTTTTTTTGGTAATGGAAAACCTCAAGTTGGATGTTTTTGGTGAGCCTCAGCCCTCCAATATTCATCATGTTCCAACGCATATGCTAAGTGTCAACTGCTTTCAGATGAGACAAACATTTGCACCAGGCAAAATACTTTCAAGCTCATTCCACATCCGTATGACTGCAAGAAGTTCGTCAACTGCACCAAAGACGGCACATTTGTTGAAGAGAGTTTTGTTTGGAGCTATGAAGATGGAAATCACGTGTTCGACCCTGTGGAAGAAAACTCTGCTTTTCCCAAAGACATTCCTTGCGCCAAACAAATTGGTAAGGCTGAACACACACTCTTTCTCATAATTCTAAAGCTAGGTTACACAAATGATTAATTATTCAATTCGTCGGTCGGCGTGGTGTCGCGTGATATCGCGATGCAAGAATCTGTCGTGTAAATGCCGTCATCGAAAGCAGTGTCTAGGACCTTTCCATAGAGTGGTTCCATATTTTAGTGCTCGCGTGGTCATAGCAAGTCTTGAGTTTATGTACACAAAGCTGTTTATTAGATAAACGGACAGGTGTGTTTATTTTCCAACTATTGTACAACATGTAATATAGAATAGTAATACAAATAAAACATACTTATAAACATACAGTGTAACTACCTAACGCAAAAGGTAAGACAAATAAGGTTGCACAATATATTGTGTAGGAGACTCCTATCATGACTACCACGTAGAAACCTTGGGGTTTTATATTATGCAGGCATACGCCGCTATTAAAAATAAACTTGTATTCTACAGTAGACATAAGAATGTTTTACAATATTATAATATTAGCAGTGGCAAAAAACAGACCTGTAAGTAAAACGGACCGTTCGAAGAGTTTCGCTTGGGGGAACTAGTTCTATTTGGAGGGAATTAGACGTGGTTGATTACAACTTGTTTATGCACTACAATGTTTGGGTTATGTCGGCTTTTAAGTACAAACCAAACAATTAAAACAATGCAAACGTTGCATTACAAAACATGATATGCCATCTATGGAATGTCCTGGATTAGAGGTAACTAATACATTAAACCATGTCGCTGACATTATTAAGTATTTATGATGCAAACGTGTCACATCAAGTTAAATAATTGTAAACCTATGTATATTTCCCATAACTCCTGGATTTCTTGGAATACAGTGATGTATAGTTGATGCATATTATAAGAAAGAACACGCACAAAAACACATTGGAACAATAGTAAACGCAAGTGTGGTATCTCTCTTGGATTACAGACGTCAAGTTGTGTGCTGATGTCAAGTGTGCTAACAATGGGACATGTGAAGATACCATGAGTGGCTTCAAGTGTCACTGTCAATTTGGCCACTACAAGGGATCGTTGTGTGAAAATAGTGAGTAGCAAGTAGTTAATAGAATGATATCACGCCGAGAATGTAGTATCAAAAGTTGCAATTTTGTCATAAAATCCTAATAACTACTGTAGCATATATATATATTGTCGATGTCTGGTTAACTTTGAAACTACTCGAGGTAAGACTACTTTTGTGGAATACAGTTTGTCGAATCAACTTGACAAACAAGAATGTCTTCGACTGCCGAATTTACGCAAGCCGTTCAGGTCTTTGACCGATTTGTTTCGTGTATGCATAGGCATTGTAATTGGGAGGCTCGGGGTGCTGAACCCACACATATTTTGGGTCGGTAAACACAGGTCTGTGTGATGTGCCAAGTGCTGTAGTGTAGTGGGTAGTATGTAGTTTGCGCTTCATACTCTCACTTTCAGATACAGCTGCCAGATAGCTCCTCTGGGTGAAAAGGGAGCCGAATGTGTACGTCTCCCCTGCTGGTACATAGACAAGAATCTAGCATAACCTCCTTGTGGTACACTGCGGATACTGGGCACCTTGTGGGCCGAGGAAAATGTGCTAGGGATCTCGGAGCAGGTTGGAGCCCCAGAGGTGGGTGTGCTGGGCCCACCTAGGGTGAAAACGTCCCGACACTCACTATCCCAACCCCCAACTATGGGTAAATAGTACCGGGCAGAACAAGCTCAATAGCCATAGTAGGCAATTGATCTAGAGGAAGGAAAACTCCGAAAAAAACCCGGACAGGTGGAGCTTGTAAATCTTGACAGACACACGACCTAGGAGAAGGAAACTACCAAAAAGAAACCGCACTGAAGTCAGCCAGGGCAGCGCTGCAGTGACTATCAAGTCCCAAGAAATGGAATGGCAAGGATACATATAGTCGACATAGCTACCGCGTCCCGGACAGCCGACGCCCCACGCTTCCCGGTAGTGGTGAGAAATCAGCGAAGTCCGGGTGGATCGTCCCGCCGGCGGCGACCAAGAGCGAAGTCCGGCTAGGGAGTCTCAATGTGGGGACATTGGGGGGGGGGACCACTGGAAGTGGTCACCATGATAGAAAGGACGAGAATAAAAGTGTTGTGCGTGCAAGAAACCAAGTGGAAAGGAGACCGAGCGAGGGCACTGACAGGAGGGTATAAGATGGACAGGAGATGGAAGGAGCAATGGTGGAGGCATCACAGTAACAGAGGAGATCAGTAGAGATGTGGTGAGAGTGGAGAGATGGCAAGGGAGGATCATTGTAGGCATCACAGTAACAGAGGAGATCAGTAGAGATGTGGTGAGAGTGGAGAGATGGCAAGGGAGGATCATTGTAGGCATCACAGTAACAGAGGAGATCAGTAGAGATGTGGTGAGAGTGGAGAGATGGCAAGGGAGGATCATTGTAGGCATCACAGTAACGGAGGAGATCAGTAGAGATGTGGTGAGAGTGGAGAGATGGCAAGGGAGGATCATTGTAGGCATCATAGTAACGGAGGAGATCAGTAGAGATGTGGTGAGAGTGGAGAGATGGCAAGGGAGGATCATTGTAGGCATCACAGTAACAGAGGAGATCAGTAGAGATGTGGTGAGAGTGGAGAGATGGCAAGGGAGGATCATTGTAGGCATCACAGTAACAGAGGAGATCAGTAGAGATGTGGTGAGAGTGGAGAGATGGCAAGGGAGGATCATTGTAGGCATCACAGTAACAGAGGAGATCAGTAGAGATGTGGTGAGAGTGGAGAGATGGCAAGGGAGGATCATTGTAGGCATCACAGTAACAGAGGAGATCAGTAGAGATGTGGTGAGAGTGGAGAGATGGCAAGGGAGGATCATTGCAGGCATCACAGTAACAGAGGAGATCAGTAGAGATGTGGTGAGAGTGGAGAGATGGCAAGGGAGGATCATTGTAGGCATCATAGTAACGGAGGAGATCAGTAGAGATGTGGTGAGAGTGGAGAGATGGCAAGGGAGGATCATTGTAGGCATCATAGTAACGGAGGAGATCAGTAGAGATGTGGTGAGAGTGGAGAGATGGCAAGGGAGGATCATTGTAGGCATCATAGTAACGGAGGAGATCAGTAGAGATGTGGTGAGAGTGGAGAGATGGCAAGGGAGGATCATTGTAGGCATCATAGTAACGGAGGAGATCAGTAGAGATGTGGTGAGAGAGGAGAGATAGCAAGGGAGGATCATTGTAGGCATCATAGTAACGGAGAAGATCAGTAGAGATGTGGTGAGAGTGGAGAGATGGCAAGGGAGGATCATTGTAGGCATCATAGTAACGGAGGAGATCAGTAGAGATGTGGTGAGAGAGGAGAGATAGCAAGGGAGGATCATTGTAGGCATCATAGTAACGGAGAAGATCAGTAGAGATGTGGTGAGAGTGGAGAGATGGCAAGGGAGGATCATTGTAGGCATCATAGCAACGGAGGAGATCAGTAGAGATGTGGTGAGAGTGGAGAGATGGCAAGGGAGGATCATTGTAGGCATCACAGTAACGGAGGAGATCAGTAGAGATGTGGTGAGAGTGGAGAGATGGCAAGGGAGGATCATTGTAGGCATCATAGTAACGGAGGAGATCAGTAGAGATGTGGTGAGAGTGGAGAGATGGCAAGGGAGGATCATTGTAGGCATCACAGTAACGGAGGAGATCAGTAGAGATGTGGTGAGAGTGGAGAGATGGCAAGGGAGGATCATTGTAGGCATCATAGTAACGGAGGAGATCAGTAGAGATGTGGTGAGAGAGGAGAGATAGCAAGGGAGGATCATTGTAGGCATCATAGTAACGGAGAAGATCAGTAGAGATGTGGTGAGAGTGGAGAGATGGCAAGGGAGGATCATTGTAGGCATCACAGTAACGGAGGAGATCAGTAGAGATGTGGTGAGAGTGGAGAGATGGCAAGGGAGGATCATTGTAGGCATCATAGTAACGGAGGAGATCAGTAGAGATGTGGTGAGAGTGGAGAGATGGCAAGGGAGGATCATTGTAGGCATCATAGTAACGGAGGAGATCAGTAGAGATGTGGTGAGAGTGGAGAGATGGCAAGGGAGGATCATTGTTGCTTGGATGATGGTGAGGAAGCAGCTGGTGTGCATTATGACAGTGTATGGACCTCAAACAGGAAAGGCAGAGTCGGAGAAAAAGGCCTTCAGAGAAGAGCTAGAGAGAATAATGGGAATGGTGGAAGTGCATGTGATGATGTGCTGGTGATTTTAATGCACACGTGAATACAACGAAGACAGGAGAAGTGGATTCGGTCGGGGGATTTGGTTGTGGTACAAGGAACAGAGAGGGCCGGGAGTTAGTAGAGTTGGTGATGCGAAATGGGCTGGCGGTGGTGGAGTCATTTTTCCAAAAGAGGGAAAGCCACAAAGTATCATATAGGAGCGGCCACCATAAGACAGAGCTGGACCTGCTGATAGGGAGGAAACAGCAAATGTGGCGAGTGAAGGACTGTAAGGTCATCCCTGGTGAACACGTGACTACGCACACAAGCCCCTCTTTTTCATTGTGCATATGCAGAAGAGGAGGGAGACCAAAGGTGTGGGATGAAAGACCATTAAGTGGTGGAAATGTGACAGGGACACAGCCAGAGCATATAGAGACAGATTGACATCAGAGTATGAGAAACTGCGACCAACAATAGGAACTGTGGAGGAAGAATGGAAGCACTTTAAGGATGCTTTCATTGGATCAGCTGAGGAGCTATGTGGCAGAACATCTGGTGATGGAGGAGCTATGTGGCAGAACATCTGGTGAGGGAGGAGCTATGTGGCAGAACATCTGGTGAGGGAGGAGCTATGTGGCAGAACATCTGGTGAGGGAGGAGCTATGTGGCAGAACATCTGGTGAGGGAGGAGCTATGTGGCAGAACATCTGGTAAGGGAGGAGCTTCCTCGAAGAGAAAAAATCAAACATGGTGGACCGAAGAAGTAGCGAAAGCAATTGGAGAAAAGTAAGAGGTATGAAAAGAAATAGAACGGATCAGGGAGAATGGAGGACAACCAGGCATTGCTATACAGCAGCTGTATGGACAGAAAAAGAAGGCAGCCAGGAGAGCTGTGGATAAAGCAAAGAGATAAATGGAAAGGAACTGTACAGAAAGCTAGATGAGGACTGTGGAAAGAAGATTATCTATAAGGTGGCTTGAGAGAGGAATGAGGACAGCATGGATGTAAAAACTGGAACAGTGATTAAGGACAAGAATGGAAAGCTAATTACGGACAGGAAATGTATACTACAGGTCTGGGAAGAGTACTTCAAGACTCTGCTGAACCAACAAGAAAGTAAAGAAATAGATCTGCCAAGTGCAGTAGAGGGAAAAGTAAAGGTGAAGGAGATTGTGGATGAAAAGGTAGAGAGAGCAATGAAGAAGATGAAGAAAGGATGGGCGACTGGTATTGATGAAGTACGAGTGGAAATGCTGGTGGTGGCCGAATCTGGTGGACAAAAAGATTGTTCAATACCTGCACGAGAGAGGGAAAGATCCCAGAGAAGCGAAGAACAGGGATAATAGTTCCGATATGGAAAGGAAAGGGAGATGTGCATGACTCAGGGAAATACAGAGGCATCACATTGCTGAGCCACATGCTGAAGATGTTGGAGAGAATCCTGGATGGAAGGAAAAGAACAATAGTAGAAGGAGTAATCGGAAAAGAAAACCAGAGCTTCAGAAGAGGAAGAGGTACAGCTGGCGGAATGTTTGCGCTGAGACAGCTGATCAAAAAGAAGTTGGAGGGACAGGAGAGTATGGCTGTGGGTTTATAGACCTGGAGAAAGCTTATGCCATGTTACCGAGAAAGCTGGCAATGGCGACGCTGATATGGATGGGGGTCCCAGAGGCAGAGGTCAGGATGGTGGATGGACATATGGAGAAACGAAGGGCAGAGTGGTGAGTGGACCTGAAATCTCAGTGAACGTTGGCTTGAGACAGGGGAGTGCCATAAGCCCACCACTGTTTATCGCAGTGATGAAACTGAGAAGTAGAAAGACCAGTACGAAAGATATTCTCCAGAAACTACTGTATGTAGGCGATCTAGCGGTAGGAGCAGACGGGGAAACTACTGTATACAAGAACAACTGATAGAGTAGAAGGATATCTTGTGCGAAAATAACTGAGTCAGCAGAATTAGGGGTTACGGAGAATAGGAGAAGAACGGGTGGTAAGGAAAGCAGATGCCCGAAGAGTGGAGGGAAAAGAAGACGAGGGCGACCGAGACTGAGGTGGTAGGATTGCGTGAAGAGAGACCTGGAGGGATGGAAAGGGGAATGGAGAAAAAGAGCAAAAGGCCGAGGAGAATGGAGAAGGGTGGTACAGAAAGTAGTGCAATAATAATGAGGAGGAGGATAGAGGAAAGAAAATGTCGACGTATCCAAGTCAACCTCACCCCTGAAGACAGGGAACGACGAGGAGCACAATAACTAACACCCAATAAGGGTTGCAGTTGGAAGTTTTTGGTGAGCATCGCGGGTACAGTTAGATGGGCTTGGGGAATTTCGGCCCCTTCCCAAATATTCATCACGCTCCGACGCGTATGTTATGTATTTGTGATGGTTTGACCCACAAATTCAGGGATGCAACTTTTCTGGCTACGAATTCTCGACGATAATTTTAAAACACAATTACTTTAATGTACAAATTCGAAATGCTACAAAATTTCCATGTCGCCTTTTAGCATGAGACAAACGTCAAAATTAAAGATTTTGCTCCTACTAGATACCACATGTCGTTACTGGCAGGCTCGGAGTGCTGAACCCGCATATATATACATATAGGTATTTTTCAATCCTTTCTCATCCATTTATATGTTCATTTATCACACAGACATCACCTGTACCTCCGATTTATGTAGGGTGGTACCCAACATAACCCGCTGCCGACTCCAAACCCGGCCCCCGAATTTTATTCCGGTACTTCTCTCCTTCAGTGAAACGTTCTCGTTGTTCCTTCCTCTCTCTTCTCCCTTCGTCTCACTGCATCTTTCTGTGTCTCGTTTCTGTGTCAGTGTTGTTATAATCTTTTGTAGAGCTGACATCATGCGACGAGGTCACCTGTCAGCATGGAACGTGTCAAGACACAGAGAACGGGTTTTACTGCAACTGTTCGGAGAACTACGTGGGCGATTTATGTCAAACCCGTAAGTCTACATTTTGCTCATTTTTAATGCTAGACATTGTTCGATAGATTACATGTTAATAATGCATTTGCGAGCAGTCTACGCGGAATTGTACCTAACGTGGACATTGACATTTCAACAGATGTACGTAGTGTTCTACGTGACACCCCAACCACGTGCAAATATATCAGATATATACATTAGTGTAGGTGGATAAAAATAGTTCTTATACATAAATTCAAAATGAAACATATGGTTTTGTATATACATCATTTGAGGAAAAAGTTGGTAAGTCGCAGGTTTCCAACATTTCCTTTTGGCAGTCGCTGAAAGTATATTAAAGTAAATATACACTAGTAACGCATCTCTCTCTCTCTCTCTCTCTCTCTCTCTCTCTCTCTCGCTCTCTCGCTCTCTCGCTCTCTCGCTCTCTCGCTCTCTCGCTCTCTCGCTCTATCTCTCCCCCTCTCTATCTGTCTTTCTCTCCCTGTTTCTCTTGCCTGTCTCTCTCCATGATTCTCTCTCTATATATCTCTGTCTCCCTTTCTATATCTCGCTTACTCTCTGTCTCCCTCTCCCTTTCATTCCCACTATCTCACTCTAGATCAAACACTCCCCTGACTCTCTATATCTCTCAAACTCTCCCCAATCTCTCTCTAACTCCTCCTTTCCTTTTTACAGCTCTATCCCTCTCCCCTTTCTCTCTTTCTGGCACCTCAGCCTTCTTTTGGTTACGTGATATTTTTGTCACGACCATATCACATATTGATGCTTGACAGCGTTTTCCTTCACAAGGATTGATCATTTGGATAACCTCTTGCAGACTAACAAAAACATGTTGAAATAATGTGAAGAAGGTGACAGCAAATTGTGCTGGAGCCTGTATACATCCCCGTGTGCTGTTTGCTAGTTCATTTGTAAAACAAATTCGAAAATACCTGGCAAATGACCCTTAGTATTAACATGAGCAAATCAATACACAGAGATCGAAATGGTGGCATTATGCAAATTATACTGTTATATAAATGTTTATAGTTATCATAGATATTTGCGGATTAATAAACAACCATTTTAATAATAATAGAAATTTGGATTTTGAATTGATTAATAGCAAATCGGTATAACAAATCATATGTATATCATTGTTACGTCATTTTCTGAAAGGAGCACATACATAATTTAGTTGACAGAAAATATTACTTTGCGCAGCAAATGGATTTATGTAAATTAACTGATCGGCTTCGCCGTCCATTTCTCTTCATTTACGATATGTTGTCAGGAGAGATTAGCGATCTGTTTACAAAACAAAATAAATTATGTGGCAAATAAGCATAGGTCAAGCCACACAGATGAAACTGTTATATCATGCTTTTAAAGAGTTGCCTTTTTAAATTTCTTTTCAGAAAGTTATTCTCAGCAAACGTGGTTATTCTGTTTTATAGTTCATAACATTGTGGATACTATGGATAACCCATACATACAATAAATATAATCATATAAATTGTATAAAAATTAACACTGTAATGAATGTTACTAACAATACAAGACTTACATATATTTGCATGTTTTCTTTTCCTTTCAGTTAAGATTCTATGCAGCAGCGCTGGGCAATGTTTGAATGGAGCAACATGTCGTGACACGGACGTAGGCCACACATGTGATTGTGTCGCTGGATACACTGGAGCGACGTGCGAGACGGGTACGTCAGGCGCCTTGTCACACGTAGAGTTGTTCAAATAGTTATAATGACTTACACATTATAAATACACGTGGAGAATTTATCATGTATCATAACCAGCTGTGTCTGGAATGAACAGAAACGTTAATTCTACATATATTTGTTACTCGTCTATTAATTATGTTTGTTTTTGTTATTGTTAAAAGAAAGAGTGAATCAGCTTAAATGTCTTTTTCTTAGCAGCGTGGTTGTCTAGAATGGTATCATTGCCGCATTGACAAAACGTTTCAAAATAAACATACCGAGTATCGCTGGTGTAAAGTTAAGGTTAGTTGCGGGCTGTTTCGTTTAGCAATTTGTAGATAGGGAACTTATATATTTTAAAACAGTTACGGAATGGTCAGCTAAATGCGTATACAGATATTGTATTAATGACGACTTAACTCACAATTAAACAACTTTCATTAGTATATTGGAAAGATACCAATAACCAACTATCATCAGAACATGCATACTATTATACTATAACATAACAACAACCATAAACATGATTCATTTCGTATCTTTATTATAGCAGTCACTTCACCATTACATCAAACTCAATCTGAGCACCCTTGCATATTCTACATTTCAGATATCAACGAATGTGCAAGCAATCCATGTCATGCAGTTTACAGTATATCGTGTGAAGACAAAGTGAACGGCTACAAATGCCAGTGTCATACTTGCAGCTGTTCCAACGTAACTGTGAAAGACGACTGCATCCTTGGTGAGTCTCACTCCTTAGATCGCCATTCATCTAACATCACAAGTGCAACTTTAATGTCTTCTGTGTAGACGATCACTGCAACCTTGCTAATATGTTAATAGAAGCCAACCAAAAGGTAATGCAATTGCTTAACAATCGGTAACGAGGACGCTCACTTACAAAAAGACAAAAGTTTTTTTACAGTTTATATGTTTTTTTTTAAATATATAAATTAAAACCTTGTTAGAGAAAATGTTTATATATCGGCAACAATTTGTTGTAGTGTGTTGTGGATAAATAGATTTGTCACAACAATTTTAACCATAAGTCAAAGACTTATGGGAACGTTATCAAGGCTAAAACCGTTTCGTATATTCTCCTAGTGTTGCCCGAGTACGGTTGACCAATGGCAACAACTTTAGGTGATGGATCCCCCTTGACACAACCGCCCGAAGGGTGTTTAAAAGTAGCTCTTTCATTAAAAAAAGCTGTTTAAACAGTTTCCTTAGTGTTTCCCGGTATGACCAGTAACAACAACTTTAGGTGGTAGGTTCCCTGGAACTCTGACAGCCACCCAGAAAGAGTAACACAATTGTACTTATTCACGCAGAAACCTAGCGGATTTCGAAGAACAGCTATGACACAATTACAATTCCGACTTTACACAATGATCTCGATCTAACACTACTTCCTGATAAAATACAAGAGGTTGACTAAAGATGTCTTCCTCGTCATTCTCGTCACGTTTTACTGGTGTATCTATTATGTGAATATTACAATTTATTATTTCATAGTTTTACCCTTATGATCTCGATTCTAAAGGGTAAAAATATGTATAGCTTTGACAACGCGTGGAGGTGGCGTCATCGTCAGGATACTTATGTAACTTGTGTTACTGGATTCCTAATGCATCTGCTGTGCACTAGGGGTATTTTTTATATGGCTTTGTATTGGAATTTTTTAATTAACGCTGTTTGAAAATATAAACTGACAAGAGTTTGTAGGTTTGCTTTGTATTCTATGCAAACACACCAAGACACAGCGTATCGCGTTTGTGATTTTGTTTGCACGCTGCAAGAATTCGGGGCGCGGTTTATGAAATGATTTAAGGTCTAATATTTGGTTTCAAGATATAGTAGTGAGAGCTGTCACAGTCTAAGCCATAACAAGCAGTTACATGCTGATAGTTGTGGAGATGTGAAGCTTCGAAGAGACTCAGTACTGAGAATGATAAGTTTATGGCTACAAAGTCCTTAGGAGCCAAACCCAAAGAATGGTTTGTTAATTGTTGGATTTATAATTATCCATTATGTTTGGTTTTAGATCAACTTACTGCATGCGCAGAAGCCAAAGCGGCATACCCAGGGGAAGCTGAGTATTACTTGCCCCATCCGTACAAATGCACAAATTATATCTGGTGCTACTCGTCTGGAGCCAACGGTTCTGAACAGCAATGTGCTGGTAAAGGACTATTCAACCCGTCCTATACAAGCAATATTGCACTTTGTGCAGAGAGTGTTCCCGCTTGTACACAGAGCTAAACGTGTGACGATCACACAGACCTTCTCCTTTGGTCAGATGAACTTCCAGCAGAGGATGAATGACAACAAGAACTTGTTTGGCATACAAGTATTTTTGCGATTTCACGACCATAACATTTATAACTCTTTTCATGAAATTTCCCATCGGACCGAGAGTATTGTGCCCTTATTAGACAGGTAGTTTTAATTAATATTTTATAAAAATTTTATTAATAAGTTTAAATGTGACGTTTAGATGCATGCATCATAATTCCTTGCAGTGAATTCCGTGCAGTTATGATTGTGTAATCAAATTAAGACATGTTAATGTGAAACTGTAGAATGTAACTTTTATGACTGCATAGACAATTGTGTTATTCTTTTCCATTAAGTATACAATAGTGACCTGTGTCTACCTTACCTTAGGATGATTCTGATCACAAGATCCACTCGGTTCCTCGTTGATCAGATCTTCAGATTGAGAATGAAATGTTAATAACTCGTGATTTCTGTCTGGTCATGAAGTTGTTTGCCTTCAATAATTACCTTTTGTTGCAGTATATACATGTAACTTGCATGCAGTCGTGTGATATATTTGTATTTGGCAGACGTTTCCATGTGTCGGAATGAATGGACTATCACACATGAATGTACGAATAGCACTGAGATTTTACAGAAAATAAATCAAACTTTTTTTATAAAAGTGCCAATGACACGTAAAACAAGAGCTAATGCCTTAACTTAAGATGCTTTTTTATTGGTGTACGTTTTTTGTATGACATGTTTTAAAATATTGACATGTTGATGCCGATCGTAACGACGGTATTGGCCACAAATGTGTAAAAAGTTAAAAAGAAGCTGCGTGCTTCATTGTTGTGTTCTAAGGAGAATTATATCTTTTAAAACTCTTGTTGTCTTAAACATTGCATATACTATATTATAGGTTTATTTAGATGTACATATATACGGTTTTAACGGTTTCTTAACATCTCTATAGTTGTATATTGCTGCGTACATAGTATAATAGAACAGTCCAAACGCTGATAAAGCAGCTACTATTTGAATAAAGCAATTTCCGCGGGTGGCGGTGGCACCTCGGTGGCTGAGGCAGGCGTTGGTAGCCGTTTACACTGGTATATGTTGTCACGTATATTATATATTGAAACTGTTATTAAATGTATATAATTTATAACGTCATTTCTCAACGCTTACAACAGTACACTGAACACATATGTGTGTAGTTGTTTCCTTGTTATACTTGATACGTGTGGTTTGACTGAGTATCAGTACATGCAATAAAATATCCCCACTAGTACTACCATTGTTTACATACCAATCTATTTCCTTTCCAAACAAGATGCGATCGAAAGTCTTAACGTCTGCAAAAACGTAACTAATGTTATTATGTTTTGTCCTCGTAGGTAATGACACATTACGTTTTAGAATATACCAATCAGACCTTGTATCCAATTATGGCACTGTATGCAGCCAGTGATAACTTCCCAGTAGCGATCGATTCCCGTTAAAACGAATATAGCGCCAAATGGGTACTATGCATCCGACGAGTGTTTCTTCACTCAACTTGTCCACCAAAAAAAAACCTAACTACCTCCGTGTTTTTAATACAAAACTTGTATAGATCAGAGATGAATGGTTCAAGAAAACAAATGACAACAGAAAGAGCTACGTGGATCTCGCCATCTTGGATGATATATACTTACAATGCTCCAATGTATTAACAATTATGTACGCAAACTTACACCCATCCATGGAACAAACTTGGCGGCATCTGGTGAATGACTGGCCACTTAATTTTACACTGAAAGAAGTAAATAACTCTAAACTAACTCTGTTTTTGGTTAAAAAAAAGCCAGTTGGTAGACATGAAGTGAATGGTTCAAGGACCGAAATGAACGTAGAAAGACGTGAGTGGAGCTAGACATGTGGGATCAGGTACATGTGCAATGTCTACAAGTTAGCATTCTAATATATAGATGTGTGTTTCAGTTCATTGGCAACTGGTAGATTAGAGGTCAACTTAGCATATTAATATATAGCTACATAGATGTGCATGTTGGCCTATGGTACTGGGAAGAATGGTGTCCGTTGTAACCAAAAACGTTGAACGAAGGGTACAAACAAAATGGCATTATTGACAACAGTTAACAAAGTACCTCCTTTACAAAGAACATACTTAAAGAAAATCACTGTTTGTGATATTTTTCAATTTAAAAACTTTTTAAAATCCTTGCTCTATAAGAAAGGTTGCAACTTCTAAACTGATATTTCAGCTGTGAAATTGTGCAGAAGCTTGGACCAGTACAATACGTGTGAATTGATAGCAAAGGATTGCACGGAATGTAATTGCCAATGCGCAGCATGTAATCGTAACATGTATGATAGCAACGTCTTCATCTTTTATGTAGCGAAGCGGTTTGTAACCTCTGGGTCACGACCCAAAATTGGGTCACGAGGCCATTTTGAGTGGGTCGCCATGAGTTTCCATTTTAGAGTACGAACTGTCCTATGTTGTCCCGCTTATCCATGCCATATGCATTCTAGACAAATAATTAATTCATGCCAAATGTTGCGTGAATTTGAAATTACCGGTAAGTATGATTATGGCATTTCAGATGCAGCCGAAAATGTGTCGTGCGCGCACTGGGCAAAAATCGGTGCCGTTTTCGCTCCATACCATGTCGAAGTCCTCAACGTACACTTTCACATACATTTATATTGCTTAAATCAGCATGCTATATAAACTATTTTTCGCTTGTCAGCGTGCTTATTCTCTCCACGATGAACTAAATTATCATAGTGTCCATCAAACAAGCTGTTGAAAAATTGTCGCCGACGCGTCGGCATAAATTCAAATTATTGTAATCTGAACGGGGGCACATTTCAAATCGAATATATATATATATGCAGATACTTAATTTCCATGATCGGCATAAAGTACATATCAGATAGAAATGTGATTTAATGTTGAAACAGACAATCACATCAAACATACCACGAACACAATAAAAAATCTAACAAAAAATACTTAAGTCTAAAATTGTCTAAAAATATCCATTAAAATTGATAGGTTAAGCAAAAACTAATACACAAAAGAAGTATAAAACACATCTGGCAAAGTTAACATTCCATTGTCTCTATCTATCACTAAAGTCTATATTTAATCCCCAATAAGGCAGCCGCGGCACGAGGAAAGAAACTCTCTCGGATGCGATTTGTCTTAGCACGGACACGGTCTAGGGGGGCATGGTCGCGTGAGCCCATTAGAAAAGGTCTGCTGGCACGCCAAATTCACCCAACACCCCCCCCCCCAATCCGCATATGTTCATTGCATCATTACTCTGGGTAAATTTGGCGAGGACCAGAATTGGCGGATCACTCAGGTGTCATACCGCTGAGTACTTCTATATGCCGATTACGGCGCCAGTATTGTGAAGTATTTCGGCAGATGGTCATTGTGTGACCATCACTTTCGGGTGTGTCACACTGCTGTGTCACCAACGTAGGAAGAAGAAACAGAAATGTTCGTGAAATAGTTCATGACTGTACATACCAAACTCTTTAACCTACTAAAAACAGACGCGGTTTTTTTAACGCCCGTAGGACCGAGGGCCGGTGTCATAAAGTGTACTTAAAGTTACGCAATTACTTACCGTCACGTGTTACATAAACTCCTGTATTTTCTTATATAGTCGGATTAAATACGTCGAATCTTCGCCTAAATCGGAGAGTCGATCCATTTAATCCGAGGTAATGTGTTTTTCTTGCTTAAGTCGGACCGCAGCTTTCGACAACAATCATTTGTTGCTTGGAAAACAAAATACCCAGCTAGCAAATCTCATTGGACTAATGAAGTTAAGCCAGGACTTTTTCATTGGTCCATAATTGGTTTATCTCATTGGCCCAAAGATGATTTGAGCTCGCGCCGTGTATATTGTCAATGATAACTTCATTGGCCTGTACTGGCCCAATGATTGGACCAGTGATGGGCCAATGAGATGCCAATGAACATGCCAATGAGATTCGAAAACAAATTCTTACGCATTTTATGCAATCATACAACATGCTAACAATCAAGCAAACGATTAACGATACATATCAAATTCACGTTTATAACCACATACGTTTATTGACTGGGTGGTGGTTAAGTGATATATATATATATATATATATATATATATATATATATATATATTGAGAGTCAACACCATCAAAAATTAACCTTAATTGTATCTAAACTTTTAACTTCGAGTTAATTATTGTATTATTAGAGTATTTAGAGTACTCTATACAACATGTTGTGATAGAAAAGTGTAAGTTAAAGCCCTAACCAAAAAGTCTTCGAACGTTTGACTTGTTTACAAACTGTCAATGACTACACCAGAGCCAGAGATCACAATTTAAGAAGCTGTTGATAACAATTAAGAACAGTCGATGTTAAAACAAGAAGATAGCGTCGACACGAGCAAGCCAGAACACTAGCTACCCCAAAAGGATGAGCGCGACGATGTCCCGGTGTTTGTCTCTATGGTTTGACGCTCTGCACCAACAAGTGCGAGGGCATTCTCATCAGACAGTCGCAACAAAGAATTACGCCGAGCAAGATGACTGACTTACAATCAATAATGAGCTATGACGTTAGAGAATCATGCCAAAGGAAACATAACAACAGGTATTCTAAAACTGCGTAATTTTTTGTTTGATTAAGTAATCATAAGCTATAAAGTTAGATATTCCTGACAAAATAAAGCACATAATTATTCTAATATTGCGTATTTTTTGTTTGTTGCTTGTGGACATCAACATCTATAAAATTGCCGCAGTACTCAGTCACGTTCAGGCATAATTCACAGGTAACTAAGAGCTTTTAGAGGGCTGTCTTTGGTGCTAGCGCTAGGATATATTTTCTTCGTTTAAGTAGAATTTTTGCATAACTCAGATTAAATCTCTCGGTTCGATTGAAACAAACTTACGCGAGGTTTACTCTATTTAAAAAACCGCGTCATTTTAAAGCAATCATTTTAGCGTAAAAGACTAAATGAAATGAAATTTTAAATGGTTTTGCAACTTCGCATACGTAAACGTAATACTCTTGTCAAGTAATGTACCAAATATGAAGCCTGTTCATTGCGAACTCATGCCACTAAGCCTGCTCAAACGTGATCACTGACGTGTCACAAAGCAACCTGCCCGTCAGATGTTGTTAAAGGCACCACAGATAGGGCCGCTGAGGGCGCACTGTCCTTTAGCACGGCGAACGGCATTGCGGCCTGTTGTTTCAGACTGTACAGGAAATTGCAATCGGGAAATTTAATATTATTGATATCACCGTAAAGATAATAATCGTATCTACAAGTTTGTCGCTGTACCAAGGAATTGTGTTAACCTTTTGAGTTATTGCCGTTTGAACATCGCAAATGTTCAACCTTGCATTATATACGCTGCAGCGTATGCATTGCAGGATTAAGCATTTGCGATGTTCAAACAGCAATAACTCAACAAATAAACTCAATTTCGGAATGCATCCAGCGATACATTTATAGATAATCTTTACGGTGATATAAAATAATAAATTCCGCGATTGCAATTTTAGGTAAGGCCAAAAACACCAACCCGCATAGATACGCTACCTGCTAGCGGTGCTAACTGCGGTGACGTCACAACGACCGCTAGGTGTTGCAACAAACTGTGCAGAAAATTTACAGAAAAACGCAACCAAAAGGGGCCTTGAACAGCGTGACAGGGTGACGGAGTGGGTTAGTAGTTGAATATCAGGACACTATTTTTCGAGTATCTTTCATTCAGATTGAGATTTTAAAATGTTCATTTCGCACTGTCTTTAAGGACGTTCTTAGCCGCACCACGAAACCGTCCCATGTTCCGTTAGCTACGCAACCATCGACCTCTTTATGTAAAAGCATGGATGATTCCTCTCCGTATCCGTATATCTACTGCTGTGGTTGATCGGGGATGTATCTGCGTGTGCCGCTTCCGCAGCTCATCCAAACAGTGGTGCAGGAGGACCGGGCTGGACGGCTAGCGGTGGTGGTGATGTAATAGTGCTGGGGGAAATTCTACGTGACGTTGCACGTAGTGTTGCTACCTTCCGCAGCATTGTCGACACGAAGATCGTTCTCTCCTGACTGTATTGTCTGGTTTTGTGTATCGGCAATTGCGCCATTAGACACGAACGCTGGGCAGTTTCACATGATAGTCGCGGTGTCCAATTCCGACGACCACGCCTACTTTATCCCACTATTTGAAAGTGGATTTTGCAATATTGTTTATGCGCCAATGTGTAACTGTGGTAGAGGGCGAGATTGCCTGTTGTAACGTTCTTAACTCCGTGCGTGTGCTTGCCCGCAGCTAGCGAGTGTGTGCGAGTGTGTGCGAGTGCGTGCGAGTGTGTGCGAGTGCGTGCGAGTGCGTGCGAGTGCGTGCGAGTGCGTGCGAGTGCGTGCGAGTGCGTGCGAGTGCGTGCGAGTGCGTGCGAGTGCGTGCGAGTGCGTGCGAGTGCGTGCGAGTGCGTGCGAGTGCGTGCGAGTGCGTGCGAGTGCGTGCGAGTGCGTGCGAGTGCGTGCGTGCGTGCTGGCGTGCGCGCGCGTGTGCGAGTGTGTGCGTGCGTGCTGGCGTGCGCGCGCGTGTGCGTGTGCGATTGTGTGCGTGCGTGCTGGCGTGCGCGCGCGCGTGTGTGTGTGTTCGTGCGCGTGACATACTTCGAATCGTGCGAACAAACAAAATTATATTACTTCTCATTTACTATATAATTTTTCGAGATAAAACAGCGTCATGTGCTGTCTACACAAACAATTAAGTGCCCTGTTGTCGGGCGACATAGTGTCGCTCGACCAATAAGACGCGCTGACAATCGGAAAATTGTTCCTCGAGTATACCTAAATGGACAGTGGAAACAGAACGAAACCAACTATGATGGACAACACGGAACGAAGCCAAATGCGTACCCACTGACAGAGCGAGATGGCGTAATTGCACAACAGCCTTACGAGCCACAAGGCCCGAAGAGGATAGGTAAGATGAGGTGAGGTGAGGTGAGGTGAGGTAAGGTGATGTAAGCTAAGATGAGGTAAGGTGAGGTGAGATGAGGTATGGTAAGGTAAGATGAGGTAATGTGAGGTAAGGTAAGGTAAGATGAGGTAAGGTGAGGCAAGGTAAGGTAAAGCAAGGCAAGGCAAGGCATGATAAAGTAAGATAAGGTAAATGAGCAGAACTGATGTGGAAGATGTATGCACCTGCGAACCGCCATCTCTAATTCCGTGCAGTCGTGGTGGCGATGGTTGGCGAACAGACAGCGCAAACAGATCGCCTGCTCGCACGTGTGGCAGTACACGTCCCTCATCTTGTCCACGTGCAGCGGACACCGCAACGAAATCGTCTTTGTTCCCGGCATCTTCGCTTCCGCGAGATCAGCGGCCCAACGACGTCCCTACTCCGAGTGGCAGCGAGCGTGTGTAATGCTGGAGTCTCGGTCTACGCGATAAGGTTAAAGGGCTTTTCTGGTGAAGTGTGCTTGATCTGAAACATGGTATGTGTTATCTATATTTACCCTGAAACGTCGCCGTTCGTTTCGTGATTCCAAGGACTAATTCAGTGCTTTTCAATTAAATTAGATCCCCGAAAAGGTACTTTTAATTTATTTTTTGGACAATTGCATTTCTGTGGCTTTCTTATTAAACATCGTACATGTAAAAAGCTAGTTTTGCAACAGGTAAAAGCAAATGTTTCTTTGTTATGTCTTTACAGGGAACAATGGTGTCTTTATTGGGCATTTTGTGTTACATACTTGCAATGTCATTTCCTTAGTTACATGGGAACATGTCCTTTCCAGCTTTATATTAAAAGTAAATTTTCCCAAAAGTCATTTACGAGGTTTCATCAAAGTGTCCCAGACTTGTAAAAGTGTTCCTTTGGTTGGGCTTTGGTCGGAAAAGAGAGTTTTTTAACTTAAACAGACACAGAAAAATACGTATGCTTAGACCCACCACGTACGCGCAATGCGAAGCTAACAACATTACACAAAGGCAAGCCAGTAACAACAGTCGCTGCTTCAAACTACCTGTATCCAAGACTGAACAATATAAAAGACCGTCATCGAATAGAACGCCCTCGTAGGTGACATTATCAACCTGCACACATCCAACGCATTTTCGTCTACATTTGTGAGGCAAAGGGTTGCACTTAGCGGCTAGCAACCTTCCCTGCTGTCTTGTTTTGTTTTGTTTTTAAATTTATGGTGCTGTATAAAGTATTAAAACAAACCTGTTTTCAAAACTTGCGCTGCGCACACCCTAAACGTCACGTTTATAATAGCTGCGATCGGCTTCTATGATGCCCCACATGCAACATCCGAAGTGGGATCTTCAGATTCAGAACAAATGGGCTGGTGCCACTTACTATTATTAATAAGTTCACTTGTTATAATAAAATGGGCTTGAAGTGCAAGATCAAACGCCCACCTGCCACCTGCCCACCCTACCTAGACTTAGCATCTCCCTTGGAGCGAATCGTTTGAAACCCTCCGCGGACGCCACTGTAGCCGGGAAGTCGCTGTCAACTGCCCTCGTCGCCTTCCAAGTCTCTTGTGTCGGCGTCAGTTCGGGTGTTTTTGACAATCGGGGACGTCATATCCGTCGCGTCATTTGCTAGTCAGTGACGTCATAAACTACGTATCCTCGAGATACGACAAGACGATGGTTGAGTATTGCATCTTCTGGTGATAATAGTAAATATGGCGATGACGACGATTCTAATATCCTTATTTTAAAGCGTATTTATATGTTAATGCAGATGTTTAGGGTATATGTGTAAGCCTTATATTCACAAAATATTTGTTATGTACGTTGTTGGTTACATGTTCATAGCTTTCCCCAGACATCATATTCAACACAAGGGGATCACCGGAAGTAAAACAGGTAGAGGCACGAAACAGCGTTTGTAACTGAACCATAGCTTTGTAGAACCGGGCGACGGAGTGGTATTTTGATAGCCAATTTTTGGCGTGGATCGCCCCGAACACCTTACGCATAGTAACAAATGAACGTTCATGGGGTGATCGCACGGTGGCGCCACTATTCACCCAAGAAGTAACACTCAATTGATTATTTTAGAAAGCACATATGACATTGCAATAGAGGTGCATTTCTGGGGTCTGGAGGCATAAATAAGGGCTCTTTGTCTGAATTATCATTGACGATTTATTAGATTGCGAAAGCTGGACTCATGACGGCACGTTATAATACCCAGTGCTCGATGTTTGTTCGTAGGGGCTTGTGTCGTGATTGATTTGAATATCAGTACAGTTAGCTCGTCTGGTTCAAATTATATGAAGTAGCAATGTGCGACAACTGGTTCATATCTGTTTTGGCGCAGTTGATCATAACGTACGTCAAAGGACGCATTGTAAGTGTGACGGTGACAAACTACCAGGACGTAGTTTCTGTAAAGACATAGTTTTTCCCAAAAAGATAGAGCATCTATAATTCACTATCTATAACACTCAGGTTACTCCCTTTCCATTTGCTGCACACCGGTAGGTCTTTGTTGTCAACCTTTTATCATCGGCTGAGTCACGCCATCTATACCAGACAGCTATCGGGAGGCGGTTATGCAAAGAACACGCCAGCGAGATACGACCGAAGCGATCAAGCTGGTCTTCGGGAATTGGTCCAAAAGCGGTTGGTCACATTGATGGGTAACGAGTTCCAGTCTCACAACTCCTGGCTGTCGAGTCGTGGAACAAAAAGACGAATCGGTAGTTGGTGGTCCACCTTGAACTATTTATGCCAGAGATCATAGTGGTGTATCCGAGGATCGGTCTGGTAGCCCAGTCAATTTACGGTTTGACCTCGATAAAATTGCAACAAAAATAATGTTTTGCGGGAAACAAGCCCCAAGCATATACCGAACAACATGTCAAAAATCAGACAAAATCGTCACGGGGAAAACATCGAATTTGCTTAAATTAAAAATGGCCGCTCAAACCAATGTTTTCTCTCATTATGACTCCATATTTAAGGAAGAACTGATCAAATGACGTAAATATTATATAAAAATATAATGTATCTGATCACACTGATGTTACTAGACATGACTGAACACAACGGGTGGTGTGTAAGCCGCCCCCTGTCGAGTGTATCACGAAGTACGCGAAGCCGGAAGACGGGAGCTCGCAACTACCTTCAATGTTCTCCAACTGCCGATGGTTGGGCAATTGGACCGTGTATTCTTTAGCATCAGATACCCGTGTCGAACACAACAGTCGAGGAGATACTCCTGGCATTGCCATTCTTCCCTGCAAGGCATATCGCCAGATTTTCAGCATATACTGCAAAATGCATTGTTTAGTTGTGAAATCCTACTGCATGGATTTCCTAAGAAATATACCGTTCATATACATGATATACGCAAACAATGAACGGATTAAACGAGCGATAACAGAGGGGTGTTAGCTTCTCTACCGTTATGTCACACAAAACTATTTTTGTCGGTGTATCTTCTGTTGAGATACTTCATGAAGACATAGTATGTAGTTTAACGTATTTATTGGTCAAGTTACTTAATTACTGATCCAAAACCCAGCTCCATAGCCGATCAGGCCCCACACAACATTTACCAGCTGGCTGCCTACGGCCTAGTCCAATATCCCGGATAGCACACCTACAGCGGGCCGACAGTGGGCCGACAGCGGGCCGACAGCGGCAAAGTAATCGGCCCGGGTCGAGGGATTTTTGTCTGTAACCACGCCACTTCACATGAGTCTGGAGAACTGAGATTAAGATATGCAACTTCTGAGAACAGAACACAACCTTTTCCGTTTGACACAACGGTAGAATTAATTTGTGTAAAATGTGCTTAGTGTTAACCTATCCTAACACAAACGCAAGTACTATAAAAGCCATAATTTCTTATAAGTTATGATACAAAGATGTATTGTATGGCAACCTAAAGAAATGGCGCGAAGATATACAAATTATATTTATATATTTTCGTCTATTAGACTTGCCGTTACCAAATAATACATGCTGTACTGAAATATGGCGAAATCCAATAAAACGGCATATCTCGGCTCAAGGAGGAGGGTAAATTATGGACCAACCCACACAAATTGAAAAAATAAAGAAGTTAATAGTGTATGGAATCAAAGAAACACTGTTCGTGATGTAAGCCAGTCTGTACCCAATGAACAAATGATAAAACGGCCGATATTTTAATTGAATAGGGGTAAAATATAATGGACGCACCCCAACAATTTTCTGATTCCGTTCAAAAAGCTAAATTGAATAGCCAATGGATGCAGAGAAAAACATTTCGTGAAGTTACCCTGGTTGTATCCATATACAATGTAGAAAAAGTGGTATAACGGCAGATTTTGTTTGATAAGGGGTAAAAACAATGGACCCACCCAAACAGCTTTATGACTTCGATCGAATAGTTAGAGATACTAACAAAACGAAGCAGAGAAACAAATTTGATGATGTAACCGGATTGTATCCATATCCGATGGAAAAATTTAGTAAAACGGCAGATTTATTTGGTAGGTGGTGACAAATAATGCACCCACCCAAAATAATTGCTAACTCCGATCAAAAAGTTAAAGCAACCAACATAAGGAAACTGTGGAACAAGTTTGGTGATTTTATCCGGTCTGTCCCCATATCCAAATAATATGTCGCTCGGGTACCTGACTAATACCGATGCGACAGCTTCAGTATAATTAGGTCCCACATGGGCATATGGCCTTGAAAGTATCTCGTGTGAGTAATTGTCGTAAAACATGTAAGGATACAAGCTACCTGCATACGGAAAGACTTGAAAGGGTTTCTTCTAGAAGCCCGAACATCAAACACTGGAAAACTCTCGCGTTACAAAAACAAACAGATGTAGCATCACGTGGTTCTACGGCCTCTTTACTCAGTGAATTCAAACACAAACCAAAAAGGCGGTGTTTTGAAGATTAATAGCATTTTTAAACACAGCTGTCGAGTGAAAAACGTATAATTATGTTCTTTACCCTGCGGTCGTAGTCCAAGGTGACTTAGGAATGACGATTGTGGCAAATCCACGTAGGCTATGCACCGCCGTGATGTCTTCCTGATAAAGATAACATTATAACTAATATATGTCCTTAAACATCATACATGTAAGTCCAACTAGTATCGGTCACATCTTATCAGTCTTGCCACCCTACTAACTATATCACAGTTTGCGTCGTTAGCATGCTGGGCGTTCACGGCAATTATATGACACGATAAGAACACCTTTAACCACATAAGTTACATTGCTCGAGGTACAATACAATTGTTTCGACCTTAGAACTAAACAAGGAAGTTTCCTAAGTTCTGACAATTTAAGACCATCCTTTTTGTCTAATGGTCAACGAAAAACTTAAATAAAACTTTAATTGTGAATAATTAATCGATTAGTCGCATATACATATATATATATATATGCGCCTGATACAATAGCTGACCGGTTTAGCTCGATTAGCAGGGTGTGGCCTCTAACCCCTAGTGGCCTCTGGTGAATTAACATATATATAGTACTAGAATATCCACCAGGGTTACATGTCCCCCAAGTTTAACATTTAGCCGGCCGCGGCTAACATAATAAATTGAAATCATTAACTAAGGACGGACCTAGGTTCTCGGTGTGGATTACTATGGTACCCCGCATTGCTTCGCGTTGACCGTCGTAACGGTCTGTTCGGAGTAGTTGATTCTTCTACGTCCGAGTTCAAGTCTAAATGGCCATTGTTCGGTTGACAAGAGACTGTCACCTCGTATGGTGGGTGGTCAGTTTCCTCACTGTCTTGACCTAGTCTGCTCAGTCTTGTCCCTTTCGCAGTCTCTGGGACACAAACCCGCAAGTCTTGGCGGTTAATTATGCGCTTCTTGTGCCCCCTCGCCGGTACGACTACGTATGTGTCGTCCTTTTGTTCTGTCACTACGTACACTCCCGGGTCCCATGCATCCGCAATCTTGTTACGCCCTCTCACCCTATTGCGTAAATGTACACGTTCCCCAACTCGCAGTGCATTCTCCCCGACATGCTTGTCATAACTTGCTTTTCGGTTAGCAATGTCTAACTTCAGCTGTTCCGCAGCTTTAGCATAGGCACTTGTCAGTCTAGCCTGATGATAGTCCACCCAGTCCAGGTTGGCTCCATGAACCGTTTGTAATTGGAGGGTGTCGTCACTGTGCAGTTTGATATCGATCGGTAAGCGCGGAACACGACCGAACATGAGATAGAATGGACTAAACCCCGTTGCAGCATGAGGGGTCACATTATATGCATACGTAAGTTCTGGCAAATATTCCGGCCATTTGGTCTTCTGAGCGGGTGTCGGTGTGCGTAACAATCCATGCATTGTTCTGTTGTATCGCTCACATTGTCCATTTCCCATGGGATGGTACGGTGTCGTACGAGATTTCTCGATACCGTATATCTTATACAACTCTTTGACAATTTTTGCGTCAAAACATCTCCCTTGATCAGAGTGTATACGACACGGAACTCCATAACGCAGAAACCATTCCCGTACCAGGGTTTTAGCTACCGTTAGGGCTGTTTGGTTTCTCGTCGACACGGCTATTGTGTATTTACTGTACACGTCGGTCATGACCAGGACATTCTCGATGCCGTTACTAGCTGGTTCGAGAACTGTGAAGTCTATTGCTATGACTTCTAATGGGCCCCTTGTCACAATACTATGCATTGGAGTCCGTACCTTCAAATGTGGCATCTTTGCAAGATTACAACGATCACACTTCGAAATCCAATTCAGGATGTCGGAACGCATATTCGGCCAGTAGAATCTTGCTCGTACTAGCTTCTCAACTCTATCAATGCCTTGATGTCCCATCCGATCATGTAATTCTTGTAATACCTCCTCCCTCATTGTACGCGGTAACAACAACTGGCTTACCTTTTCTCCACTCATTGGGTCTATTAGGGTTCTTCACAATTTTCCGGAACAGACCTGAATGCGGTCCCATTGTTGTAGCAGTTTCGCTACTGCCGGTTGTTCTTTCCGTCTTTCTCCGAGTGTCGATTCTCGCCCTCTGTCGATGTAATGCCAGACTCGACCCAAAACCGGATCATAACGTTGTGCCTCCTGGATCGCGTCCGAACTAAGACTTGGTAGGATCGGCGACTCTACATACTTGGATGTATATCGCACCTGTGCTGTGTTGGTACAGACTGCTGCCTTGAGTAATTTCTGGCGCAAATCGCACGGCAACACCGTTACTTGGAGGATGTCAGCTATTTCGTCTTCTTCGATGACTGTGAACTCTTTTGTTTCAGTCTGAAGTGGTTTCCGGCTCAGACCGTCTGCCGATGCATTAAGTCTTCCGGAACGATAGCGAATGCTGAAATTGAACCTGGCTAGCACTGCCTGCCAGTGGTGTTCCGCCGCCGTTAGCTTTGCCGAAGTCTGAATATACGACAATGGGTTATTGTCGGTATATACTACAAACGGAACACTCAATAAATAGTCGCGGAATTTCTCAGTCACCGCCCATTTCACTGCTAACAACTCTAATTTCATAGAGCTATAAGCCGTTCGGTTCTTCTCAGGACCCCTGAGACTACGGCTAGCATAGGCTATAACTCGGGTTTTCCCTTCCTGTTCCTGGAGTAGTAACGCTCCTAGTCCTTGGTGACTGGCGTCTGTCTCCAGAATGAATGGTTTCGTGAAATCAGCGAATCCCAAGACTGGAGCTGTAGTAAGAGCATGTTTCAGTGAATCAAATGCTTCTTGGTTTTCCTGCCTCCACACAAACGGTACCGGTTTGGCTGAATTCCACTTTCTACCTGGTTTTCTCTTCTTTCCTTTGTTGGGATCTTGATTCACCAATTCATATAGAGGTGATGCCAACTGTGAAAAGTGATGAATGTAACGTCGGTGATATCCCGCTGTTCCCAAGAAAACCTTGAGTTCTCTCGCATTCTCAGGTACTGGCCATTCCCTTACTGCGTTCACCTTCTCTGGATCCCCAGAAATCCCTTCATTAGAGATTATCTGTCCCAAATAAGAAACTGATTCCTGAAATAGGTAACATTTAGTGGGCTCAATCTTTAGACCGTGAGATGCCAGTCGTTGGAACACCAAATTCAGTCGTTCAAAGTGTTCTTCAATGGTAGAGGAGTAGATGATTATATCATCCAAGAAAATAAGTACTTTTTCATTCATCTCTTCCCTGAACACAATGTGCATTAATCTCTGGAAGGTTGCTGGTGAATTGCAAAGCCCGTATGGCATTTTCTTGTACTCATACAACCCCATGGGGGTGGTGAACGCTGTCTTGTGTTGATCAACCTCGTCTATCTCCACCTGATTATAAGCCGATTTCAAATCGACAGTCGAGAAATACTTTCTCATCCACTCGGGGAAGTGGAAACGCATCTTTTATTGTCTTGGTATTAAGCCTGCGATAATCCACGCACATCCTAATCTTACCGTTCTTCTTCCGACAAATAACAATCGGACTCGCAAATTCCGACTGACTGGGCTTAATTATCCCTTTGTGGACTAGATCTTTAAAGTGCGCTTTAACTTCCTCAAACTGAGTTGGTGGAATGCGACGATAGGCCGCCTTAACAGGGCTGTCGTCTGAAGTGTATATTCGGTGTTTAACCGTGTCCGTCAATCCCACGTCATTCTCGTCCTGGGCAAATACTTGTTGATGGTTATGCAATAATTCCATTAGTCGATCTTTGTCTATTGGCGGTATCTCACCTATGTGTACCTCTTCCATCCAGTTGTACCCAGGGTCAAGGGGTGACGCATCAGATATATATTTCCATTGCTCGCTTCTTACCTGTCGTGTAGTAGCAGTTACCTGTCGTGGTTCCAGCGACACTCGCAAGCTGTCATCCAATTCTTCGAAATCAACGAAGTGTTCCTGATTCCGATCGACTACATCTACCGTATATATCCTCCCGACAGGTGAATGGGAACGTAGCCACACATCTTCGGAGGTCGGGTTGAGGATAGTTACTTCGAAATGTCCGTTGATGGAACCTACTAAACAAGTTTCGAGTAGTAAACCTCCATTTAGGGGAACATCGAATGGCTCTACCATTCCGTTACCGGTGCAATGTGGACCTGATACTGTTACGTTACACGACGACCATGCTGGTATCTTAACACTAGTATCACCTGCAATTTTCACTACTCTTCCATCGATATCCTGTTTCGGGTTAGTATCATGGGTCTCAATAGTATGAAGTAATTCCCTTATCTCTGGCATGTCACCCAAAACATTCATACCCAGTATTCCAGACGTTGGTCGGGAGGGGACAAACCCTGGTGGATCTTTTTGTATCAAAATACCTTTGTTCTTAACGACCGTGCCCAACACATTTATATCGGCTGTGAAGTACCCTATATAAGGGAACTCTAGAGCATTGGCTGCTTCCAGCCGTAACCACGCTGATGCGTCCTTTAACCCATTGACTGACGTCATTAAATGTTCATTGAACCACCACTCCTGTAAAATCGTTACTTCAGAGCCCATGTCTAAAACCATATTGGTGTCTTCACCGGATATACAACGCGAAATTACTGGTGTCTTGCCAATGATGGCGTCAACTAACATAGAGTCTATGTTACTACACCCGCCTGCGTGACGCTCGACAGTAGGGCTACTTAGTTTTCCTGATGATTACGGGGTGTTGCGCTAGAATTTGGTTGCCCCCCGTATGCCCGATTTTCGGTTTGATCTGTAGTACGGCGCATGTCCCCAGCACGTTTCCAACAATTAGTGTAAGTGTGCCCGCTTCGGCCACAATACTCACAAGAGACCGAGCCACTGTTACGGGGCTTCGGTCTGCTAGTTCTATCGCCCCTCTCCACACCCCCCGACGACTGTTGTGCTCGCAACAAAGAAACAATTTGCGTCTGAGTTGTCGCGAGTAGTTCTAGCTGGGTGGCAATTCGTTCCAGAATACTCGGGTCGACGGGGGTGTGGTGAGGTTCATGAATTCCCCGAATACATGCATTTTTACACATACTGCTCAATCCGTCCTCCTCAAGACGGATCGCCTCCGACCTCAGAGCACTAAATGAAACCGTAGGCTGGGTGCGGACCAATTTTTTCATTTCCCGTTTGATTTGTGGATCAACCAGATTCTCGCAGAATACCTCTATCAAAGTTTCATTCTTACTCTGTGATTTGTCTGATAAGCCTTCGGAGATTTCTAGAAGTGCCCGGGAAAAATCCCTAACGCTTTCTCTATTTCCTTGACCTCTATCATACAACTCTTTCTTTAACTGCGCATTACTCCGGGTTTCCCCAAAAGTGGACACAAGTAAAGCAAATAGTTTATCGACTGAGTCTTTCTCTTCCTCTGGCGCATACCTGACTTCTTCCCGGGCAGGTCCATCCAGGTGTGCGATCAGGAAATGTAACCGCTCGACCGATGAGATGGAAGACAAACAGTTGCGGGCATCTTCCATCCAGTCGTGTAGATCACACGAATGACCCTCGAACGTCTTTAATTTTCGGGTCGTAGGGGCAGTAACCGTGACGTTGATGGATTGTTGGTTTCGCTTGAACGTTTCCACCATTTCCTCTAGTCGCTCTAACTTCTCGTCTGCCGACGTCATGCTTTCTCGACTCCCTCTGGGAGCTTACTCTGTCGGACCCCACTTCTGGTACCACTTGTAAACAAGTCAGACGACTGTGCTTGTTTGGGCACGACAGAGTTTATTGAATTGTCAATGTTTAAGCTCCCAGAGGGATACTCAACGTTCTGTAACATATAATCACATAATGTTACAAATGGATAGTTATCGTGTATATATCAGCAATAACAAAGTAACAGCAATACATAATCAATCCCAATACATTCACGTCACCTTCTGCACTATGTAATTACACACCTATTATTACAGGATAATATTCGCATATGTAATTCAAACCTTTTAGAGACATAGTAATACACACCAGTGAATTCGAGATAGTACTTCGTATTACTACATTACCTAGCATCTGCCTATGCAGTTGCATTAGTTACATGACAATACTGAACTACCCAGTATATAGAACCGCCACGCCCTTATAATCCCCGTCTAAATTGGAAACATAACACCATTAATAAATTTCACGTTACGTATTATTCTAATATATCATATAATAATAATAATCCTATACAATGCAATGATTAAACCCCCACTACAAATAACACATACATATAACAAGACTAACTTACCAGGCCGTAGGTATAAACGAACTACTGGGCCCAGAGACTCTTCAAGTGCGGGTGTGTCTCTGTCACTGGCCCAGGGCAAACTGCGCCTGATACAATAGCTGACCGGTTTAGCTCGACTAGCAGGGTGTGGCCTCTAAACCCTAGTGGCCTCTGGTGAATTAACATATATATAGTACTAGAATATCCACCAGGTGGGTGGGCGTGTGCGTATGTTAGCACTGTGTACAAGCACGCACTTATGTTATTTGCATGTTGATACGAAGTCGATTGCTTAGTAAGCCGCATTGTAAGGTTGTCCTGTCCCCTCCGTCTTCCTTCCTTCCTTCCTTCAATTGGGCGGTACGCAATGGCTTCAGAAGACCGGAGCCTTACCTCGGGTATGTCGCTCGCCAAGCCGTGTACAACATCGTGCTGTAGTGATGCATTGTCCCCTCACGGCTAAGGGTGTATTCGCTTGTCAATGGAATTGAACAAACAAGCGTTCCAGGTTCGTCACGAATATATATGTTTTATTCATCAGTGGAAACTTCAGACAACAATGTCCATACAACGTTTGCACATTGTTGTGCGCCGACAGTACAACTCTATTTTATATTTAAAGTGTCCGTGATTTTTGAAGATCGAACGATGAAGCAATATATAAACCACCGTGGTTTATATTTGCCGAAATTTTGATAAGTCTAAAATGTGGGAACATTTTCCTAGTTTCCCGTAGAGAGCGTCAACGTGTCTCTTCGTGTGTGTTCATTGCCGCCCTCCTCGTAATTCCAAAAATAGTTCCCTTTTAAACATACTGGCTTGGCCTCAAGCCAAATCCGGAAATTGTCTTTAAACCGTAAGGTATCGAAACGCATAGTATGACATTTGTAGAATTATGGCTCTACGCATGCGTGTTTTTAATGCTGTCATACTATGGGGATGAGGGTGCTCACTCACGTGAGGGGTTCTGCATTTATTTGCATAATTTAATCTTTCCGGTTCGATCTTAAAACCAGGACATGGTCACGAAGTGAATCTAAGGTCAGGCCAATGTCTGCACCAAATTCCAGTCATGACTCTTAACTGTCAACTACATTCTGTTCCGGTAGACACCAAGAACTACGCCTACAGACGCGAAAATAAACAAATCGTTCAAACCTTGTTGCTTTAGAAACGCGCCCACAGTGACGGCAACCATATGCTTGCCTTGTGCAGCATTCTTTTATATAATGCTTTTATATAACATGACTCTGGTTTTTTCTGTTCCAGTCTTTCTCTGATAACTAATAATAATAGTAATTAACTAAATTAGCCACTGCAGGTCTGTTACAGCATGACGTCAATGACGTTACAGCAGTGGAACGGGTTTAACAAGATTTAAGATTTAACAAGATTGCCACCCAGAGAATTAACTATAGGTGGCAGGTGGACAAGGAAGCCCTTTGGCTTATCGAAAGTCCGACCCTTTTATCTATGTGTATCCCGCCCGTCTGAGGTATATGTCGATTTTATTTTTAAACATATTCATGCTACTAGCACCCACACAATCAGCAGGTAATCTGTTCCATTCATTTACAGTCCTTTGTGAAAATGAAAACTTTCTTATATCCAATCTACTCTGCTCCTTTGCTAATGCAAGTTCATGCCCTCTAGTCCTTCTATCTTTCTTAACTGAGAAAAACATATTTCTATCAATATTTTCATAACCCTTCAATATTTTAAACACTTCTATCTGATCTCCTCTCAATCTCCTGGTCTCTAGTGTTGTTAAACCGCATTTTTTAGGCGTATTTCGTAACTAAGATCCTTCAGATTTGGTATCGTTTTAGTTGCTCTCCTCTGCACTCTTTCTAGCATATCTATGTCCTTCCTGCGATATGGCCTCCACGCTTGAATACAATATTCTAAATGAGGCCTAACTATTGTTTTGTGGCAGCGGTGTTATTAGCTCTTTTTCCTTATACGTTATGTTTCGCCTAATTAATCCAAGGATTTGATTTCCCTTTGAAGCTGCAATTCCGCACTGCTCTGAAATCTTCATATCAGCACTAATGTTTAACCCTAAGTCCTTTTCTTTTACAGTAGTACTTAGTACAGTACCCCCCATTATATATTCTACTTCTTTGTTCCCATGTCCTGTGTGGAGGCATTTACATTTCCCAAAATTGAACAGCATTTGCCACTTTTCAGACCATTTGATCAACCTGTCAAGATCATCTTGTAAATGCTGTCTATCTCCATCACTTTTAATCCTTCTAAAAACTTTTGTATCATCCGCAAATTTCAACACCTTGCTTGTTATTTCATCATCCAAATCGTTGATATATATTAAGAATAATATAGGACCTAATACTGATCCCTGTGGTACCCCACTCAATACCGATTTCCAGTTTGAAGCCTCCCCATCAACTACTACACGTTGTCTTCTGTCAATCAGCCATTGTTCTATCCAGTTTATTATACCATTTCCTATGCCATGGGCCTTTAGTTTAAGCAGTAATCTTTGATGTGGTACTTTGTCAAAAGCTTTTTGAAAATCTAAGTAGGCGATATCTACTGGTGATCCCTCATCTACCCACTTAGTGATGTCTTCCAAAAAACATAACATATTTGTTAAGCATGACCTCGCTTTAAAAAAAACCATGTTGAGATGGGTTTATCAAGTTTTGTTTAACAAGAAAATCCACCATGTGATCTTTAATTAGTCTTTCTAATAATTTACAAATCACTGATGTTAAACTCACTGGTCTATCGTTCTCTGACTTGTTTCTCGAACCTTTTTTGAATAACGGGTTGGACGTATTAAACATAGGGACGCTCCCCACGTACTTTTAGTTCACTTCAGTGACATATTATAACCTCACTTCCTGTTCCGCGGTCATTCAGGCGACCATTTGAGTCATTCGTGTCCGCAATTGTTAACCAAGGGCGTTCTCTCGTGTACCAACGTGCGGTCAATGCGGCAATATTGCGTAAGATACATTTGAATAGACCAGGAGTATCACCTGTCATATCTACGTATGGAATCAGCCATGCGTGTCACACTTGGCGCCCGTTATAGCGCCAGTAATAGACGCCGTTGTTGTTCCGTTGATAACGTGTAGACCTGCCACACTGCAGCCTTCATTATTCTCGATATGGGGAGCGTAACTTTTTATCAGTATGCCTACCTTGTCTTGGTTTGCGTCAAACGATCTTGCCAGGTGTTGTCGCCAGTCACGCGTGACGATCCGAAATGTTTGTGTTTGACATCGCTACGGCCGTTTGACATTACTGTAGATGTTTGTATTTGCCTTTGTCCAACCTTGTGCAAATTCGTCAAAAATCAGAACGAGAACTATGCCTGGTTTCTTGTTAGTCATAAACACACGTGTACATATTTGTTGTTATACTCACTATTGTACGTGAGTTTAGCATGCCGTTGTCGCTTAGATATGAATAGGTTGTGACCATTTACAATTATAGCGCAATGTCCAGTACGTAGGACTGCTCAAAACCATTTAAGTATTAACCAGCATGCGATCTTTTCGTTCAAGTACCAACCATATTTTCTCATGGAATCGCGTATTCTGTCTTATGTGTTCTTCCTTCCTTGTTATCAAGTATCCCTCTCCTATCTGAGGGTTGGGGGTATTGACACTTGGTGTCGTTAACTTTTTTTTTTTTAATGTCCCCTTTCGCTGGTTGCTGAAATGCCTCTGCATGTTACGAAATTACAATTATCGGTTCACATATATTCTCTCCATTGTACCGTTATACTCAAACACAGAGTAATTGAATTAAGTTCATAATCATATTGTTGCTGTGATCGGTCATGCGCAAGTTGAACCAGATAACACATGGAGCTGAACTTATTAAAACCGTTTGAATTTCCACACACATTGACATTCTTACATTCTTACACCGTTAGAGTGGGGCTGCACCATGGGTCCTCACTGAGTCCTTACCTGTTTGACTTGATTATGGATATGTTGGGCCGGGGCATCAAAGAACAGCCCCCCTGGTGTATGCTGTTTGCAGACGACATCGTGCTGTGCAGTACCAGAAGAGAGGAGGTGGAAAGGAAGCTCGAGGAATGGAGAAGTGCAATGGAAGATCGAGGACTAAAGATTAGTAGAAAGAAGACGGAAAGGTGCAACGAAAACAATGACCTAGAGATCCGGTTACAGGGCGAGGTAGTGAAGAGAGTGAAGACATTCAAATATCTAGGATCGACATTGGCGGATGATGGAGAATTGGATGCGGAAGTCACTCATAGAGTGCAGAGCGGGTGGAAGAACTGGAAGAGAGTATCTGGAGTGCTGTGTGACAGAAGAATGAACGTGAAGATCAAGGGGAAAATGTACAGGACAGTGGTAAGGCCAGCACTGATGTACGGGGCGGAGACATGGGCGGCAAAGAAGACACAGGAAAAGAAGTTGGATGTCGCAGAAATGCGAATGCTACGATGGATGTGCGGAGCCACAAAGATTGACAAGATAAGAAACGAAAGAATCAGAGGGACAACGAAAGTGGGGGAAATATCAAAGAAAGTCCAAGAAAGTAGGTTGAGATGGTATGGACACGTAATGAGAAGAGAGGAGGATTGTGTAGGAAGGAGAGCGATGGGAATGAAAGTGCAAGGGAAGAGGAGGAGAGGAAGGCCGAAGAGGAGGTGGTTAGACAGTGTGAGGGCAGATCTCAGGGAGAAAAGACTGTCGGGGGAAGAAGTGCACGACCGAGCGATACGGAGGCGAATGACATCATCATACATCGACCCCACGTAAAAAGTGGGACAAAGATGAAGAGAAAGAAGAAGAAGAAGATTGACATTCTTACATTCTCTGGCACTTCCTGTTGTTACTGCTGCGTCATTGCGTTGTGCTGTGAGCAGTCCAGGTGTCGGCCAGTCACTGTAAGTAATGCGCGCAATTCGCTTAACAAAAGTGTACATACCTGTGGATAACTTAGCGAACGTGTGAATAGCCTTATGTTATAGTGTATAACAGAGCCAGACCACTTTACAAATTTTCATCGAATTCTGACAGCAAGCTGTCAAAAATAGTGCGATACTTTGTCCAATCATTTCGCCGAAGCTAAGTAATAAATGTAGACAATTACAAAATATAGGTTGTATCATTATTGGCAAAATGATTCTGAAACGAATCGTGTGAACAAAACAAACATATATATTTAATGAACCTCGATTACCCGCATATTAGTGGCGAGAGGTGCACCGATCATTTATCGCCGAACGTCAATCATGTGCAAATTTATAAGCGGTGACGTGTCACAATTTGGACGATCACATATTGCTGTCACCGCCACGACTGACAGTGATCGATACACCGTCACGTGGCACGGGCACGGTCGAAGATAGACCAGCACTGTCACACATTACAGGCACGTCGAAGTTGGTTCACTGTCGGACTCAGCACCCGGCAAGCATCATGTCGGTCTTCGGGTGGACACCAAGAGATAAACAGACAGACCTCGTGAACGATTTTGAAAATGAGGAATACAACGACCCGGGCCAGGTAAGTCATGCTTGCGCATTTTGACATGTTTTTAAAAAATTGTATGTTGTAGGTTTATGCTAAACCACACTCATAACCAAGAGGTGATAATAATATTATTATTAACCGGAAGTTCGCGGAATAAGCTATACTTCGCCCCACCTGCTGTCTTGGTCGTGCGAAACAACCAACTACAAAGAGCAATTCGACGATCTTGCGCAATACTGCTGATAGCTGGTGTTAACTATTTTGAACTATTCTGTATACTAGTTTAACATTTCGTGGGAGTAACATTCAAATTGCAAATATTGTAGGCATACTAAAAGTTACTTGGCGGGCAGTGTACATTCGACGGAAAGCAGATATTGAATGCGGTATTCTGTACCAGAAGGTTAACGTTAAGGAAGACCACGGGAATGTCATTGTGGGCTATTAACATTGGCTTTTATGTAAATAATCATAATTGCTTCCGCGCGAGCACAAAGCGTGAATCTCTCCATAGGCCCACACACGCACTCACTCAAGCTCGTACACACGCAGGCGCTAACAGTTTACCAAAACAACACAGACGTTCATAGTATGTTTACCAAGTTAATATCGAGACCTCAGGTAGGCCGACAGTTACGCCAACTGCCCAAGGTTCAATAACTGGAAAGTCAAGAAAGACGTGTGAAATGCGGCTAATCCCGTTACGGAACTAAGTAGTACTTTTGTTCTTTAGACGACATCGTGAAATGCAGGTTCTGTCTCTGTGTTGCAAAACTATTCACACGTGTCTACCAAGTGAATGCTGGGTTGACCACTCATCAATATAAATTGGATTGAGAGATTGCTATCAACAGAATAGCTTGTGTGAACAGTTAGACCGTGGGGTAGCAACGACACAAATGCACAAATCAAACATTGTAGACAAAACTTGTGGTTAGAAACTATATACAAAGAGCAGAACAGCTCGCGTGGATTAAACTTGAGAGCACACGCGAAAGAGGGAGTTATCTGTCAAAGTCACTAAAAATTGTATTTGCCTGTTTCCGTGACATTTTTGCATACCAAACGGGAGGTACTTCCCATTTACTCCCTCCCCTCATTGGGCTAACGTACCCACTATGATCATACACCAGCATGCCTTATTAGCCTGTTGTGCTTTTTGTATTAATTATTGTCAGGGTATGACAGTAGACGTCAACTTGGTATTTTAGTGGAATAAGAGGGTAACGTATTTTAAAATAAAAAAGGTCATTTAATGATGATAGCATTGACCCGAGATACCATTTTTAATCTGGACATTTTACTTAACAACTGAGGGGGTCCGCATAGCCCCTTTGTTTGTTCACACAACCATACTTCTCAGCTTAGTGCCCCGAACACAGAATACTTTGATTTTGTTTGAATGATCACAAGGCAGACTTTGTGTAAAATTACAATTTATTTGGAGAAAGGAATTTGTAGAAAAGGCACATTGTTCTATAACAAAATAGATCATGCCAACACAGCAGTTTCTTCAACGCAGTAATTTATTTAAAAAAAACAATTCAACAACGGCAAAATTGGCACACAGTTTCGGTGACACATTCCGCAGAGAGTTTAATACAGGGAACGTTTCATTGTGTTTTGGTTGTTTGAAATATGTTGAAATTTTATCAAAAATCAGAAGTCTTTCAATAACTATGCTTCAGCAAAGAAATAACCCTTGCGCGGCTTCAGCAACACATTCGCCAAGTATATATAATATTTTAGTTGATAACATAAAGTGAAAGCAGCTTTAAAGCGGTTTACGCAAATGCGCTATTTATCTGAGATTTCTAGATTATATTCAGAACTGTCGTATCCTCTATGCAGCAAGCTAGAATGTCACAAGATACGGTGAAAACATACCGATTCACTACCCGACCAGTTTTGACGATCATCTGGCGAATGCAGCCACATGTAGCACTCGTAAACCTATTTTAGTAAGCCCCCTGTGTTAATGTTTGGTTTAGAAAACGGTGTATTTTCTCCGGACAACTGCGTAAATTTATAGAGGTAAATTGTTATACAGCGCGATATCTTGTCATTAGGACTACTTGAAAAGCATTACACATTACCATCTGGCAGACGTATTCCAAACAATACCATTTTGATATCTCTGGAAAGCATCCACACGTAGTCATCAAATGTAACTGACCGGAGAGAAAACTGTGAACACAAATCACAGAAACAATGCGTAATAATTATTTCAAAACTCATGCTTATCTATGTTTCTTGGCTAAATTAGGCACCACAGATTCGACGTTGACGTTACACGCAAAAGTAATAATAACGAAAACAACATCAACATCAACAAGCCAGAATCACTAAGAAATAGCAGGAACGGACGTGCAAAATCCATCATTACAGCTAAGGAACGCCAAGAACTTGTGGCGGAAACACAGTTTGCGATAAATATGTCTTCAGTTTTTTACGGAAGGTGACTCTAGCTTCAGATGATTTTTTTTTAATGGGGGTTCATCCTAGAAGTTGGTGCAGCTGCAGAAACAGCACGGTTGCTCAGGTGAAGCTTAGGTTTAGGACAATACCTTGTTGTAAGGTTGATTATTGGAGTTGGCTGAACGTACTGAGACTAGCCAAATAGGCTGACTATTTATGCAGAAAGTCACTGCAGATATAGAACACGATGTGCAATAGTGGACAATTTAAAAATGATTTTAGATTTACAAAAAGTAAATAAGTATAAATATAACTTGGTAAAATAATTAAAAAGGTAACAAATGAATACGTTATAAGAATAATAAATAAATATGAAAAAAGTGGATCTAAAATCACCAATATACATGCATTTACGCCAAAGCCAGAATACTTTTAGAATTCCAAGGATGCAGCCTTCTTAAGCATGGTTTTCCCATAGGTCGGATTTAAACACTAAACAGCGATTATATCATGTATCATCTGGCCGCACCATTCCGGTGTGTTTTACATGGTTATGTTTATGTATGTGGGCAAACGTGGGCAGAGTGGGTCTTCACCCATACGATACAAACAAACGTGGGCAGAGTGGGTCTTCACCCGTACGATACAAACAAACGTGGACAGAATGTGTCTTCACCCGTACGATACAAACAAACGTGGGCAGAGTGGGTCTTCACCCGTACAATACAAACAAACGGGGGCAGAGTGGGTCTTCACCCGTACGATACAAACAAACGTGGGCAGAGTGGGTCTTCACCCGTACAATACAAACAAACGTGGGCAGAGTGGGTCTTCACCCGTACGATACAAACAAACGTGGGCAGAGTAGGTCTTCACCCGTACGATACAAACAAACGTGGGCAGAGTGGGTCTTCACCCGTACAATACAAACAAACGTGGGCAGAGTGGGTCTTCACCCGTACAATACAAACAAACGTGGGCAGAGTGGGTCTTCACCCGTACGATACAAACAAACGTGGGCAGAGTGGGTCTTCACCCGTACGATACAAACAAACGTGGGCAGAGTGGGTCTTCACCCGTACGATACAAACAAACGTGGGCAGAGTGGGTCTTCACCCGTACGATACAAACAAACGTGGACAGAGTGGGTCTTCACCCGTACGATACAAACAAACGTGGGTAGAGTGGGTCTTCACCCGTACGATACAAACACACGTGGACAGAGTAGGTCTTCACCCGTACGATACAAACAAACGTGGGCAGAGTGGGTCTTCACCCGTACGATACAAACAAACGTGGGCAGAGTGGGTCTTCACCCGTACGATACAAACAAACGTGGACAGAGTGGGTCTTCATCCGTACGATACAAACAAACGTGGGTAGAGTGGGTCTTCACCCGTACGATACAAACACACGTGGACAGAGTGGGTCTTCACCCGTACGATACAAACAAACGTGGGCAGAGTCACATTATTATAATTACACAATAATCAGTTTAAATGTGTAATATAATAGCAGATATGTTGTAAATATTCACATAAATTGAAATCACATGATTTATTAGAACATCTGAGTTAATAAGGATCAGTTACTTTAATAGTAAAACACTGCTCTATTCACAAGATACTCCACAGCCTAATCCTTCTGTTGCACTGTATGATAACAAAGGGAGAAATGTCCAGCGTGGAAGGAATATCTAGGGGTAAGGTAGACTATTACACCTGTCAGGGATGAATGAGTGAGTGAGTGAGTGAGTGAGTGAGTGAGTGAGTGAGTGAGTGAGTGAGTGGGTGAGTGAGTGGGTGAATGAGTGGGTAAGTGAGTGAGTGAGTGAGTGAGTGAGTGAGTGAGTGAGTGAGTGAGTGAGTGAGTGAGTGAGTGAGTGAGTGAGTGAGTGAGTGAGTGAGTGAAGTCGTGAGTGTGTGAGTGAAAGAGTGAATGAGTGAATCTGTGAGTGAGTGAGTGAGTGCGTGAGTGAGTGAGTGAGTGAGTGAGTGAGTGAGTGAGTGAGTGAGTGAGTGAGTGAGTGAGTGAGTGAGTGAGTGAGTGAGTGAGTGAGTGAGTGAGTGAGTGAGTGAGTGAGTGAGTGAGTGAGTGAGTGAGTGAGTGAGTGAGTGAGTGAGTAAGTTAATCCTCTCGTTGTCGACTGACCGACTTTCAACGGCGTATAACATTCAATGGCGGATCCGCAAATTGGGATGACAAGAACTCAATAAATAAACACGGAAGATAGGCTTACGCAACGCACGCACGCATATAGGCACACACCCACAAACGTACACACACGCGCTCACGCGTACGCGCACACATACGCATGCACACATGCACGCGCGCACACACATAGACGCACCCACACATGGTCAATGTCACTTAGAGGAATCATGAAAGCAGCCGTTGCATCGACTTCGAAATGTTACCTGCGCAGTAGATATGATCTGACAGGCTAAATTGACTGAATGACACTCTGGTTGTATCAGTCGAATCGACTCGTGCAATGACGTCATACAGGTGGAGTCTAATACGAGCGGCAGTTCTGGCACTGTGCCCAGGTTACCCTAAAGTATGACCGGAAAGCAGTGACGCAAAACTCGCGCAGTGAAGTCCTTGTAACAAACGTCCCGTATGTAATCTCTCGTTATAGCTAAAATTATAATAATATTAGCAGTCAAAAGTGCAACAAGGATTTGAATACTTCCGTCCTTGGTAGCAACATAACCACAATGTCGTGTTTCGTGTATCACTGTCCGGAATCATGTACGTTGTAGAATAGAAAAGAGTACTTTTGTGTCAGATAAAGCAATGTGTATGTGCACAAGTAGTATAAGAAGTATAAGAGAATACGTACAAGCATGACATGTACACTTGTATTGAGCTGCAGAAAAAAACGATAGTTTTAACATAAGTTAGAATGAAGATACAATGTACAAGGAAGTAGATGGGCGTGTTGTTTGTGTAACAGGTGAACTAGGATAGATTAGGCTACGGCAGGTTGGACTCGTGGTATGAAGAGGGGAAGATACGTGATCAAGAAGGCGTTGAGGCAGCCGATGGAGGGCAAACACTATAAAGGATGACAAAGTATATGACTGAAGACGTGATGGGGAGAGACATGGAGGTGGCAGAGGTATCCTCGCGCACCAGGGGTCGCTGCTGCTGATTACGTCAGTGCCAGCCAGCAGTACCTCCTGGCTGATCGCTTTGCGAAACTCTGAATTTAAGCTCAGCCTATGAAATCGCTCACTAGATCAATGGTTGGCTGCAGGTCAGGTGGTCATAATAAAACTCATTTCAACCAACCGTGGCTCGTGTTACATGCAATGTTTAGGAAGTGGAAGCAATTATTCGAATACACAATACCGCTCAGCTGCTCGTGCTAATGTGCGAACGGGTCATTGTATTATATTGGGATTCGCAGAAGTCGTTTATTCGTCTTCAAATTGGGACGGGTATTTGCGTTGTTCTCACGGGTGAGGCAGTCGCGACTGGCGAGGTCAATTACTAGTGTGACTCAGCTAACTTCCGCAATTTGCGTAGGATATTTGTCAAGGGTAGTTTTGCATGGCACACAGCCCTGGCTTGCGAGGATGGACAGAGGTCATGGAGGAGTATGCAGTGGACAGGGCGTCGCGGTGAGACATGGATGTGACAGAGGTTCTGGAGGAGGACGCAATGGACAGAGCCTTGTGGTGAGGAGAGACATGGAGATGACAGAGGCCGTAGAGGAGGACGCAATGGACAGGATGTCGTCATGAAGAGAGACATGGAGGTGACAGAGGTTGTGGAGGAGGACGCAATGGACAGGGCGTTGTGGTGAGGAGAGACATGGAGGTGACAGAGGTTATGGAGGAGGTCTCAATGGACAGGGCGTCATCGTAATTCTGAGATGAGGTTCCTAGCGGCCGTCTCCAGCGGGGAATAAATGGACGATGGAATATATTGCTTTACCGTAAGATTTAAATATATCAATGTAATTGCTATTGCTAGTTTGTGTAGCCATAAAACATGCTTTGTGCAAAATCATAAAACTGTATTTTCTAGCACCACGGCAGTGAATTCGGTTGCAAAGAGGCATTGTCATTAAAATAACAATCTTTTTATCCGTATAGGTGACCCAACCGGGTTATTAGCCACAGGCAGCGGCATGATTACAGACGCCCTGTTGATAGCACACTGAGTAATGGGTTGTACTACTGACATCAGACGATCCCAGATAGCTGCCAAAAAACCTGTTATGCAAGCATGACAGGGAAGTTTAACTCGTCAATCATGCTGTTCGCTATCATGTTTTTGCGATGCCAAAAGGGACATTGAACAAAGACACACAGGGAGGGGTGGCGTTGGCGTCATTACAGTTCGCCGGAATTCTTATTATAGTAGGCAGCGTTCAGTTTTCAAAGTTAATACCGGTTATTAAACGAAATGCACATGTTACATGTTGAATCGTTAATTCCGCTAACACGCTGAACACTCTTAGTATGAGTCTCGCATGGTGTTGGCAGTGTTTCGTTTAAATTGGGTTTAATCGGATTCATTCAATTGAAAGTGTCGTCTCGTTAGCAAAGGTTTGCTTTGTCAAAAGAGTAGTTCTTTATAAGCCCGTATGTAGATTATAAATTGCCATGCATGAGAACGAGACGTTCAGAGTACGTGGGTGTTGTGCACATGTGTCGTAGTGTAATATATACAGACGCAGTAGCTATTACAACACACGCCGCCAGTTGACTCATCAGCCTAACTGTCCTTATTATAATGGTGCCATTTGTTAAATAATATATAGTCAAGATGTGTCCCTTGGTGATGATAGTATTATGTCATTTGTGTATTTAGTGCTCTAGGTATATTTAAAAATTGTTTTTATTTGTTTTGTTTTATTGATGAAGAAACCTATAATTTGTGAGTCAGGTATTACTGTTGTTCTAAGGAACCTTTATATGTTTACCCAACATAAAACACCTTAACAATACGATTGTGTGAAAACCAAGAATAATTATTATCGTCGGTCGTTCGTTCGGTATGTCCGCCTGCCCGCCAGCCCGCCCGCCCTCCTCTGTCCCACTCTGCGTACACCTAACACAATCGTTCACATTCGCACGTCTCTGACATTGTAGATGTCGCCATGGTACGGCCAGCAGTCTACCCAGGGCTGGTATCCGATGATGACGCGGACAGTTCCCTCGTACATGCCGAACTACCAGATACCGACCGGCAGAGCCGCCTCTCCCAGCCCCTCGCCCAGCCCAGACGTCAAGCGGCGACCACTCAGGCGTCGGTTCAAGCCGTGTCTACACGGCTACCGGGGCGTGGCTCTCCTCATTCTCTTTCTCACTGCGCTCATGATAGGTGCCATCGTCTACGCCATCGTTCTCGCTGGTAAGAATGTTATTACAATCATAAAACACTATTTTAAATAGGCATTCAAGTCGGCAAGCTCCAGTTTCAGAATTACAGGTAGCGCCCTCTGGCGATCAAATGATATACTAACATAATGGGGGCGATAGTTACGTCCGAAATTTAATATACTGTTTGGGTCTCATTTTACTGCTTGTTAAAGTAAAAGCCCAATCAATATAACGTCCCGTTTTTACTGCATAAAATAAATCATTAGCATATAAGTAACGAGTTGTGACAACTTGATATAATGCATTTTGTTAAATATAATTTTAGCAAAACAGCGAAGTGCACACACCGCGTCTAGCAAACAAAACGTTGTAATGGTACATATTTATTTAAAATAAATCATTAGAACTAATACATTATATTCAAGTCGCATTAACAAGAAATCATTGTAATAAAATGGACTACACTTGTCGGTAAAATGTATTTCAATATTTGGTTTATTTTGCTCTTCCAGGAACGGAAACAGCCGAAACACCAAAGCCAGGTGAGTGATCGTATATAAACACTCCCGGATTCCGATGAAGCGCTAACATTATTTCATTAGCTCATTCCTGTAACAAAACTGCACACTTTGCATGTTAAAGAAACCCTGAATTTGACCGTCAACCAGTGAACCATTCCCAAGTTGTGTACTTCATGTATTTGATATTCCACAATATAAGCCAATTAGTTATGCCTACTGTATACAGGGGGAGGTGTCAGACATGATGCTACTTTATACAGGGGGAGGGGTCAGACCTGGTGCCTACTGTATACATGAGGAGGGGTCAGATATGATGCGTACAGTATACAGAGGGAGGGGGATCAGACCTGATGCCTACTGTATACAAGGGGAGGGGTCAGACATGATGCCTACTGTATACAGGGTGAGGGGTCAGACATAATGTCTACTGTATACAGGAGGAGGGGTCAGACATGATGCCTACTGTATACAGGGGAAGGGGTCAGGCATGATGCCTACTGTATACAGGGGGAGGTGTAAGACCAGATGCCTACTGTATACAGGGGGAAGGGTCAGACATGATGTCTACTGTATACAGGGGAAGGTGTCAGGCATGATGCCTACTGTATACAGGGGGAGGTGTCACACATGGTGACTACTGTATAGAGGGGAGGGGTCAGACATGATGCCTACTGTACACAGGGGAGGGGTTAGACCTGGTGCCTACTGTATACAGGGGGAGGGGTCAGACATGATCCCTACTGTATACAGGGGGAGGGGGATCAGACCTGATGCCTATTGTATACACGGGGATGGGTCAGACACGATGCCTACTGTATACAGGGGGAGGGGTCAGACCTAATGCCTATTGTATACAGGGGGAGGGGGATCAGACCTAATGCCTATTGTATGCACAGGGATGGGTCAGACATGATGCCTACTGTATACAGGGGGAGGGGTCAGACCTAATGCCTATTGTATACAGGGGGATGGGTCAGACATGATGCCTACTGTATACAGGGGGAGGGGTCAGACATGATGCCTACTGTATACAGGGGGAGGTGTCAGACATAGTGACTACTGTATACAGGGGGAGAGGTCAGACATGATACCTACTATATATTGGGGGAGGGGTCAGACCTGGTGCCTACTGTATACTGGGGGAGGGGTCAGACACGATGTCTACAGAATACAGGGGAAGGGGATCAGACCTGTCAGAATTAATACATATGGTGCCAGTAAGCCTGATAGCGGAAGGGCGGGTTATTTTTCCACAATGTTATGCGTACGTAATTTGCTTCCAGTCCCTATGTTTGTGTACGTTAACTCTGCAGAGGAAGTCCAGGCAAAAGTGAAGTTGGACGGCATAGTGTACAAGGAATCTTACGGCAACAAGCAGTCACCAGAGTACAAACATTTGGCTGCTGACTTCTGTGGAAATGTTGGTATAATTCTTTAATGTGTCTTGCTGATTTTATAGGGCTATGCATTGAGGATTAAACCCACTAAACCCACTGGATAACGTTTGATCTTGGTTGTAGTATATAACACACACACACACACAAGCACACACATGTACATAGTAAAATGCACACACGTACGCATTCATGGACGCCCGTATGCGCACGCGTACACTCGTATAAGCATTCGCACGGACACGCATACGCACGCATGCACGCATGCACGCATGCACGCATGCACGCACGCACATACACACGCACACACGCACACACGCACACACGCACACACACACGCACACACGCACACACGCACACACGCACACACGCACACACGCACGCACGCACGCACACACGCACACACACACGCACACCTGTAAGCTGATGTGTGTGGTTGCTGCCGCTGTAAACTTAAGACTAATTCCCGTTTGTCTTGAATGTGATGAGAATAGTCGATGAGATGTGTAAGCGTTCGAAAGAAATTATACTCGCTAACTCGTAAACGATGTTAACCGGTAATTGCGACCTCTGCTTACCGAAATCATTCACATTGGCGCATATTCAGCGTGTCCAAAATTGTCTAGCATGAGTAGTTACATGATCTCCTCGTTTTTTTCGATCTGTACCACGTTTGAAGTCTTTGCATTGGCTTCCTGTACGATATAATATAATATTTAAGATCTGTACCATTACAGACCAGGCACTGTCCAGTAAGCAACCATCTTATTTGCATTCATTGCTTACTCCTGTGAGAAAACCTATCCAGCTTCGATCATTTAGTTCTGACCTACTTTTTGTTCCTAGAGTCAACACTAACATTGGAACTAGGGCTTTTTCTGTTGCTGCACCAACTCTTTGGAATATGCTTCCACTTAGTGTTAGATCAGTTGAAAATATTACAAAATTCCGTCGTCATATAAGAATTTATCTTTACAACCTTGCTTATCCACCGTAGTTCCCTAGCGCCTTGACCCGTCTGTTGACAACTGGAATACTACTTATGGGTTTGACCAATCCTTTTGTTTTGATGCGCCTCTCAGCTTCGTTTCCAAGGATTTAGGCGCATTAGAAGTTATCTTATTATTAGTATTATTCACTTAGCGGTGTCTCACTGTGCACTTAGCCACGTTGTTTTCCAGACAATGTAACTGTAGATGCAAATGCGAATTACTATATCGAATCATGTTCAATGCTGAAAAGCACCAATGATCAGATGATAATAGTACATATGTGCACAATAGACCGACGAAAGGTGTCGTGTGTTTTATAGTGCAAAGAGATAAACGCCTACTATTATCTTTGTATCATAATCCCAATCACCAACTTGTCAAATTGCGTGACTTTAATTTCTTAGATGATGAATACATTGAGGAATGGAAACCTAGGTGAAGATGCTCAGCTGTGTCGTGTGGACAGCTTCAAGTAAGTGCTAGTGAATCGTTCGATTTTCATTTGACGAGGCAGACAATAATATTATATCCAAAAGACAAAATCGCATGGTTCAAGACTGTCATATAACATGAGTGTTGTATAATGACAAATAGCTCTCGATTCAATATTCATATAATAACTGGCAGCTGCTAGCCCGGTTTTGTAAGGTTGCACGCTGGCATTCATACATGTTTTGAAACTTAATATAACTTTTTGAATAAGATATCGATTTTGTTAAAAATTAATACGCTTCAAGATGATTTGTTTATTGTTATTGTCATAAAACACAGAGTACAGCATAAATAATGCCAATTCATATTAATTAGCATCATTCGTATTAATAGTAGCCTTACATATTAAAATATATGTAAACCAGTTTACATTGAACACGTGTCAGTATAAACCAACTGGATAGATAGGATATTTGGTTCTTTATCTGCCATATGATAGCACGCTTTGCAGCTGTTATTACATCAAAGTCCTGTCCATGTTTCGGCAGGAATGGGACTGTTGATGTGGCCTTCACCATAACCGTCCAACAGTTCAGTGCACGTGACCCCAGTGGGAAGGAGAGAAAGCCAGAAATTCTGGTGGAGGTGATCAAAGAAGACATAGCGAAGGAGGCGAAGAAGAAGGACGGTCTCTTTGACAAGTACCAGAAGGACCCCGGGTCTATGGAGGACTCCATCGTCGTGGCAACAGGAAACGCTACTACTGCTACTATTACTACTACTACTACTACTGCTACTACTACTACTGCTACTACTACTACTACTACTACTGCAACTACTACTACTACTCCTATTCCTACTACTATTACTACTACTACTACTCCTAGTATTACTACCACTACTTCTATTCCGACTACTACTACTACTACTACAACTACTACGTCATCAATGTCACTGTTGAAAGAAGCGTCGTCTACAGCATCTGCTAATTCGGAAGGGTCGCCTATGACAACAGTGTCGTCGTCGGAAGATGAATCACCTACGTCACCAATGACACCTTCGACATCAAAAGTGACTGGATCAGCGTCATTTTCGATGTCATCTGCACCCATACAGACAGCTGTGACAACTGGAGCCCCGACTACAACAAAAGTGAGTGAAACATCCGCGTCAGTGAGTGTTTCCACTGCTACTGAGAGTGTGAAGTCACCAACTACCACTGTTGGTATTTCGTCATCAAGTGAGCCGGCAACATCAACAGCGCCGCCAGACGAACGCACAACTGCGGCAGCTCCAGGTAGAGTAATGATACGATTATTTACTATCACTTTAGTGGCACGAATATAGATCTGCCAACCTTTTTTTATTGAAATCTGGGAGATTTTTCAGCGGTTCAGCACGAGACGGGGGTGCTATAGGAGTTCTTCTGCGAAAATCTGGGAGTTTCCCATATATTCCGGGATAGTTGGCAGGTATACGAATGTACAATTTCAACTCGTCTCATTATCAGTGAAGGTGTTTATAACACGAATAGAGGTAGGGGTATGGTGACAGTGAGAATCACAACATTGGATTTACTCTGTCAATATGAACCGAATTCTATATATGTATATATATATATATATATATATGTATATATATGTACATGTATATATATATATATGTGTGTGTGTATATATATATATATATATATATCTGCACGTGAATTCTATCTAAGTGGACGGGTATGTTGTGAAAGAAAAAGCACTAAATACAAATGACTGAATGAGAATGACAGAACTGCTGTATGAATCAGCAACGTACGATCACTATTTTGATAATAGACGTCCTTGATTTGATCCGTGACAGAGATCTGCACGAACACTACTTGTGAGAACAGCGGCACGTGCAACGACACTGACGCTGGGCCTGTGTGCACCTGTCTCGAGGACTACAGTGGCGAACGATGCGCTCACAGTGAGTTATAATTATATTGGCCTATAGACTCTATTACATTTTCAGTTGCTGCTGTTGGGTAGTGTATCCGTTCTGCTCTTTTGTTTTCTGTTTTATTTCGTTTTATATGTGTGTCTGACTTCATTGAATATGTCGAAGTTGCGTGTATTATATTTACAATGAGCGATTATTGTTATTGTCATTACATTCAGTTAGTAGGCCGACGTTATTTCATTCATTTGTTAACACAACACAATTAGCCGTTACAATAAACAGTGTAAATAATTTGTATAAACAATTAGCGCATGGATTCCTTTATAAATACGATCTCTAAACTTCATCGTACTCAACTTAGTAAATCACCTACATGTTATTGTCTTTTCAGTGGCTATCTTATTATGATTAAATTATTATTAAGCGTATCAGCATAATTATGAAGCACTTCGTACATGGTTTGTTTCTACCTACACAGAAATGACGTTCTGCGAGCTCCAAACGCCTTGTCAAAATGGTGGAACATGCGTCGACGAAGGCGAAGATAATTATGTATGCGTGTGTCCAAAATGTGGCTGTTCGCAGACTCAGCCTCTTGACAACTGCACCATAGGTGTGTAGCAACGTGTTTTGTTGTTATATCATGTACTTATAACACTTACAACTTCATGACCAATGTCTCGATGGACGTATATCAACATATTGTAGGTGTGTGTAGGTATGTTTAATTTTGTTTTAATAAGTATTTTTGTGGTTTTCATATCTAGCTCTGCTCTGATACGGTAAGTGCCACAAATGAATGATATCGATAACTATATGGCAGCAAGTAAGATATATTGGTCGGCAGACCTGGGCTCAATTAACTTTTATCAATTCCAATTCATGTATATTTGCAAAAGATCAGTTCCATTTCAATTCAAATCAAAGTACTCACAAACACGTATATTCCAATTCAATTCAATTCAATTCATTTTATTCAATTCAAATTAAATTCAAATTCAAATCGGCAACAACAGCTGTTTTGTTTTTGTTGTGACTTATTAAGCTTCTGCACACTGATGTGCAATGAAGCCCCAGTGAAAATCCACTGAAGTAAACAATAGCCCTTTAATTCAAGAAACATAACAAAATGCCTGCTTTGTTCTCAGAAGAGTCAGTGCTAAGCAGGCCTTGTGCCAAGTACTGCAATCTGAGTGTTCTGAAGGGTTATGTTGACTCAAGTCAGTGTAGTAAGGTACCACCTTGCAGACTGGCTAAAAAACAAAGGGGATGCTGAACTCTGGACATTGGCAAATGCTAATTCACCCCCTCTACAAACAGTAATTTTTGTATCTGGTGGTCAAATAGCAGTGATTCTAATTAGCACTTAGCAGCTCTGGTCTATGCTGGCAGTAAATCTGTGGTACATAAGGATGAAGACAGAGAGCAGTGACATGCTAGACAAAGAATTGCAGCTCATGTTGTGTCTGGTAACAAATCCTTTTGTGCCTGTAAATACTGATAGTTCTGCTGTTGGTTGTTTTATGTTGGTCTTTTACTAAAAAAAGACACATCCGAAAACGTTACAATTTAACATATATTTTGCAGTTTATGCATCTCAGTTTATATAAAAAAACGTCGTAAATTAATTTTCCTTGTCGATCAATTCATTTAATTCATATTACTTTGCGGGATTAAATTCCAATTCAATTCCAATTCAGTTTATTTTAGTTTTACTCAATGCCAATTCAATTCCAATTCATGCATTTTTGGATCAATTCAATTCCAATTCAATTAAGAATTGAACCCAAGTCTGGTGGTCGGACTAGTAGTAATAACTGAAATTGGTTGTCCATTTCAGTTATCAATACATTAATGAGTTTGATTATAAAAATTAAGTGTAATTATAATTAATACAATTAACACTAATCATAGGCGTCGTATCAGGGGGCTTTGAGGTGCTGAGTTCTTAATACTTTGGATGGAGGACTGGAGATAGTCTTAGTCCCTCCAAATAGATGTTGACAGTTTTTGGTAAGCCTCAAAGTTGGATGTTTTTAGTGAGCCTCAGCACCCCGATATTTATCATGTTCCGACGCGTATACTTGTTTTCAGATGAGACAAACATTTGCACCGGGCAATATACAAAACCTTTCAATCTCATTCCACATCCGTATGACTGCAAGAAGTTCGTCAACTGCACCAAAGACGGCACATTTGTTGAAGAGAGTTTTGTTTGGCGCTATGAAGACGGAAATCACGTGTTCAACCCTGAGACTGAAAAGTCTGCTTTTCCCAAAGACACTTCTTGCGCCAACAAAATTGGTAAAGCTGAACACATACTCTTTCTCATATTTCTAATGCTAGGTTACACGAACGATTAATTGTTCAATTCGTCGGTCGGCGTGGTGTCGCGTGATACCGCGATGCAAGTATCTGTCGTATAAATGCCGTCATCGAAAGCAGTGCCTACGACCTCTCCATAGTGTTTCCATATTTCAGTTCTCGCGTGGTCACAGCAAGTCTTGAGTTTATGGACACAAAGCTGTTTATTAAATAAACGGACAAGTGTGTTTATTTTTCCCATATTGTACACCATGTAATATAGAATATTAATACAAATAAAGCATACTTATAAACATAATAGTGCAACTATCTAATGCAGAAGGTAAGACAAATAAGGTTGCACAATATATGGTGTAGGAGACCCCTATCAAGACTATCACATAGAAACCTTGGGGTTTGATATTAGTATGGTCATTGATTGTTTTGAAATTCCACCTGGACACCTTCTCCTTTTTTGTCAAAACCTTAGAAAAAGTATTTAGCCACATGTCGGTGCAACTACATGTTATTTAGAGGTGTCTACCAAAGGTTGCAGTTGGCTCCGATAGAGTGACAGCATTGAAAAAGAAAGGGGACATTCATGCTTACATCAGTTAGTAATTGTGAATAATTCTCTAATGGTGTATGGTTCTCTTTTAGTTCAAGCTCTGACGATTGCTTTGGGAAGCATCACACGCAAATTTACAGGGCTATTTGGTCCTCGTAGTTCGGCAGTAAACCGGGTTCACAATGAGCTAAATCAGTTAAAGAAACAGCTGTAAGCGAAATTGAAGCAAGATTGTTTTGTGATTGCAGACATTGAGTTGTGCGCTGACGTCTCATGTGCTAATGGTGGAACGTGCAAAGACAGTTTGAGTGGCTTCAAATGCACCTGTACGTCTGGCTACAAAGGACTGAAATGTGAAGAAGGTAAGTTTCTCAAGAAACAATGTCGGAAATGCAGACGCTCCTACCCAAATGAAAAAACAAATTCGTGTACGACAATCATATTATGCGGTTACTTGTAAACGCACTGTCTTAACTATGATCTTATTGTCAAAGTTACGTGTTCTTTTAAAACGTAGTTATCGTGTTAATAGCCTCAGCTTATAATTTGGATAGGAGCGCGCTATGCACAGCTGGTATAGGACGTTCAAACTACCCCACTGTTAAAAAAGTGGTGTTTTGAAACTAGGTTCAACATACTCTAGTGTTCTGAACTTAGAGATTAAAAGCATTCTTGTCAGTTTGAAAGTGGGTTAAGTTAGTGAGAAATTATTCGAGTTTGAAAACAGGCCTGATTAAAAATACACGATTAAGATGCGAGTATATATAGGTTAAATAGTTTACATAATATTTTACTATCGTGTAGCACAACAACGATCTAGATGCTGTCATAAAAACGATCAGTTTTGAACGTGGTGTTTTGAACCTATGTTGACCACGCTCCATACATTGTCATGGATTATGTTACATCCCATAATACTGCACGCATGTTTCATGTTCACCGTTACAGTGGAACGCTTACCCAACGGCTTTTAGTTCATTTCTATGCCCAGCTTAACGGTAGATGCGCGATTTGGGGCGCATTCCTCCCAACACTTTTACCATTATATTGAATTGTGAAACTTTGTCATATTTTGTTGTTTGTGTTCGTTTTATGTTCCTCATGTGCAAACAAAATGGACAATTAAAGCATACAACGAGTGTGTTTTTTCACAGTGATTGAAACGTGTACACCAGACACTTGCGAGAACAATGGAACGTGTTCCAATACTTCAGTTGGCATCAATTGCGCCTGTCCTTCTGGATATGGTGGGATTCACTGTGAAAAGAGTAAGTGTTGGCAGTGTTTCAGTAGCATTTAACTATTTTTTATAAAAAGCTAACAAACGTTTAAAGAATCCTAAAATCTCCGGCAGCAATACAATCATGAGATTCAATTTTTAGTAGTATGTTTTTACTATTATTACAATTTATAATTTTATACTAAATTAATTGATTTTGCATTATTTTTTACCATGATTCTCATCGAATAATCTATCAGAATAATGTGGTTTTAGTTACAGCATAATAAAAAGATACTTGTTTGTATATTTAATAATGGTATGCTATGCACTGGTGGTGCACACAGCACTACTGTAAACAATAATGTTTCATTTGATTTGATTCGATTACCGAACTCATTCTTTGTCAGTGAGTGCGTAATGAGTTTTGGCTATTTGACTTATCGTGCACTGTACTGTTTCCTTTTCAATAAAAATGGCTGATATATAAGAATGAATAATTTGTCATTCTCATCTGATATTCACATATTCTAAAATACATGTATCTTTGCATGCTGTTAAATGTTGTAATATTTATTTCAAAGTATTTTACACATTTAAACCTTATATGTTGGAACATAGAAATTTATTATAAGAATGTGCCAAAGCAATAATATGTTGACAAATGAGATGACCTAATAGACGCACGCAAAGTGCACATTTGTACTCATAGACATTCTTTGCTTGACGAGGTAGAATGTTTCAGAAATACAAAGTTGCAATGAAGTGACGTGTGATAACGGAGCAACTTGCATAAACAACACAGATACGGGCCACACATGTGTATGTGCGGCTGGTGTCACTGGAGACTTGTGTGAGACAGGTGAGGTTTAGAACTTTAGAATATTAAAGCTTGTCTCACCACACACCAATGCTTGAGACATACCTCTTTCAATCATTCACATATTTCCTGACAAGAACAATCCTTCCATTTTGCAAGTTGGTTCTATATATATATATATATATATATATATATATATATATATATATAAAACCAACTTGCAATATATATATATATAGAGAGAGAGAGAGAGAGGGAGAGGGAGAGGGAGGGAGGGAGGGAGGGAGGGAGGGAGGGAGGGAGGGAGGGAGGGAGGG